>OZ057406.1:15432500-15729500 GCA_964056735.1 Allodiplogaster pararmata
TAATCATGAAGGCACGCACGTTGTGCCATTCCATGTTGCAAATAGAACGGATATCTGAGGCTTGCGATTTTAGGAAATTTGAGGAAGTAGTCAGCAAATTTTGCAGAAGTAAAATCTTGTTTCTGCAAAAAAATCAAAAAGTAGTTACAGGTCAGGTCAGAAAGTTTGAATTTTGTCAATATGATGAAGTTTAGAAGATGATTCAATTTTTCTTCGCTCTGAGAGAAGAGCTTTCATCGATCATTGATATCCTTTTTTTATTAAGAAAAGGATATCGTTGACTTAGTTTTTTGGCATCAAAACGTTTGAAAGAGCGTGGTCTATTTCTAATCTTGTAAACTTTTCAAAAAATTACGCGCTGACATTTGGGTGTTGCATCATCTTATTACTCTTCTTTCTAGTCTTCTTCGTCTTTTTTTGTAAAACCTTGTGAATCTTTTGAATTATAATGAATCTTTTGAATTATACAAATTGAATACTTCATTGATAGCTCGCTGATAACGGTTGTTAATTTAGTTAGATTGTTTTTTTCAATTTCCGCACTTCAGACCGAACCTCCAAATTAAATCTGATGAACTTCAAATGATACAATGATTTTTTTCTTTTTTTATGGAGCAATTGCGTGTGGAATAAAGTTGCAAATAATTTCAAAAATATTCAAAATATCGAAGCATTCGGCAAGGCTCTAGAAGAGATCGACCTCTCGAATCTCATAGCCCTACCGAACTTTCTGTTGTCAACAACAAGAGTTTACACCAACGAAAATTGATTGTCTTATTACTCTTTATTTATCTTCCTATTTTTTCGATTTCCACACGCCGATTTCCGATTTCCGCCGACAGACGATTTCCACACGCCAGCTGCGCAGTTCAACTCGCGGAGCTTCTGTGAAGAGTACCGGTAGGAGCTCGAAGAGTCTGGCGGTTCTACATGAAACTTCCGATGAGAGTGAAGGCGACGACACCGATAATGCTAGCAAGAAAGAGAAGCCTCCAACATCTTCTGAGTCGGTGAAACATTGAGACAAACCGATAAGGCCTGCTTGCCCATTGAATGTTAAGCTTACTACTGTTGATGATGTCTGCCTTGATTCTTCTCCACTTTCTTGCTTTCTCGTCAATTTCCGTTCTCTGCCATTTAAACTAGATATTCTAGACTTCTTCCTCTCAACGAACCGTGTTGACATGCTCTGTATTACCGAGAGTTGGGCTTCTCCTGAGAGACTTCATGATTGTTCTTTGTCTCAAGGAGGCAATTACTCTGTCTTCCGTAGTGATCGGATCGATAGCTTTCCTGGGGGTGGAGTACTTCTACTACTGGGTTCTCATTTGACTGCTTCGATCATATCTTCTCGCTCCTATTCCGTTTTCTGTCAACTCCTCATATGTGAAGTTAAATGTAGAGATTTCATTTTTCTTCTCAGTTTGGTTTACCGTAGTCCTTCTTGTTCTATCGATTCCTTCGATGAATGCCTTTCAGAAATCTCTTCAGTTATGTCTGCTTCAAATCATCCTCTTTTTGTCTGTGGCGACTTCAATTGCAAAGAAATTGATTGGTATACTCATTCTCTTTCTACTCCTCATACAAAACATTCCGACTCTCTTCTCTACTTCTCCAATTCTCTGGGACTAACGCAGAGAGTTGATGTTCCAACCAGAGGTAACAGTGTTCTGGACCTTGTCTTCACTACTGACAGTGCACTCATCCCAGAGTGTCTCGTTCTTCCACCCCTACCTACACTGGACCATAACCTTGTTAAATTCGAGCTCCGTGTCCCTAGAAGAATTAAACACAAGAAGACCTACTTAGATTTCAAACGCTGTAACTTTGATCTCGCCAACTCTATTCTATCTTCGTATGACTGGACCTCCACACTCTGTTTTTCCTCTGATCCAGATTATCTATATGATTCTTTTCTTTCAGTTGTTCAGGACGTGATTTCTAGAACAGTTCCTCTGAGAGTAGTTTCTCATAAGCAGACTCGCTACCCTAAGCATATCCTGAGTCTTCTACGTTCTAGTAGCCACCTATACAAACAAGCAAGGCGGATAGGCTTTCAACCCTACCTCAGAAGATCGATTGAGCTGCGCAGAGCAATTCGAAAGTTTCAAGCTGACCAAGAAGCACGAGTTGCTACTTCTAAGAATAAAAAACAGTTCTTCTCCTTTGTCAGCAAGCGTTTAAAATCTCCTTGTCTGGTTGGTCCTCTTAAGGACCCTGAAACAGGAAGTACTGTAACTTCAAACGCCGAAATAGCTGAAATTCTAGCTGCTGTGTTCTCAGCATCTTTTACGGCAACTGGCCCTGATGCTTCATTACGCACAGTCTTGCCACTTACTGACCAACAAGTTGACTTTATAGATGTAAGTGCTCCAATCGTGTTTAAGTGTCTTTCTAAGTTGAAGAATGTTAACTCTACTTCTCATGACAACATTCCATACTCTTTTCTAAGAGGGACAGCTACAAGCATTGCATCTCCACTAGCTATCTTATTCAATAGTTTTCTACTTCATGGTACATGCCCAACCATATGGCGTCAAGCTTGGGTCAAGCCTATCTATAAGAAAAAGGGGAACATGAGCGATCCAAACAATTACCGGCCGATCTCTCTGACTTGTTGTACCAGTAAAGTCCTAGAAAAGATAGTGTGTTCTTCTCTCCACTCTTATCTGGATAGAAACAACTTGTTAAGCCCATTCCAACATGGCTTTCGCTCACAAAGATCTTGCTCTTCAGCACTGATTATGTCAATTTCTAAGTGGCACAAGACTCTTAATCAGTCCAGTTCTTCATATATTTCCACTGTCTTCGTAGACTACAGTAGAGCGTTTGACACTGTGCCCATTAACTCCTTGCTTTTAAAACTGTCTTCTTTTGGTATAACAGGATGCCTGCTTAATTTCTTCAAAGCTTTCCTGACTCAAAGAACGCAAGCTGTGATGGTAGCTTCATCTTTCTCAGCCTCCTATCCTGTTCTCTCTGGGGTTCCTCAAGGATCTGTCCTAGGGCCCTTATTGTTTCTACTTTATATAAATGATCTTCCTCAGTCACTTCCAGCAGGCGTTCATTGCACTCTTTATGCCGACGATGCCAAATTGTTCACTATGAATGACGCATCTCTGCTGCAGAGATCATTAGATGTTCTCTCTACTTGGTCTTCCTCATGGGGTCTTACTATTTCTCCAAATAAAACGCGCTACATGCGTTTGGGAATTAAACATCCTGATTTCAATTTCTCTGTAAATGGTCACTCTCTTCCGGAAGTGAAACAGTTTAGAGATCTAGGGGTTTTAATTTCAAGTGATCTTTCATTCAAAGCGCATGTAAAGAGTATGTGTAGTAGAGCCTCTTCTATAACATTCCTGATACTAAGATCTTTTCGCACTCTGAACGTCAACATTCTCATGAATCTTTTCAAGACTTACGTGAGACCAATACTGGAATATGCTTGCGAGATCTGGAACACTAGAAGCATAACCCAATCTTAGCAAATAGAAAAAATTCAGCAGAAATTTACTAGAGAAATTTTCAAACGTGCCTGTATGAATATCCCTTATAGTCAACGATTGAAATTATTAAGAAGCTTGAGCCTTAGAAAACGTCGACTGACAAATGATTTGATGATACTTTATAAAATAGTACATCACAACATAGACATTCCTATTGGCGAGATCCTTCCTCTTGCTCCTAGAAGTAGATTCACCCGTGGTCATACATGGAAACTTCGTATGCCTATTTGCCGTTTAAATCGATTTCAATCATTCTTTCCTTATAGGATAATTAGAGAGTGGAATGATCTTCCTGTTTGTTTTTTTAGCTTATCACTTCCCAAGGCCAGGAAGTTCTTAAATGAATTGAATTTTTGATTTTTTTCTCGTCAGTTGTTTAATTATTAGTAGCCCAGTTGCTACTTCTTATTTTGCCATTGTAAATTATATTTGTTTTCGATTTTTACTGTGCAATCAATTGTATAATCATGTAACGATGACAATAAAATTATTATTATTATTATTTCATGATTTCATATAAGCGGTGGCCTCACAAGCTATCATATGGTATGTAATAAAGAATTTCACTTTTCGAAAAATGAAATTTAAATAGTTAGTTCATTTCTTTAATTTGAAAAGGTTTTGTTCTTATTGTTTTTCTTTAGTGCTTTTGTTCACATGTTTATATTACATTGAGACCTTTTTTAAAAAAAAATAAATCTCTCTGGGCACTCACCGATGAGCCCCTCCCAGAAAGTGTTAAGGTCTGTCTGGGCTCATGGGCGAAACAGACCTTGGCTCATATTTTGTAGGTGTAAATAAAAAATATATTTTCTCAGTGATCTTCTGCTTCCCTTCTTCACCAAATACCAGTTACATGAGACTAGCTTTGTGTTTCGAAAACTATAGAAGGTTCGCCTGTTTACGACGAAGTTTTTCAGCCCTAGAAGCTGAAAGCGATTCTCTTTGCTTATTCGAAAACGGGTGAACCATTTCATATATGTTATTTGAACATTCTTCACGAGTTCAAGTTATTTTCTGGCGCTTTGTTTGGAAATTAAAACTTTAGTAAGAAAAAAAAATTTTTTTTGCAAAAGATTAGAGTCCCACAGGGATCAACTATTGGCCCTAAACTTTTCTACTGTTCATCGACGATTTAAAGAATGTGATCCCCCCTAATGTTCACTATGTAATTTACGCTGATTATATTGATTATATACGGAAGTGCCTTTGTTTTCAATTGATCTTCAAATCGCCATTGACAACATTTCCAATTGGTGCAAAGATTCGAATCTCAAACTATCTGTCTCTAAATTTACTGTCTCTCACTTTGATAAGAATCTGTTTGTAGACTTTTTTTAATGACCATGTGTTAGTGACATCTCGCGATATTATGGACCTAGAAGTTATTTTTTCGAATAACCTTAGCTGTAAGAAACAAGTGGAAAATGTGTGTAAGAAGTCTACTAATCTTGCCAATCTGTTTCTGCCTACATTCAAGACTACATCTCTAGAAGTGTTGACAAAAACCTTTGTGATCTATATAAGGCCTATTCTTGAATATGCTACAGCCGTTTGGTCTTCTACAGCTATCGGATTGATTAATCAATCAATCATTTATTCCTTGAACATACATGAGTATGGTACATGGATTGTGTAATTCACAGGTATAAGATAAAAATAGCTCAAAAACAACGCAATCTAGAATTCGAGATGATATACTCTCGAGGAAGTGCTAGTAGTGCATTTTTGAAAGCGAGGGAGGAGGGCAACAATGCAACTTGAGCTGGAAGCGAGTTCCATAAATTGATACAACGAGTGACACAAGTGCTATGTGAGTTGTTAATCTTGAAAGGCAAGACAGTTCTCAAAAGATGTGAGTTACGTTTAACGTAGGGAGTGGGAAGAACTTTGAGTAGATTAACACTATTCATATAAACATTATTGTGGAGAATCTTGTGAACAAAACAAACATCAGCGATTTGGCGGCGATATTCAAGGGTTGAGAGGGACAAGGTCTTCAATCGAGTAAGGTAGTCGGCAGCGGGTAGTCCGGCGCGAATGAAGACTCTTCTTGTAAAAGCCCTCTGGACTTTCTCGAGTTCATTGATCTTGCCGATGGCTGTTGGGGACCATATTTCGCTGCCGTATTCGAGGAGAGGGATAATGTAGGCCTTGTAGGCACGAATATAGACCGCCATACATGAGGTTCGAAGAGAACGAAAAATCACATTCATCGCTCTAGTGGCTTTCAAAACAGTTACGTCAATGTGATTAGTGAAAGAGAAAGCTGAATCAAAAAGTATTCCGAGGTCCCTAACTTCATCGACACACGGAAGAAGTACCGAGTTTATATGGTATGGGTTGAGCAAGTTGTTACGTCCACAGTGCATTATGAAACATTTAGTGATGGATACTTGCAATGACCAGGATTGAGAAAACTCGTGAACAGTGTCAATGGCTGTTTGTAAAATAGTTGAAGACTCAGAAAACAATTTCACATCATCGGCGTATAAAAAGCAACGAACCGGAGAAGGAAGTAAATCAACAAGATCATTAATGAAAATTGAGAAAAAGAGGGGCCCTAGACAACTGCCTTGAGGGACGCCTACGTTAGTGATTTGAGGGTCGGAAAGGCAATCATCGACTTGAACACGATATGATCTACTGGAAAGAAATGATTGGATAAGCGACAACAGAGAGTATTGAACACCGGACCTACGCAATTTATGTAAGAGAAACCTGTGATCAACGACATCAAACGCCTTTGTAAAATCAATGAGACAGATATCAAACGGAATTTTTCTGGACAGAAAGGAAAGATATTCAGCATGTGATTGCACGAGCGAAGAGACGGTGCCCCTTTTCCGTCGAAAGCCGGATTGATTAGGTTTGAGTATGTCTGAGTGTTCAAAGTGAGTATACAACAAATTAAAAATGTGTTTCTCTAAAACTTTGGACATTGAGCAACCCAAAGTGATCGGACGATAGTTAATCAATTCTGTTCGTTTGCCTTTCTTATGGATTGGTTTAACAATACCTAATTTCCATGACGAGGGAAAGCATCCTAGCGTAAGGCAATTGGAAAATATTATAGACAATGGTACTGCTAGAGAATCTTTGCATTGTCTGATAAAGATGTTAGGAAGCGAATCTGGAGAATTGCTAATCTTAGGCTTGATGCGAGTTAAAAGATCACTGATGTCAGAGGGCGATACAATGGAAGTGTATTCAAGCGAATGACTAAATGAAGGTTCTGGGAGAGGACCGGACTGGCGCGAAACGATAACCGATGCAAAGTGTTCACCGAAAGCCTTCGCTATATGGAATGGTGACGTGATAGGAACTTTGTTAATGATATGCGAAGATATAGTATGACTTGGCTTGGTTCTATTGGCGATGGTACGGAAAAATAGCTTGTAATTCCTAGGCATGACAAGGGAATTTTCTCGAATACATTCGAATTTGAGAACTTCGCGATGAAGCTTCTTACACACACGGGCAGTTAAACAAGAAGTAGACGAGCGTTTCTTACATCTCTGAAGAAAACTATACAATTTTCTGATTTTCACAGGATAATTGAGATGAAATTGTTTAGTTTTAGTTCGAGGAACAACATCGGATATCAGGGTGTTCAAGAAGTTAGTTAGGTAGTCAACGCATTGATCTATGCTGAGAGAGGAAAACAATATGGTCCAGTCGACGGAACATATAATAGAATTGATGTTTTCCCATGGAGCTTTCTTCCATCGAGGGCGAAGAGAACTATTACGAGTCGGCAGAATTTCGCATCCAGAGACGTTGAACAATATTGATTTGTGATCGCTAGTAGAGAATTGATGCGAAGTTTCACAGTTGGAGATGATGTCCTGATTACAAAGTACGTAGTCGAGGATGTTGTCTGCTCGAGTAGGTGAGAGAACGTATTGGGTTAAGTGATAGTCGCAAGTGAAGTCAAGAAAAGATTCAGTTGATTGATGGTTAGAAGTGGAGACTGCATTGGACCAGTTGACATTGGGAAAGTTGAGGTCGCCGCAAATGATGATTGGGTAAGGTAGGGAACATTGAAGTGCGAGATGTCTGATGAACTCATTGATCGCATCAGAAGAGGAGTTTGGAGATCGATAACAGGAAATCAGTCGAATACAGGGAAATGGTAGAGTACATATGTCGCTCGGAAATATATCGATCGAAATACATTCGACGGAATCTCCAGAGAAGGATGAAACAAATGTCGGAGAAAAAAGATTTCTGGTTAGTATAGCTGCTCCGCCCCCTCGGGTACCATCTTGACGGTCCGTTCTGAACACTTGATAAGGAAGACCATCACAAAGGAGAGCATCAGGTTCAGCTGAGGATAGCCAGGTTTCACAGATGAAGACTACATCAGGGTTGCTGGAGCGCAGGAGATGGTGGAGATCAAATAACTTATTCTTGATTGATCGCGCGTTGAAAGAAAAGCATTTGAGCTCTTTTGATTTCCAACGCTTCCTGTCCTATTTCGTGTTAGTTTTCCTCTTTCGATCCGTCAACTTCAGGATCCGTGCGCTACTTCTTAAAACAGGCGGCGATGTTGTTACGGAGATAGGAGCCGCTGTGGCTGAACCTGAGGTCTTTGAAGAAGAACTAGCGCATGGCTGCACGGAAGAAGAAACGGCTGGAGCATCGAGTGGAGCCCGGACCAGAACGCGCTTGCGAGTGTTGCGTCGAGTAAGGGATGATTTCTCCGACTGAATGGTATTCGGAGGGTTGCTGGGCTGAGTTGTCGAGCTTGAGGCGATGGAGACATGAGAAGAGGGAACAAAGTGAACTGGGCGAGGAATGAATGAAAGGCGAGGATGAGCAGGGGATGGAATGGTTTGGGTTGAAGTGGATTTGTTGTTGACGTTACACGGAACTGTGGTTGGGGGTAGAAGAGGACGTTGTGGTGAAGAGGACACATCTCTCTGTGCTCCAGCAAGGGCTTGAGGCAGATAACTTATTTCGTGGGCTTGCTCAAATATAGCCTTTTGAAGAGGAAGAACAGCTTGTCTTATAATTTTTTGAAGTAAGGATTCAACGAACGGAAGCGGAACATTTGGAATGTCGAGGCTGAGCAGGCATGGTATTCTTTTGGCGCAACGAGGCATTATGTGAGATTTGCTGGTTTTAAAATCAATATGAGAGCTGTAGAGTGGGTCACCTCTCAGAGTGAGACTAGAGAGGGGGAATGAGACTAGAGAGGGGGAATGGAAAATTTCGACGGAAAAAAAAAACTTTCGACGGAAAAAAAATTAAAGGTATAGAAAAGGTCCAAAGAAGCTTTAATAGAAGAATTCTAGCCAGAAACGGTCTTTCGAATATAGCTTACTATGAAAGACTAAAAAAAGTTGATTTGGAGTATCTCGAATCTCGACGCATGCTTGCAGAATTATCTTTCATTCATAAAAAGGTTCATTGTCATTGTAAAAAAAGTTCCTACATTTCGATTCATCCCGACTATTGTCGATTGCACCACTTTGTATAGCTCTCCCTAACTCCAATCCTCTTAGAATTGCGTTGCCTTTCACCAATAACTCTTCACGTTTTTCTACGTGTGCCTCTCGATCGATGTCCATGTGGAATTCTTTGCCGTAAACTATAATCGAAAACCCTTCTTCAGAAATTTTTCCAAAGAAAATAAGAGAGCTTCCTTACGAATCCGTTCTACCTGAACCTATAATATATATACGTTAAAACACTGCCACTGTAATGATAAAAGTTTACTGTCTATGTTTATATTTATTCACTATGACTACACTCATTTTACCAAAACAATGTTTGTTGTTAATTGTGAAATAACTTTTTGTCTTTTTCATAAATGAATACATGGATAAATGAATTGAATTGATTTGAATTGAGATAAGAAAGCGCAAAAAAGCGAAAAGCTCGTTCTGTTACAGATGTTTTCTACTACCCTGTTTTTGTGCAAACTAAGTCTATTCAAGACCCGCAAACTAAGTCTATTCAAGACCCGCAAAGTCCTGATTGCTAAATCAAAACGTCAACAAGAAAAAAGTTTTGTAAAAGGCCAAGACGTTTTACATCGAAACAAATCATTATACTGTCTCGCAAGTTGATATGCCAAAGCATCACATTTTGGATTACATCTGTATAGCATTCGAGGCATTTGCTTCACGGTTCAGTTTCCAGCGATGATTCAGCACATGAAATGTCACTTATTCATGGACTCTGAACATCATAAATTTTTTCTGAGAGCACATGATTTTTATTTCTGAAAAACTTGATACGAAAGTGTTTAATGGACAAATTTTTTGCATAGAAGAAATGATAATACCGCTCAAGATCAAGAACTTTTTTTGCATAGACTTGAAATGGCCATAAAACTCGGGAAAGGTTGATTGATTTTATTAGAACTAATAGTCATAGTCAGCTTTGCTTGAAGCTCGTGAAAAAGCCTGACATATGCAGATCTATCGTCGATTATGAATTGAAAAGTCCAATCAGCGCCACAAGCAGGCTTCACTGCCTCTCAATTGTGTTACTGAACATTTGAAGATTTAAAAAATTTTTTTTTCCACTGAAAGCTTTTATTCAAGTTCTCTAACACTTTGGAAACTGACATGTTGTTGCAATGGCGTTCTTACCATTTTCAGAACTACAGTGCTACCAACAATAATATCACCAGGTCCTCAATGAGATAAATAATGTGATTCACGGAAGGTGAGACGGCGATGATCTCATCGCTTAAAGTTCACTATTGAATACTGATTAAGTGCAGTAAGAACATGATGGGATCTAGAAACTTGGGCATTAAGACCACTCATCTTCACAGAGATTGAAGATGTTTTTGAATGCTGTTCTTGTCGTTTTCAGCAGGTTTTGATTGTTCCTTCCTAGCTGCTCATTACCGCAGTACATGTTTTGTCTCCTAATTGCATGCGCCTCTTTTGTATCCTCCCTTTCCTAGCAGTGAACATTCCTCTTCCTCTCTTTGCCCCTCTCCTCTAATCTACTGCTTCTCTTCAGAATGTTCATTTTCTGCCCTAACTTGTCTTTTTTTGTTTATCCCCTATTCTGTAATTGCACCCCTGCTTTCTTTTCTGGCGTTTTGTCCTTCTCCCCTTACATAGTACATCTCTCTGTTTTTCTCCTCACTTTTTCTCTCTTTACCCCCCACTTACTCTCTTCCTCTCTCTCTCTTTACCCCCCACTTACTCTCTTCCTCTCTCTCTCCACACCTCGTCTCCCTTTTCTCACTGAGTTCATCCCATTTTCCTCTTCTGCTCTTTTTTTCTCTGTTACCACGCCCTAAATCGGTGAGTGACTGAATAATCTAAATTCTGCTTGTGCCAGATGGACTCTCTCTGATCAATTGCTTCTTGTTCTTCCCGCGTTCCACCTTTACTTCTTTTTCTTGTTTGATTTTTAAATAGGTCAACTGTGTTGACTACCGTGATGGCGGGTGATGGCGGTTAATGGCAAATGAGAAGCTCTAATTGAAATCCCGCAGTAAAATGCTTAGGTATTCATTTCAAGGAGTCGCGTTTAGTATTGATGACCAGCGTATTAACCTTAGTAACTGGAGTGAATTACTTCTCAACTTGCATTAACCTAGACATTGATCACTCAAGTATTGCGATGAATTTCATGAGAATGATAAGGATGGGCGAAAAAAAAAACCAAAAATTTTTTCCGAATTTTTTTTCTATTTTAAAAACCAAAAAAAATTTTCGACTTTTTTTTCGAATTTGGAAACCAAAAAAAATGTTACGAACTTTTTTTTGATTATAAAAACCAAAAAATTTTTTTCGAATTTTTTTTTCGATTTTAAAAACCAAAAAAAAAAGAGAAAAAGTTTTATATGATTGATAATTTTTCTCATTTTTAAAGTGTTATTTTATGATGCTTTTCAAAGTTGTAATATATTTATTCATCTCAGAAGATCATTTTACAACAATCATACATCATGAAAATCACCGTTGAAAGCTAAAGACTTGTTTAGCAGAAACAAAAACAAACAATTTATTAATCTCTGATACAAGAGCGAAAGAGAAAATTTATAGAACTACCTTCTAATAACGTTCTTCTAATAACCTCCTTCAAATGAAAGGTTCACATCGAAGAAAAACCTAGACATATTTAGGCCGTTCTAGAAAGTATCTGTACTTGAAAAAAGGTTTATAATCAAAACCAGAACTCATTCCTCTTACTATGAGTTGTATAGGGCGGCTGAACACTAAAAGTATACCAAGTACACAGGGATAGCTATTGTATGTATTCAGTCAACTTTGGAGCACGGACCTTAGACTCATTAATGAAGGCCGATGAGGGTGAGGTTCTGATTCAAGAACAACAGCTTAGTCCGTCAGAATCCTTTTCCGTCAGAATCCTTTTAGCTCTGCTAAAACATCGCTCACAATCCGTAGAGAATTCGCTTCGATCGGTTCAATTAATTATTAGCACGCAAGCGCTAAAACTCTGTTTGTAAAAAGAACTGAAACATGTGCCAGGCAGGCAACACCAAAACCACCGCAAAAACTCTGGCCCTTTTTCGGTTTTTTTTGGTTTGTTGTAGAAATTTTTTTCGAAACTTCGAATAAAAACTTTTGTTGGACTTTTTTTCGAAATTTCGAAAAAAGTTTTTTTCACTATTTTGTTTTTCGATTTTTCGAAAAAAGTTTTTTCTTCGACTAATTCGTTTTTCGACTTTTCGAAAAAAGTTTTTTTTCGAAAAGTTTCGAAAAAACCAAAAAAACCAAACAACGAAAAACGAAAAATGAAAGGCCCTGATAATGAATGATCTGCTGCTTGAAATTATCTGGAAAATATGTTTATTCGTAAAAAGTTTTTTACCTGTTCCTCTTACATGCTTCGGGAACTGTACCATGATTTTGATCATCAACTCAAACTGAAATATCCGAGGTGGGTTTTTCGATTACAGAGTTAAAATAAGTAACATTACATATATAACAAGAAGCGGCTTTTGGTGTCGCGGTCAGTGCACGAATGAAAAAAGTATGAAAACATTCTCTCACTAGTATTTTAAAAATTTTGTGTGGTCGAGCTATTCCGAGTTCTAACTTGGAAACAAATGAGCAGTGTTTGAGGGATCACGTCACATCCGGTTCTTAAAATAAATGGCTTTCTGTTTAATTTTTTTTTAGTTTCTCATAAACATACATGAGTTTTTTTAAGAACTTTCATTTGAAAAAAACACGAATTGTAGAATTTTTTTATTCAAATTTCTTTCAAGACTTCTAATTTCAAGACAAAAAGCCGATTAATGAAGAGTTTCACTTTTCAAACTTAAATCTCAGCAAAATTATCTCTTTTTTTTCGTCCGGGCGTAGCATAATGATAATGTGCTTGACTGTTAAATGAAGATTCTCAAGTTCGACTCCCACCCCGCACATATACACTCAAACCAAGTATCAATGTTGGTAGTGATCTTGCACGAATCTGACTCTCTCCACATACTAGCAGTAACCCAGCAGGCATTCTCTGGTTTTCCCAGAATAGGCTGTCCCGCATCTCAGGGGAGCGCATACCCTGCCTCGAGGCGGGAACAAGTGCGAGGAAGATTATTATTATTATTATTATTATTATTATTATTATTATTATTATTATTATTATTATTATTATTATTATTATTATTATTATTATTATTATTATTATTATTATTATTATTATTATTATTATTATTATTATTATTATTATTATTATTATTATTATTATTATTATTATTATTATTATTATTATTATTATTATTATTATTATTATTATTATTATTATTCTTATTCTTATTCTTATTCTTATTCTTATTCTTATTCTTATTCTTATTCTTATTCTTATTCTTATTCTTATTCTTATTCTTATTATTATTATTATTATTTCTATTATTATTATTATTATTATTATTATTATTATTATTATTATTATGTAAATAAGAGTATTCCTTACTCCTCGTTGATCCCAAGCAACGGATTTTTATACCGAGCAGAGGAGCGGATTGCTCGCAGAAACTTGTGCAAAAATCGTGTGGTGTGACGGGAACCGAACCCGTGACCTTTCGCGTTCCGGGCGAATGCTCTCCCCACTGAGCTACACACGCACACATGATAAATGCACATTTTAAGGCCCATACAACATGCCCCCCTCGCAACACCGAGGTCTCTCGAGGTCTAGGGTCAGAGGTCTAGGCGCCTCTGTTTCTACGAACTAGCTCATGCTCGGGTTTTCTTCTTTTTTCTCTTTTTTTTTCTCTTTTTCTCTTCTTATCTTCTCTTCTCATCCCGGTTCGGCCCCCATGTAAATAAGAGTATTCCTTACTCCTCGTTGATCCCAAGCAACGGATTTTTATACCGAGCAGAGGAGCGGATTGTTCGCAGAAACTTGTGCAAAAATCGTGTGGTGTGACGGGAACCGAACCCGTGACCTTTCGCGTTCCGGGCGAATGCTCTCCCCACTGAGCTACACACGCACACATGATAAATGCACATTTTAAGGCCCATACAACAATTATTATTATTATTATTATTATTATTATTATTATTATTATTATTATTATTATTATTATTATTATTATTATTATTATTATTATTATTATTATTATTATTATTATTATTTTTATTAATATTATTATTATTATTATTATTATTATTATTATTATTGATAATCTTTTTATTATTCTTATTAATCTTATTATTATTATTATTAATTTTATTATTAATATTAATAAAAATAATAATATTATTATTATTATTAATATTATTATTATTGTTATTATTATTTATTTTTTTTTAATCTCTTCTTGTTTCCTTTAAAAAAAGTACATTTTATTCTGTCCCGTTGCCATAAAGATTTCTTTTGACTGAATCTACAGATGAATTCTTTCCGAACACATAGTGTTTAATGAACTTCAAGACTTATCGGTTGTGAAACTCTTCTCGTGAGCTAATTTCACAAATCCGTGTTTGCATAATGAAGAAGTATACATAATATGTATGAATGAAATAATTCTCAGTTTCAACTGTAAATCCAGTGTATTTTTCTTCATTAACAAAACAATAAGCCTTGTCGGTTAGACTTATCCTTTGTGATCCACCGGCCTACTCATCTTTCTTATTTTACTACAATGTTTTTTTCACTGCGTAGAAGAGAGTTTTCTCGAAAAAGGGCGATTCCTGCGCGTGCAGCTCTTTTATAAGTAAAAACGCGTTGCCGTTAACCTCATCTCTGGGTGAGCGATGGGATTTGTCCCTGATTGGTTTGGGTGGAGGGGAGAGAGAGAGAGAGAGTAAGAGTAAGAGAGAGAGCGAGAGAGAGAGAGAGAGAGAGATACAGAAAGAAGCAGAAAATCAGCAAGGATAGAAGTTAAATATGGGGTGTGAGGTATGGGAATACGGATGAAGAGTTGAATGAGGAGAGGGAAAGCAAAACAGATTAGGTAAAAAGTACTAAAGAAAGAAAGATGAGCACGAGGCAAAGGCCTGAAAAAAGGCGAGAAGAGTGACGAGAGAGTATCTATAAAAGCGAAATATGGAGAATACAATAGAGAGAAGAAATTAATTTATATAAACAAATCAAAATCGGAGAAATAAAGAGGAAGAGAGAAAGAGAGGTATAGTGAGAGAAAGAGCGAAAGATCGAGATGGAAAAATGAACTGTCAAAACCAGATGTTCTCAGTACAAAATTTCCCTCAAACAACTCTGCAACAGCAAGCTTTTATATTAAGTTTACAATAGTTTCTAGGACAATTTACATCCCTTCTTGTATTTTGTCGCATTTTTCTCGCATTATGGAAACAAGAATTCAGTTCCGGGAACTATTATGTGTACAACATTACACGTCATTTCAGTTGAAAAAGAAACTGGCAAGGACCGTTAAGCTGATATGAATTTTCGTGGATTTAAATAGAAATAATATACGGGGAATCGAGAAAAGAGAAAGAGTTTCGTTTGTTACTTTGTACATGAAGCTGTTCTACTATAAATTTTCAAATTTTAAGTTACACAGTTTAAAGACAGTGACGCCTGGTTAAGATGACAAATGATTCAACTATCGCACAGCAAAAAGCTAGTCCAACGGGCGGGATCGAACCCAGACCATCTCGACTCAAACCGGGAGCGCGCGATACCATTACACCACGGGGACACATTGCTATTCCATGCGATAGTGTTATATGAGTTTTACTATAATTTTTCCAGTTATTTTTTCCGCGCTCCTTTTGTTCAAATGTATGTTTATTTCCCTCCGTTGTATTTGCACGAAAAATCTAATAAATGTTCAAGAATGAACTTGATGTAGAAAAATTTCGATCAGTCGTGGAAAAGACAGAAGATTGGAAGGTTAAGCAACTTTTGTTTGTTTTCTACAAGTCTATAACCGACATAGAGCCTAGTTAATTCAACCGTATGTCAGTACTTAATCTAGGTTCGGTCCTTCAGATGGTATTCCGATCAAAAGAATGATGCTATTTAATGGATTAAAACGTTTGTAACTATGGAGTGGAACGTTTGTAAATAAAGTTCAATGTTTGTAACTAAACATGTGTATCAAACTCGCGCGAACATTAATATCCAAATACATTTTTCTTTATAATGTGATTTACAAAGCATTCCCAAGTTTGGTTGGAAGATCACAAAAAAATTTTTGACCCTCCTACCAAAAAAGCGCTTTAGTTTATGACTGACTGTGTTCAGAAACTCAATTTAAGTCTGAAAATTCGAATTAATTTGAGCTATTGGGCTGGAAAATACGACCGGAAAGGAGAAAAACAATTCGGAAAAATCAGTAATCAACCATTCATTTAATTTTTCCTTCAAACTTTCACATAAATTCAAATTCCTCCGAGACCGCGATTACTCGTATTAGTTATATTTTTGATTACACTGGAGAAGACCAGGCACAGAAGAATCAGTTACGCGATGACGTGACCTCAGCCATGACGGACCTAGATGTTCTGCAGAAGGTTAATAAGTATATAAGGTTTTATGAAACTCTGGGTTTTCCGCTCCCGTCGAAAAGATGAATAGATTGTTAAAAGATTCGCTTTGTCTTCAAGATTTGCTGTTGACCGGTATCTTAAATAACGGACTGGTCAGACTCTTGAGATTAAGAGCAGTCGTAAGCTCTCGATGGATGAGTTTTTGCTTCCTAGATTTTTTTGTCTCTGACTCTCTCTTTCTCTTTTTCTCTCTCTACCTTTTTCTTTATATCTCTATATCCCGCTCTCTCTCTCTCTCGCTCCATATTTTTCTTTCTCGTTCGTCTTGTAGTTTTATCCATTAATCTTTTGTATCTTTTGATCGAAAGGGTGTTTTTTTAGCACCCGCACAACTTTTTTCGAGCGCATAGATTTTTTAAAATTTCGGCTTTTATTCCCTGTAGGAAAATTTTTTTGCGTCTTGTCTTTTTTCCCATATTTTTATTTTTTTCCATTTTATTTCCATAACCTGCGTCTTGTCTTGCAGACATTTGAAAACTAGACGAAAAATTGGCTTTAAACGTTACGGTTTCGAAAATTTTCTTCATAGGTGATCAAAATTTTTTTACATCAAAAAAGTTTTTTTTTACATTAAAACAGGGTTTCTACATTAAAAAAAACGCTTAGGCTTAGTAAAATTTTACGCTAACGAGGCCCTACGGCTTAGGCTAACGAGAACATATCAGAAAAAAATGCCACTCTGCACTGTCTGGCGTGTAGTATGCCCCATGAGTCGGTTTTTTTAAAACTTTTAACACTTCTCCTGTTTTTCCTACTTTTTCACACATACATACATATGCAGTAGTCTATCTTTCTTTGGTTGTCTATAAAATTTCCATTTTCTTGTTTATTGGAACACTCATTTTCTGCCGCGACATTAATCTCTAAACGATGAGATCATCGGCGCGATGATTATGAGCGCTCACATGACTTTGAGGTCTAAGATAAGAGCTTCCTGGGTACGAGCTCGGCTGAATTTTTGTTTTAAGAGTATTTCAACCACGCGCTTGAAGAATCTGAATTTATATGCCGCGACATTAATTTCTGAACGATGAGATCATCGCGCCGATGATCTCATCGTTAAGAGATTAATGTCGCGGCTGAACTTTTCTCCGTCTCATTAACTCTTTGACTTTCTCTCTCTAGCTGTCTCCGCGTCTCGTTCTCATTCTTTCTCTCTCTGTCTCTCTCTCTCAATCTGTCTCTCTTTATCCCTCTATCTATCTTGCCGTTTCTAAGATTTTGCCTTCTAGCACTCTCCTCAAATCGGTGTGAAAATTCAGGTCTCTTTCTCTATCTTTGATTATTCCGAAATTCTCAATATTTTTAACTCTTTTTTCTGGCCAAAATCTCAAAACTCTTCGTTTGTCTCTTCTTGATAATTGTTATGTGCTTTTTCTCTTTTCCTGTATAAGCTTCATAAGCACTTCAGTTGAGATAGTTGTTCTAATAAGACAGGGTCATTCTGAAGGACCGACAAACATACTTCAGCTGCTTCTCCCTATCCCCCTCTCTATTCTATTTCTCTTTCTCTCTATCTTTTCTTCGTTCTTGTTCAAATATTCTGTCTCGTTCACAGTATCATTTCAATTGACTAAACAGCAGACCCTATTGAAAAAGAGAGGATAGAAAGGACATCAAAGGTAAATATTAAAATTCTCTGCCGGAAAGCGATTAAATAATTCTACTGAATGTTGATAATTGAGAAGAAGATGATTAAAAACAAAAGACTCACGTTGGTCGCTATAAAAGATAAAAACGTCGCGAATCAGATGGAATGAATAATCCCGTTCTATCCAGTGGAAACCGCTCCTTATAAGAACGAACATTGCTAAATTAAGCAAATGTAGTCAGTAGAGCTGTTTCGGATTATGGGCGGAGCAATGACTTCCAAAACTTCCATAATCGGAGTATTCAACAATGCAATGCAGAGGTTTTGTATTCGCCGTGAAGATCGGAACAACGTTTTGAAGATATCGAGGATGCGGTCTCTTGCTAAACTGATTTTGACGATAGAAGGTCCTTGTCGATCAGGCGATTTGAGGGGGCAACGTTTATGACATGAAAAGTGCGAGTTTCCTGACTCTCATTTTTCTTTCACTATGTACTTTCTTTTTTCATCCCTTCTCCTCACTATATTTTCAAGTCAATAGATTTTTTTGAATTCATATTGATTTATTTTAATCAGAATCAGATGGAATGACACACTTGACTACCGACATCTTTTTTCATTATAACTAGGCTTTAGATCTGTAGGTACATTTTTGCTAAAGGGGCTCTTTTCTCGTAACTTTCACTACTCAATTTATTTTTTTAGTTATTAGAGGTTTTTTTCTTTTTTTGTACTCTTTCGTTCACACGCTGTTACATAAATCCTCTTTATCTTTCGTTGTCTCGTTCACTTTTTATCTCTCTCTCTCCTGCCTCTTTCTCCACCTGTTCCTTTTTTACTCTTGTTTCCTCACTATTTCTTCTTTCCTTTTCGTTCTTTTCCTTCCTCTGTGTTCAAACCCTTCTCTCGTCCTTCCGTCGCCTTCTTCTCTCCCACTTCCCTCCAGTTACACTCTGCCTTCGTGCCCTACCAGAGCTTATCCATAACAAGACGTCGCTCTCAAACGGGATCAGTTTACGCACATCCGTGTTACCTTTTTTCTTTCTTCCAAGATTCTGGAAACTCGTTTCATACCCTTTTGAGAGACTCTCTGACTTCTCTATTGACTATGCAGAGAAAGCTCTCTTTTGCTCCGGCGCAGCTTTCTCGGAACTAAAGCGCCATTTTTGGTGCGATCCAGGGTAGAAAAAGAACATTATGAGAGAGGGATCTCGAGATGAGAGGGTTGAAAATTCGGAAGTCGGCAATGACAAATAATTCAACAATGATAGAAAGAAGATAAAAAGGAATGAAGAGAAGGAGAAGAAAGATGGAAAGATAAATAAACATAGAGAAAAAAGAAATAAAGAAAGAGAGAAAAGGTTGAGAAAAGACGAAGGAAAGTGTGCCGAGAGGCCGAGAAACGGGAAAGGAGAGGAACTGCAGAAGGATTGTCATGATTGAAAATACACTGAAGATGTTTTCTCGGAGAGAGAGAAAGCAAGGGAATCTTCAGGATATCCCAGGAGAGAGCGAGAATTAGAAGTGCGCGAGCGTTGGGAGACTTCGACACCGACCGACAGGCTCATTAGCGTCGCCCTCATCTTGCACATCATCCTTCCTTCTGTTGAGGGCTTTCGCAAGGCAAACGCTTCTCGACTTTTTTTTCCAACTGTAGAAGTGCTCAATTCAACTTGAGTTAACCGTTTGACTCTTGACGTCATTTTTTATTAAAAACCCATTGAAAAGATAATTTAAGAGAATACGATAACTCCTATTGTCATTACTTTCCATCCATGATTCCACTTTTCGAAAGAAAAGTAGAAGAAAAAATCTCCCCTAATGTGTTTTTTTTCCATTCCTCATCTCGAGTGTTTCGAACCTTGATATCATAAGAACTTTTTAGGACTTTGTGCTGAATTCACCATTTTTGAGTTTCCCGATTACCTGCAGCATCGGGAAACTCAAAAATGGTTATTCAGCTCCTACTCAAGGCAAAATCATAGGAAAACTACTTTGCATAAGATGAGTTATCCGCATGTAAAGACGATTTTACAGTTTACTTGACAGATACAACTTTTAAAGAGTCATTGCTGATTGCTGACATGGTTAACAGAGAGAAAGAGAGGTTTAGCAGTTCGGCAGCAGGGCCATAACAAGTTTGTGGGTTGAACTGAAACATCTTCATAGCTCGTTAGATGTTTCAAACTCAGAATCAGAGTAGGAGGACCCTCAACATCGCGTGATACAACTAGTTGAGTAATCTTTTTTCAACTTCTGCTCAGACTAATAGTTTATTCGAGAGAAGAACTCGGTATCGAGCGAATCATCAATGAGACAGTTTGTGAGCAATGAATTGTATGTTTGATTCATTACTTTTTTAATAACATTCACCATACTCAAGAGTGCCGAATTTTGTTCGGAGTAAAAGTCAACGGCCCTCAGTCGAAGATTAGTCTTGCCCCACCGCTTATCATGGGACCTTTGTTTCGAGCTCTGGCTAGTATCTTTTTCGATTTTGAAAGCAAACCTTACCATGAAGAACCTCCTAATCTCTTGTCATTGGGACTTTGGCTGAAAAGGCGGCCTATGGATGTCTTCAAGGGTTTGATTGAAAATTTTTTTTTTGTTATTCATTCTTTGATTGAAAAAATCTTTTTGTTCTTTTTTCTCTCTCTCTCACTCTCTCTCTCCCTTTGTCTCTGAATCTATTTCTTACTCTGCCTAACTCTCTCTCTCTTCTTTTTTTTTCCTTTTACGTTCATATACACTTTACCGATTTCTCTAGTTATTCATTCAACTCGCATTCTAATTCTCACTTTCTTTTTTTCGAAAATCTTTTTCCTGTTGTACTCTTCTATCTTTTTTCTTTCGCGTTTTCATGTATTTCAACGCTATTTATTCTCTATTTTTTCTCCCTCATTACTTCTACGATATTTTAGAAAGAGCTTCCGTCCATTTAAAATCCGTTGAAATTCGATAAACTCCGGTATTTGGTTTCCTCAATTTCAATTTCGTTTAGTATGGGATGGTGAATGATTGGAATGCCCCTTCACTCCCCAAGCAACCTCCTTCGTTGCCCCCTAAACTACCCTCAGTGAACCCTTCGTTGCCCCCTCCTCTTCCTGCTTCAGCGCCCTCGTCATCCCTCCCCCCAACCCCTTCATTCCCGCCTCAGCCACCCCCTTTGCCCCTTCCTTCAACGGTCAACGCTCTCAATTGGTTTGTTCACTGATTACTAGGTTTTTTAACACAAGATATGGAACACAATCAGTAGGCTATGGTAAGTTTTAGTGATCAGATAAATTAACAGCTTATAAATCAAGTACTCAGTGCAATAAAAACACTGAACGAAAAACCCCAACAGGTCATTCCATAAACCTTTGCATGTTTCGAACACTTAGAGGTTAACCGTGAGAAAATTGTGGTATGTCGAAATTTTTTGAAGCTATTTGGAAAAAATAAGAATGGTGAAAAATATTTTTTTTAGTTCTTCCAAAAGTTTGCTTTTGCCTAGTTAACAACTTGTCGATATGAGGTCATCGTCACATCGTAAGACTCAAGAGTGAAGTATATCAGAGTATTGTTATGAAATATTACAGTTGAGAATCTAAAAAGTATTGATGTGGAATGAATAACATAGCTGTAAATTCACCATAACATATAAGAGGGAATCACGAAAGAGCAAAACTGCGAAGTCGCAATGTTCAAAGTTCATTTGAACTGCTCGAAACCATTCCGGTATGTATTATAGTGAGCGAGGAGAAGAATATCCTTGCTATGCGGCGCCGATATTCCGCTCAGAGACGACTGCCCCGCCGTGTCCACCTAAAGCCGCTCCCCGCACTTCATGCACCGCTCTCTCCCGAGAGAGCACTTTCCGCCCGTCCAGCAATCTTTACTTGCCACACAGGAAACGGAAGACGAGGTGAGCAGCATTTCATCATTCCATTGAGTGAGCGAAAAACTTAAAACTTGATTCCACATGTAAAAATTAGAATTTTTCATGAAGTTTGTATCATATTTGTCCAAATTTTAAAAGTTTACATTCCAGATTCCTACCAAACCTGTGGTTTTTTCCTAGTTTTGTCAAAGTTTTTTGCGCGCCAGAAAGCCCAACTGAGAACAGCGAACGCACAATCTGAATACACAATGATATGCAGTTTGTACGAAGCATGAAAGATGAGTTCACTTTTTGCAGCGGACCAGTTCATTCACGGTTTAATGGGATCAGTTTATTCACGATTTGCGAAAACTGAACACCTGAATGTTTTGGAAGTCGTGGATTCTGGATCGAGTACACAGCATCCGTTCTGAATTTATTCTATTGAAAGACTGAGCCAATCATATCTGACTGCCAAGGACTCAAGTATTAATCTGCGCGACAGGATGGAAGACTTCGTTGAGCTTTGATATACATACAGTAAGTAACAAGCAAAATCCTATCAAATTTAAGATTTTTATCAGTAACTTTCTTCCAATCAAGTTGTTCGGAACTTTAAATTACTTTCCTTCATAGTATAACAACACATCCTGACGAAAACCCCAAAAGTTGGCAAACAAAGAGATTAAATACAACCGGAAAACAAGCTTTCACCGAATTCCGCATATTTGACATGCAACTATACTCAATTTACAGTACCTTAAAAATTACAATCACCGGTCCGAATAACAAATAGGAGTTTCGAGAGTTCTAATACTTCGTTGGAGAACCCCTAGCAGCCATAACAGTCCTACACCTCTGCTGCATATTTTCGATGTACTTGCGGACAATGGTGAGAGGCATTTCGCTCCAGGCCTGCTTAGGGGAGGGAACCGACTCCAAAGCACCCCACAAATCATAACACTTCCACCTCCGTGCTTTACGGTGGCGAGCATGTATCTGGGGTCGAATCTTTTGCCTAAAGGGCGGAAAATATGAGTAATACCATCATAACCGAACAGCAGAAACTTCTATTCATCGGAAAATAGTACGTCTCCCCACTGCTTAGGGGTCTGACGTGTTACTTCGCCCACTGCAGTCTGGCTTTACCGTTTTGAAAATGATAGGCGGCTTCTTCACCGGGCGTCTTCCGAAGAGCCCTGTATCACGGAGACGTCTTCTCACAGTATCCACAGAGATTTACAACCAAAATAATATGTAAATCGCAAGAATTTTGGCTAAAAGTTACCTCTACTTGATGATGCTTTTTCATGTCCTTATGGATGTCAACCGCTGGCAGCCTCGGATTGTCACGTGAACTTCTCGCAATAATGCGGTTGATGCTTGCTGTTGTCTCACGTAGTTTTCTTCGCTTCTACGGTCCACTTTGTTTAGAGACTCCATGTTTCCGAATCTTGTTTATGTCCCAGATCGATACTCGGAACTGCTTTGCCAATTAAGATGGCTTCAGGCTCATAGAACGACCGGAAATGATGGCTTGTTGGTCCACTCTTGTTAATTTTATAGAGTCCGTAGGACGTGTCATCTCGAAAAAAAAGTTACAAGGCAAAAACTTCGAACACAAATTTTTTTATAAACAGTGCAAAAACTGAAAATTTTGAATTTCTGTGCGAATAAGTCCCACTTTTCGCATAACACGAAAGTTAGCCAATTGTTACAGTATATTTCCCCCGAGTGTACATCAAAATAACATATCAAAAGTTGATCACATTTAGTGAGCTCTTTGCTGAGAATTTTCACAAAATTTGTAGTATTGGATAGAATTTTGCTGTAGCTGTGTATTATCTGTAGCTCTGTATTAAAAGTAGCTGCTGTAACTGTGTATTATCTCAAAGAAAAAAGCTCGATCCGAACCGGTCAATTTTTTTTGAAGTCCGCGGCAGTCCGGCACTTGGGATTGATTGTAAAACATCAAATTTCATTCGCCTGCTCAGAAAATTTTATCATTGTTCACACAATCTCATTCTGTATATGTTACCTCTATTTCTCAACCGTCTAACCTGTCACATTTCTCCTTTTCTGTCTTGTTCGCTCTCTCTCTCTCTCTCTCTCTCTCTCTCTCTCTCTCTCTCTCTCTCTCTCACTCACTCTCTCTTTCCCTTTTCTTAGTTCACTATATATATCTCTCTCACAAAAAAGTTTATACCCAAGATATTCGCTTTCTTACTTCTGTTTCTTTCCCATTCTCTCGCCAGCCTTGTCTTGACACTTTCACTTGAAATTTTTGATGAAGCGAAGTTGAGGATTTTCTCAATATTTCACCAGAACTTGTTTGAATCCGAGTTTCCGGCCGGTTCTAGGCTCCACAAAGTTTTTGTCCGAACTGCTTGCGAAAATTATCTAACTACTTCGAGTTACTCCGAGTTCAATTCGTTATTAATGAAAGTATTATTGAAAGAAACATTTTTTGGCTACGATTAGGCCGAAGACCAATTTGTCAAAAAAAAAAACTTTTAAAAAGAAAGGCACATGCAAGAGTTCTGGATTCTTACTCTGATACTACTTCTTCTCTCGGAGAAAGCCTTTTGGTCTCATTCATTTTTTTTCCGGCTTCTGTTCAGCTGTAATTCGCCAATTTACGATCTTCCATTCCGACCGCATTCGCCTCTTTTTATTTCCTCCCCGTGGAGTTGAAAATTCATTCGTCCATTTTTTTTTCTGCGTGAGGGCTGTATGTTTTGCCAGCTCCAGTTGGGTTTATGCAGTCCTTCATTTGATCATGTTCACTCTATATTTTTCATCTCTCTCGATCTCGATCTTCACCTGTGTCCTTTTTCTACCCTGTCCTATCCAGATCGAAATAATAACCTTATTTTTTTCCTTTTTTTCTTTCTCTCTCTATCTTTATTTTTTATCGCTTCTCTGTCTTTTTTCCCGATTTCTCTCTTTCTCTCTCTTATTTTCTATCTCTTTTAATGCATTTGTTTCTGTCATCGCTGCTTTCCTCGTGCCTTCCCAACTCTTAAGACTCACAAAACTTCTAATAGCTCTCTTCAATGAAACCTACTCGCTCTCTCATAATTCCTTTTTGGTACATAATTACACGAGAGAATATGCCGAGTGTGTTCTTCCACCATATCCGCTCACTAGAAGAGATGACATTCCATTTTATTCTTCCATTACTCTCCCCTTTCAACCAGTTCTCTTTCTTCCTGTATATCAGGTTCATCATGCATATTCCTTCCGAGGTAAATTAGACTGGCGTAGAAATGTTTGACTATTCTCAGCGCGTCACCTTATCTGCCCCTTTCTAGCTCATTTCCGCTCTCCTTCCCTTCCTCTCGCTATCCTCAATCGTCTTATTGATATTTTCACACGTTTCTCTTGCTCTAACTGTTTTCTTCTCTCTTCGATATCTGTGTTCTCTCTTCTCGCTTAACTCTGAATCAACCACATCTTAGCTTATCCCTTCATTACATAGTATTTGCTTCGAGGATTGGTTTCGGTCAATTGGCCAACTCATTGGACACACTTTCTTACAGTCATCGTTCGTTCATTTTTTGTGCTTTTTCAAAGCGAATTTTGGAAAGCACTTGTCTTTGAATTTTTTAATTTTCGTTTTCACGCTTCTGATGTTTTATTTTTTACAAACTCAGTAATTTTTCCGTGCGGTGGTTTGATCAATTTGTCTTCTCTACCAGGCGTCACTGCCTTAAAACTGTGTAACTGAGCATTTGAAGATTTATCATCCATCTTCGACCTCTCTTCTGTCTTAATTGTGAAATCTGGAGTTATGCTCCATTCACGACGCTTTCGCTTCATGAGCATGCGTGACTAAGAGAACGAGGCAATTGAGCCTTTAATAAGCACTATCGCACGGAATAGCAATGTGTCACCGTGGTGTAATGGTTAACACGCTCGCTCCCGGATAGAGGAGAGATGGTTGCATGGGTTCGAGTCCCCCCGGTGACTAGCTTTTTTCCGTGCGGTGGTTTGATCAATTTGTCTTCTCTACCAGGCGTCACTGCCTTAAAACTGTGTAACTGAGCATTTGAAGATTTATCATCCATCTTCGACCTCTCTTCTGTCTTAATTGTGAAATCTGGAGTTATGCTCCATTCACGACGCTTTCGCTTCATGAGCATGCGTGACTAAGAGAACGAGGCAATTGAGCCTTTAATAAGCACTATCGCACGGAATAGCAATGTGTCACCGTGGTGTAATGGTTAACACGCTCGCTCCCGGATAGAGGAGAGATGGTTGCATGGGTTCGAGTCCCCCCGGTGACTAGCTTTTTTCCGTGCGGTGGTTTGATCAATTTGTCTTCTCTACCAGGCGTCACTGCCTTAAAACTGTGTAACTGAGCATTTGAAGATTTATCATCCATCTTCGACCTCTCTTCTGTCTTAATTGTGAAATCTGGAGTTATGCTCCATTCACGACGCTTTCGCTTCATGAGCATGCGTGACTAAGAGAACGAGGCAATTGAGCCTTTAATAAGCACTATCGCACGGAATAGCAATGTGTCACCGTGGTGTAATGGTTAACACGCTCGCTCCCGGATAGAGGAGAGATGGTTGCATGGGTTCGAGTCCCCCCGGTGACTAGCTTTTTTCCGTGCGGTGGTTTGATCAATTTGTCTTCTCTACCAGGCGTCACTGCCTTAAAACTGTGTAACTGAGCATTTGAAAACTCAGTAATGATACAGTACAAAAAGTCCCGTTATCTAAAAGCGGCTGATGCAGTTTAGATTTATTCATAGAGTTGTAGAATGACCGATACAAAATGACCGATTAGAAATGTTTCATAACTTTCAGTTCATCGACTGATATAATTATTGCTACTTTATAAAACGTCTTGATCGGTACGATCATCGTTTGCTGCATCGCTTGAAGCAAAATCAAAAAAGTGAGGAAATATGTATAGTAAAAAAAGAAGGATAGAGAATTGAAGAAAAAAAGAGTAGTAGTAAGAGTAAAAAGAGAGTATTGTAGAGACATAAAAAGAGAGTGAGGAAGAGAGAGAAGGAAAATAATAGAGCATACTATTGTATGTGCGAAAAGAATTCAACTGTAGGCGAGAATCGAACAAAATTGACACACACAAGTAGAACTTTGTAAGCAATTATGTTGAGAGCCTTGGTAGAGAATCATCGAGTCAGGGTGTGGATTTACTCATAAAATCTGGAATTAAAAAGTAAGAAGAGAGATGTTGAGAACTCAGTGTTATACAGAGAGAGGTATAAACTGAAAAGGAGACAGACAGAGAGAGCGAGACAAACAGAGAGGTAAAGTCGCAGATAACCGAATGGAGGAAAGAACAGAGAAAAGGAAAGACAGAGACAGACATAATTAGTTACAGAGAGAGACAAACAGAAAGACGAACGAAAAAAAGCCACATAACGACAGAGAACGACTCAGAGAAAGACAGAGGGAGAGAGACACATACAAAGGGACAGTGAAAAAGACAGAGAGAAGGAGTGACTGAGTAAGAAAGAGGGACAGAGAGAGTCAGTTAAAGAAGTGATGTTAATGTGCAGAGTATTTAATATTTATTTTAGTATTTCGTAGTAATTCTAAAGCCGCTTACGTAAATTGAAATAAAAAACTGCCAAGTTTGGGCGGGAAGTGTGACAAGCTTTGGTTCTCAGAGGTAAAAGAAAGAAGAGATAGAACGGAAATGAGTTTATTCAAAAAGAAAGCTGGTGGAAATGTGTTATATGAAGAAAATAATGTTAGAAACAAAAAATTATAACCGAACCCGTAGAAGAGGAATTCACAAACTGTCGCGGAAATACAAGGTTTTGTCTGAAGCGATGTCCTTACCAGAACTTTTGAACTGGTCATTTCTTTCTTTAGTTTGTTTCAGTTTAAAAGTTTACTAAGAGTCTGGTTTCTCGATAGGGAGTTTAGTTCAAATTTGAAAAATAGACTAGTTAAACCGTGAAACGAAAAAACCGGTGGTGAGAGAAGCGGAAAGAGCAGGAGATAAAAGGAAGAAAAATAGAGACAAAAACAAAAAAAAAATAAGCGAAAAAGTATGAAGAGAAAAGAGAAGTGAGAGACTTGAAGAGAGAGAATACAACGGTATGAAAATGAATTGAGTGACCCTTTTGTATGTAAACAGAAGCTAGATCTTCCTAGTTCATGAGAGCCGATCATGTTGCAAGAGACAATGCGGCTGGTTTGTGTATATATTATTTCTCTATCTTATCAATATTATGCGGAAATGGCTCAACTGTTTTCTCCGTTATCGTGAATATTCCGTGACTATTCGAAGGTTCTCAAGTTTCACGTCAAACCCCGCAGAAAAATCCAATTTGAGATGTTTGAGAAAAGTTTGTGGTGCTTGTATGACTTATACTCTTCCTCTGCTACACATACTCGTGGCAGTGATCAGGAAGCAAGCACTGTTTTTCGCACAATATATCAGGCGGTATCTCATCTTAGGGAGCGCCCGCCTTGCCGCAAGGCGGAAATCGCCGCAAGAAAGATAATCAGTTTTCTGTTAATAAGCAAAAGAATCACAGTTGATTCACGGCTCTCGCGATTTCGGCGATTTCCGTTGCCAATATTTTTCTGCTATTCTTCTTGTTCCGATATTCAGCGTTTCTCGTACTCCAAGCTGTTCGTATTTTTCCCTTCTTGTCTTTTGTTCATCTTTTCTCTCTCTCTTATATTTTGCGTATTAATCTCTTACCTTTCTTTTACTCTTTCATTTTTCCACTCCTTCTTTCTCTATTCTATCTCTAGTTCTTTCTTTACTTATCTTACCTTGCTACTACATATTCACAGCTTACGCTCATGTTTAAAATTCCTTTTCTCTTTTCTCAATCTCTGTTTTTTATTTGTCGCTCTCTATATCTTTCTCTTTCTTCTTTCCACTATCTGTTTCTCTTTCTCTATTTCTTTATCTTTCTCTTTCTTTCTCTCTCTCCTTCTCTCTCACTCAATCTTTTTGTAACAATCATTCAAATGTTTACATCTCCTTCAACATCTCCCAGAAGGCTTCAAGAACCTTTTGCGTCCAGAAACAAAAAAAGCTGTAGATGAATATTTTCTTGAGCGCTTAAGATAATGATGAGCTCAGACAAATTTTCGCATGAAGCTTTTGAAAGTCCTTTTTCTGGAGAAGAAAAGAAAGAAAACGCGAGAGAAATGGTTAATGCAAGAAAGTGTGTTCACGTGGAGAAAAGATAAAAACAAAGAGAAGAGAAAAAGAGGAGAGAATAAGAAAGAAGTGAGATAAAAGAGAGAAGAGAAAGCCATAGAGAGAAAGAGAAAGAAAGAGATTAAAATAGATCGGGAAGAGAGGAGACAAACGCAAACTTAGATCGGGTTTATTTTTCGGTATCAGGAGGAAAAAGAAAACGTAATTGGTTAAAATAAAATAAGGCGAAAATAGCAGCACGAAAGTATAAAAGTTGTATCATGAGAGAAAAGATTGGTAGGCTCGAGGTCAGGACTTTGAATTTCAAGAGATTTGCTTGTGAAAAATTTAAAAGGGTGTTTGTAGGTGTTTCAAGGGATTTAGAAGAAGAACCTTATGATGAGATATTTGAAGTTTGAATACACAACTTTATTTATCGATTGACCTTATCGAGATATACATCTGTGGTTTTGTGAGCAGTCTCCGCAAAATTCAGCCTTAGATGTATGCAGAGTCTGCGAGAGAAACATCTGTAGATATCACAAGATTCACTCCGCGGGCTGCTTCCCCCTCCGATCCTCTTCCATTGTTCTCCCGATTCAGAAGTTTTCTTCTTCAATTCATCCTATTTTCTTATTTCTTCTCCTTTTTATCTTACATGTTTCTTTTCCGATGCCTCTTAAAAGTTCATACTCCTTTTATCTGCTTAAAACGCTATACCTCTAATGTTTTCCCGTTCACGTTTTTTCTCGTTTTTTGACTCTCCGGTTCTTGATACTATCAATTTCTTGCTTTCTCAACATTCTCTTCTCTTTCTCTTTATTTTTTTCTTTTCATCGACCTTTTTACTTTCACTCTGGCTTCTCGATCCCTTTCTCTCTATTTTTTTATCTTTCAGCGTTTTTTCATCTTTTGTTCTCACGCACTGTTTATCTGTTTCACCTGATATTTAGTTCTGTCTCTGCTTTCTCTTATTCTCTTGTAGTAGTATATTCTCTTGTAGTAGTAGTCCACTTGAGATACTTTCGCTCTCCGTTCGAGGACCAAGCAAGCATCAAACGTCTTTTCCGTGCCAAAGCAGAACCATCGCATGCCGTACTTAGAAACCTTTGTTTCACTTTTCGTTTCTCTCATCTCTTCTTTCAGCACCGCGTTCTTCGTCTTTTTTCGTCTTTACAGCCATTTTCTATCCAATTTAGTTTATGAACCATTTTAAATATACTTGTAACTTTAATTTATCGGTATTTCTAAGTCCCCACTCTTTCCTTTATCTGCCGTACTCTCTATGTTCTTATTTTATTTTCTGTCTTTGGCTATAATTTTTAAAGTCATATGTAGTGTAAGGTGTTATCGTTATATCCGTTTACGTTAAATTTATCAGCCGCGACATTAATCTCTAAACGATGAGATCATCGGCGCGATGATCTCATCGTTTAGAGATTAATGTCGCGGCAGATAAATTCAGATTCTTCAAGCGCGTGGTTGAAATAGTCTTAAAACAAAAATTCAGCTGAGCTCGTACCCAGGAAGCTCTTATCTTAGACCTCAAAGTCATGTGAGCGCTCATAATCATCGCGCCGATGATCTCATCGTTTAGAGATTAATGTCGCGGCTGGTCGATTACTTCATGCTACATTCAGTATACACTACTGGTACAAACTTAATATACAAACTGTAGTTGTCATCTAGACATACATACATGCTAGATTTTCGAGAATATAATTGAATAATTGCTCTTCTCGTGCAGTTTCTTTGTTCCTCCTATTCTAGGCGTTGACCAGAACGGGTCTACGGAAATATCGTCTTGCCTTCCCATTCATGTTTGTCCTGCTATACTTTAACAGAACCTGTGGCAGACGGGAGCTGTAGAGAGAAGCAACTGTGTGGAAGAGGGAGAGAGAGAGAGAGAAAAAGAATTAAAGACACAGAGATGGAGACAGAGAAAGAAAGAAATAATAGATAGATATAGAGAGGGAGCGAGAGAGATACAAAAAAGTGTAGTGAGCTGAAAAGAAGCGCAAAAAAAGAGTGAGGAGATAGTTTGCTCAAAAATGAAATAAGATAGTGAAACATTTAGCGAAGTTGAAAGAACGTATAATGTGCAGAAAAACCTTACAAAATAAAAAGGTTGACGTAAATACTTGTATTTTGTAAATTTCGGTCTCCTATTTTTCTCCAGTGTAGAAATTGTTGAAGATTAGCCCTTCTTTTCCAAAATTCTGATTTATTTTTTTGTTGCTGTAAAAGCCTACGCAATCATTACATAGAGTAATAAACTTTCGAAAAACGAAACATTTAATAACAAATTAGGAGAACAGAAAAATTAAAGTAAATAATTCGTCGACCAAAAGATAAAAGAGTCCGATATATTGTGATGCGGCTTCATATGAGAACCGGGTTCGACTTGGAGGGGGGGGGGGTTCTCAATAAAATTTCTCCATTACATTCTCTTCCATGAGGGAAGCCGAACTAAATTTTAACCTTTTTTTCCTCAGCGTTTTATCCCTTTTTTCGATTGTATAACAGAGATTTTTCTGACATTGCACTAAAGTCGCATTTTCTTTGTAGGTCGAGTACCTTCGGATTTTGTCTTCTAAGCAAAAAAAAAGTTTTCAGGAAGATCTTCGTTCAATGTTATCTTTTTCCTAGTTCTAAACCTTTGGAATGATTGAACTTCTTCAAAATAATTATTTTTAATACTCAATGTTGATCTGATATTTTGGGGAACCTTTTCAAATTTATTAAATTTTTCTGACTTGTTTTCTTATAATTTTTTTCGTGTTTTCTGTGCTCTAATTGAAATATTGTTCACGTCTTTTGTGGTATAGAATGCTTACGCTCACTTTCTCTGTTGCAGAGTACTATTGAAACCTTTATGCTACCCTTGCCATTATGGGGTAGGGATAATGAATGAAGCTAGACAGGAGTTATTCAATGAGCTCCAGAGAAGGAAGGGGTTTAGACAGGAGTTATTCAATGAGCTCCAGAGAAGGAAGGGGTTTAGACAGGAGTTATTCAATGAGCTCCAGAGAAGGAAGGGGTTTAGACAGGAGTTATTCAATGAGCTCCAGAGAAGGAAGGGGTTTAGACAGGAGTTATTCAATGAGCTCCAGAGAAGGAAGGGGTTTAGACAGGAGTTATTCAATGAGCTCCAGAGAAGGAAGGGGTTTAGACAGGAGTTATTCAATGAGCTCCAGAGAAGGAAGGGGTTTAGACAGGAGTTATTCAATGAGCTCCAGAGAAGGAAGGGGTTTAGACAGGAGTTATTCAATGAGCTCCAGAGAAGGAAGGGGTTTAGACAGGAGTTATTCAATGAGCTCCAGAGAAGGAAGGGGTTTAGACAGGAGTTATTCAATGAGCTCCAGAGAAGGAAGGGGTTTTTGAATTGAATTACACATTTTCTCGTCGGAGAGAGGGACTGGTCTTGATTTCTTTAAGTTTTTATGAACCAACAAAGTTCCAATTAAAACTGTACGGGGACACACATAGTTCATCGAAGCAGTACTAAGTCCAATGTAATTATGATATTTAATTAATGAAATCCATCACAAGGGCGAAAATTAACACTCCGCTGGGACCGAACCTCCGCTGCCTAACCGGGGCTTGTAGAGCGTCAACCAATACACCAACCGAGCACACATTGTCCCATGCGATTTCTTGCTTAAAACTATTAACGAAGATAAAAAATTTATGATATTCAACTACTGAGATTGTTTGGATTAATTTGAACTCACTTCAAACTATTATAGTTTTACCAGAACGAATAAGGGTTAAGTCGTCACGATAACTAAGAAAACTTAACATGGGACAGAAATGTTTGAGAAACTATTCCGTTAAAGAATTTACTGGACTAAGGGAAAGGCAAATTGGATGAACTGGAATTTTTGCAATTTTTGTTACTACTTTCATCATTTCATTCAATATTTAATTAGGTTTTGACGACATATAGGAAGAGGGAATTTTTCTCTATGACCACCGTGATTCTACAGTGGGCCTTCTAATAAAGCGGTAGCACGTTCGTTCCCCGTTTAAGAAGATTAGCTATGTAGGTTCGATCTTGATTGGTGAACAAGCTTTAGAATTGCGAAGGTTGACTGATTGTTCACTTCGCTTACTAGATTTGGGTAATCAATTTCATATTGCCATGATGGTAATTCGTCATTATTTAGATAAATCTGGTATTACAATGCGTTATTTTTGAAATTTTGCCTATTAAAATTTGAGAGAAGCTAAAACTAGCAAAAAACCGCAAAGAATTTGTATAAAATGTTTCCTTGTTGTTTTAATCGGCCAAGTTTTTCTCATAGAGGCAGTTTTATAAAAGTGTTTGACCGGTGAAAGTACTTTGGAACTTTCGGTAAATATATGTACATAGAATGAAACAGAGAATAGAATAGAATGAAGAATAGAATAGAATAGAATAGAATAGAATAGAATAGAATAGAATAGAATAGAATAGAATAGAATAGAATAGAATAGAATAGAATAGAATAGAATAGAATGAAACAGAGCAATGGAACAATTATTTTTCATTTGTTTCATTAAGTCTTGAGAAAATTTTTAAAATCTTGGAAGAAGACTAATTACAACTACAAAATATTTCTAAGCGATCTTGTGACATTGCTTTATTGATTGGTTGCTTGGCTTGGAAAAAGCTTGCATCAGCTGCTATTAATATTGACAGCCGGATTGCACTCGAATCATTCGAGAACTACTTCGAGCTCGAAAATTCGAGGATTACTTCCAAAAACCTTAACCATGTGAATACTCTTTTAACAAGGTCACTCTTTTGAGCCTTACCACTTTTGTGAATGAATGTTACTTAGCATATCAATTAAAACATGTTTGAAGTTTTCCTCAGAAACAATTTTCTGGCTCTACTCTCCATAAGGAACGTCGAGACATTTAAACAATTTATAAGACATTATCGATTATTCCAACATTGATATTTTGCCTTCGTGTTACGAGAGTTTGACGCCCCCCCCCCTTCGTGTTACGAGAGTTTGACGCCCCCCCCTTCGTGTTACGAGAGTTTGACGCCAACGAGGCCACGTGGCTTGAAAAAAACTGTATAAACAATCACTCACATATTAATTATTTGTGAGGAAAAAGTAGTGCAAAAAATTACCAAATGTGCTGCTGGCTAAAATTGATGATAATATGATAGTATGTACATCAGAAACTTGTTCAAAAAATATGAATTGATGCTTACTTCTGTGTCATGCACTGGCTTTCTTCATCAATTACAGTTTAAATTAGTCAAATTCAGTCCAGCGAATAAAACTGATGCTCACGAATTGATGGAAAACAGGTTTGAGAATTGTTTTGAAAACTGTTTTAAAAATGAATCTAATCCGGTACTCCTTTCAAAATGGATTTTTCTACTCACTCGGAGAAATCTATGAGTATCCGAACTTGCGAGTATATAAAAGCTTGAACAAGATCGTCCTTTTTAAAATATTCAAAACATATGGACAGTTTTTTAATGAAGAGAAAAACGGCACTTCTCGAAACGAAAAAAAACAACAAAAGGAACATGGATTACAAAATTATTCGCAGAAAAAATTATTCATAATCAGGGTAATATTTTCGTTTAAAAATTTTAAAAGTTTTCCAATTTTTCGAACCTTGACGTTGTTTTAAAAAAAGTTATTAACATAAAATGCAGTTATTACTTTTGCTATATTCTTTCAATGCTTTTCTTAGGCGTTTTCACACAGGGGGGTTGAACTGTATTTATAACAAAGAATTATAAGGGACCTTTTCTAATTTGATAGAGACGCATAACTTAAAAATATCGATTCAGTCTAATCTCGTAGTGAGATTTTTTTGAAGTAAGTTCTGAGATATACTAACTATGTTTTGAAATAAACAGCTTCGAAAAACGCTTAATAGAAAAAATTTACTTTTTGATGTTGGAGTTTTTTTTCAGAAATAAGGGCCCCCCTTATGGTCTCACAAAAACCTAAACTTGTGGACCACAGGATCACCGACTGAAAATGTGACATTATCCGAAAGCTTTTGTTCTAGAAAAAAAACACTTTAGAAAGTTTTTGGGAAAAACCAAATTTTTTCGTTTTTTTCTCGAATTTTTCGAGCTTTTAAATTGTAAAAATGAGCTAGAAAATTTTTTCTCGAAATTTTTGTTTGCTGTTTTCTTAGCCGGATCACTCATTGACCAGTCTTTCCCGTGCTTCACTCTTTTTTCTATACTATCTTTTTCTTCTCTCACTTATTCTCTATCTCTTTAACTCTCTTTCTCTCTTATCCTTTCTGTTCCTTTACCTCTCCCGTTCTCTGTATTGTTCATTTCTCTAATTCTTTATGGATGACATGGTTATTTGTATCATTAGGTCCATGATATTTCTTGCGCACTCATTTGATCGATCACATAAAAATGAATCGAAGTGTTTTTGACCTCATCATTGCCTTAACAATAACCAACCATTTACTAACATAATCTCTAATAGAATTTCTCAAATCAACTTTACGCTATCTATATTTTCCACTTTACTTATAAATCCGGTCAAGGCCCTTCTCCCCCCCCCCTTTCCCTCCTGTATGAGCTTCATCTCTCTTTTGACACCCATTTCATGCCAATGCCACATCTTCAACATATGTAAAAGTCAAATGATATTTACTTAGCCATTTTCCGTATGCTTATACATAACCTTTAGTTAATTCTGGTGAACAAGGGAGAGACATAAAAGAGATAAGGTAGTGTTTCTTTTCGAGCTTCATGATCATATTTAATGGGAACGGGATAAGTCGACGAACCATCGCAAACTTTCACTTTCATGCTCTTCATACACTCATTCGCAATCTTCCCTTTTCCTCAATCCTCTAATATTACCTTCTCTCCAACTCTTAATCTGTCTTCAAACGAAATTCACCAAAAAATTCACTTTCAGCTTTTTCAATTGTTCTTTTGCTTCCTCGATGTATCAATCTTTTCTCAAACTCAATTTTTCGTGTTTTTTACCCTGTTTGCTTCACTGAAACAAACATTTTCGTTTGTCGTTGCAATCAAAAATTATTTCAGAAATTGTTTGACTCGTTTTCTTTTTCTCATTATTGTTAAAATTTGAGATGATACATACAATACTGACTGAAAGCGCATGGTGAAACTGATCTATTCTAAGCTTGAGCTTCTCTTTCTTCTCATTTCTTCCTTTGGAGACATTTCATTTCTTTTCTCTTTCGTTTGACCATCGTCTTCGTCATTCTGATGGGCATTTTGTCATAAAACAGTCAGGTTGACATAGTGATACGAGAGATTGCAAGAGAATGTCACAGTTCTGGGAGAATAGAAGTTAAGCAAAAGAAAAGAGAGAGAGAGAGGAGAGGAAGATAGAGAAAAAGAGAGTAGAAGAGAAAGAGAAAGGCGAAGATATAGCAAGACAAAGAAAGAGAGAGAAAGACAAAGAAAGAAAGAACCAGATATACATATAGACAGAAAGAGAGAGAGGGAAGTGGATAATGAGTTATGAGAGACTCTTGTATCTGAAGAGAAGGTAAATAATATGAAGAATGGGGAAAAGATTGAAATAAAATATGACACCGTCTTGCTAGCCATATGTGATTAGTCAAAATCTATTTTTATTACTGTTTCTTCATCTATATATATGTCTCTTTTATCCGTTATCTGCCCCTCTCCATCTATATCATCCGTCTCTTTTTCTCTCTCTCTCTCTCCCAAACTTTTTTCTCCGTCTTTATCCTCTTTTTTCTCTTTAACTATCTCTCTTTCCTCTCTTTCTCTATCGCTCTGTCTCTCTCATTGTGCAGTCCGTTTATTTTATCACCTTCAGAATCTCTTGAGTTCTCCTCTTTCTTCGCACGTATCAGCTGTTCTGCTGATAACCAGATTAATAGGCAAAGCTGCTAAGAGTCGAGGAGCAAGAAGTATGATTAATCAGAGATGAACGTCTTTTCTGTTAGCCTCTGTGAAAATAATCAACTTGGAATACACATATTTTTTCTCGAAGGGTTTTTTCTTATCTTCGGAGTTGCATCACAAGGATCAATGGCGTTTTAACTTTTAACTTCACAAGGTCATTCGAATAAAAATTTTGGTGAGATACGCTTGTAAAATGATTAGCAGAAGAACAGGAGTAGTTGAATGTGCTTATCAGCTTTGTATTAAGCCTCATTCTCAACTTATTGACATATTCCTAATTTTTTTAGTTTTAAGCTCAGTCCTGTTGTTCCATAATTCTTTCCACAGAATCTCTGTTTTTTTGCTGTAGAGCCATATTCATCAGAATATTTCTTTTCATCTTTCGCTCTTTCTTTCTCTTTCACTGTCTCACTTTTACTCTGTTAGTCTTTCACACTAATTTTCTTCTTATCTTTCACTCTTTCTTCCCCCATTGCCTCCTCGATTATTCCTGTGCTTGGGTATTATGTCTCAGCTGGTGGTACTCCGTTGTTTCCCGTCCCAGCAAGAAGGTTGCTTCTCCTCCACTCATCGGTCTCCGTTGCCAAGTCAATGTGTTTATTTTGGTAGTTCCATATACAGAAGCTCTTGGAGTCTTCGTCTTTATTCCCGTCAAAGAAATCTTTTTTTTGTCCTTCGTCTCAGCGAAAGTGTAGTATTTCAGAGAGAGAGAGAATTTTTTGTTTTGAGACTTCGCGTAGAAGAATTCGCTACATTTCATGAACTCGTAAATTTTACTAAAACTTAGTTGCCTACTTTGTTCCTAGTGTTTTATTATCTCTAGGTTTTGTCTTTGATCTTTCTCTCACTAGATAGTTCCCTTTTTCCTATATTCCTCGGCTTTACTTACTAGCCAGGCTGTTTCTTCCTACCTGCAGATACATACATATATGTATGTCGAGATCTCTAATGATGAGGGAACGACAGGCCTCGAGAGAGGAGAAGAGAGTGCGAGAGTGCGAGAGTGTGTGATGTAAAGAGAGAATGCAGAGGAACAGAGCATTTGTATCAACAGCTTTCTTTGATCGCTCACAGATTTGCGCATAGATTTCATACGCAGTGCGGGTTAGAGAAACACACTGATACTAGCGCTGCCGTCCACCATAATCTGACTTACATCTGTATACTGTAACATCGAGTTTTGTAATTCCGTACGACAATGTTTGGCTATGTAATAATCAATGACTCGATGATGAGGGCCTGCTGAGTCTGGTTGTGGTTTTTCGAGAGTCCCAAGTCTAGCAGCCGGATGGTATGTGAAGAGAGTCGTAGCTCTTACAAAAGTGTCTCTCCTCACACCGAAAAAACTGCACGCGGCCGCTAGGAGAGGGAATGATCAAGACGGAGAGTGCGAGCAACGGCCAAGGCGCTCCTGGCTGGCCAGCACCCAGGAAAAGGTCCCTCGCAGCTAGCCACGACTAGTTGATCGCTCATATGTACCTCTCTCATTCCCCCTCTTTCTCTCTCACTCTTTTTCTTTCTCAAATACTCTCTCTTAAGCTCGAATATTGGATACTCTGCCTCAAAAGAACGATATTCTCCAAATCGATACAAATTTTCATCCTCATAGGAGTCTGTCGAAGCCAATTTTTCACTCCTTACTAAAACCAAATCTGCTTTAATTTTGAACTTGTTCAGTTAACATCTTTCAAAGGATACTCATTTTTAACAACAAAAAAAAGAAAAAAAAGGCGAAATGAAAGAGTTTGATTAAGTAAAAAGGTCTGTAATTGGTTAAATGAGTGAGCAAAGGCATTTTATAAAATTAAATTTTTCGCTTAATGAACATTGTTTTTTTTAAATCGCAATTTATAATTACTAATCGTAAATGAAAATTTTTTCAAGGATAATCACAAACTAAAAAGGAAACAACAAATCTTATGAGCTTAATTTCTCTGGTATTTTTGATGTGAAAATGTTGGTAGCAGAGCACTTGAAAGGGAATCATCAACTAGGGACAGAGAGCTATGATATTTGACTTATAGCTGCAAAGTGGCTGTCGTCGTTAAAGGAGTTTGAAATTTTCAAAGGTTTATAGGGAGCATTTTAGCTGCTGATACTTCTTACAGCCATGCATTTTTTCTTCTTCAGAAACTGCTGCATTGGACGATGGACGACCCTTGAGGTGTTTCTGCTGGCCTGCGTCCTGTTCCTTCTGTGCTCCTTGATAGCCTCGCTGCTCTTCTGGCTGCTCTATCTACAAGGGTACCTCTTCTTCTTGCATGGTCAGTCTCTCTTATTTATTCTTCTTCTATGCTTACTTGAAGCTGTTTTTTTTTGTATTCTGTATGATCACAAAATAGCTGTTGAATTGAATGTGAAGGATAACGCGATCGCTATCGGTAACAGATAGATTCAGTATGTATCTAAAACCCGCAGAGTGTGTAAAATTCGGGGGCAAAAAGCCTGGATAGATTCCGTTTAACACGATACTGTTTTTCTTTTTTGTAATCTTATATCTTTATACACTCTAGGAAGTCCCATCTACCTGGAGGCCAGCCCCTATCAGCAGGGTGTCGACCCGGTCGCTCTCCATCATGGCAAACGAGTTTGCACTTCAAGAGAGTGCACCTTGTTGGCGGCCTTCTTAGCGGAGAATCTCAATGATAAGGTTGTGCTTCTCGAAAACATTTTGCCTTTCAAATTTATGACTTAGAAAATGCTTTTAAGATAGTATGCTTTTCAGTATATTTTTTACTGGCTTATAGTAAAGTTTAATTTTTTTTGAAATCCTATAGTATATATTCATCGTGAAATTTCTTGCAGCGAAGCTTGAGATTGAAAGGGAGGGGGGGGGATGGTAATGAAAAAAAATTTAAAAGTAACAAAAACTTTTTTCCCTCAAATAATTCGAAACAATATTTTTTCGTTTTTTAAAGCAAAACTTTGTAACTTTGTAACCGGCTCAAAATGAGATCTCCAGGTACAAAGCATCTAGAAACAAGAGCAGAAAATGAAATACATAACAACTTCCTTTTAGCATTATTCCAAGAAGTCATTAATGATTTCTATTGCCTGGCAATCGAAAAGATCTCTGTTACTCTTTTAAGAGCAGTTACGTCTAGTTCGGTCCATGTCATATTTCAATTATATTAAGTCTCTGAACATTGAGTTCACCGCCACAATTCAGTGAATGAATTTTTACTGCTTCCCAGGTGGACCCTTGCGACGATTTCTATGAATTTGCTTGCGGAAACTACGGACTGAATCGAAATTTAGCCGCGAATAAGCCCCTCAGGCACACCATTTCCGATGTACAAAGCAGATTAAATAAACAGGTTATGAAGAAGCAGATACTTGTTCTTATTTTTCTTATATTCATACTCAAACTGAGAGTTTTCAATCACTTGTCAAAATGAGATTATTTTTCACCTTTTTAATTTGCGAGAACTGGTCCGCTTCTCAAATTATTCTCAGTCATAACAATTGAAAACTGGATAGGTTTGACTTTGCTCCGTCGACTACCTTCTGTAGTCGACGGAGCAAAGAATAATATGTACGAATGTTCATACATATTATTCTTAAGAAATTATTTTTTATTGAATTCACACCTCCAATTTTAAGATCGATTTTAAAAAAAGGCTGAGGACCGCTTGAGACTAATGCAGTTTTTTGAGAGACATTTTATTTGTGGATTAAAAAATTCAATATCGAGGTATGCTGATCAGGTGCGATCTCTATTGGAAGCTCCTCCATCGAGCAAGGACAAAGTGTGGGATGCCCTAGCTAAGGGATACTACAAGACTTGTCTCGATGAAGGTTTCCATTTCATTTTAGAATAATCGACTGACTTTTCGTGAATTTTTAGAAAACTTTTTGAAATATTATTTTTTCAATCAGATGGCTTTTCAAAAGAGAATGGTCTCATTCAGTCGTTGACTAGTACCTGTCAACAAAAAACAACATGGATTCGAGGCTTCATTGATAGTTTTTTTAGAAAGAACTAAATAAGAAAAATATTCTTATCACATTAATTTCATGCCTTCGGGCAGGCCTTCGGGCAGGCCTTCGGGCAGGCCTTCGGGCAGGCCTTCGGGCAGGCCTTCGGGCAGGCCTTCGGGCAGGCTAATCGCTTCTTTGGCATGAGAGTCCTTGCTAAAGTGTTAGCAGCAGTGAGGAAAGGAATTTCAAAAGCTCCTAAAATTATTGATTCTCTCGATTCGCGTTCACATGTCTGGACGGTAGGGAAAGTTTTGCTCAATAGTTAGCGCAAAATACCATGTTGTTGTTGTTGTTGCCGGATGCAGCCGGCTTCGAAGAACGTCTGTGTTCTTCGTTTCTTGTTCTTTTTTTTCTTCTTATATCTTCAAGAACGCTGCGACCTCCAGCGGCTTGGTCCAGAGGTCGATTGCGGGGTAACTCCTTCTCTTCTTCCTGGATAAGGGGCGGAGGTCTGCCTCCCAGGATGACGGCACCCTTCAACGATTGGAGTTCGTTCGAGACCATCATCGAGTGTACAGTGTTAGCGACTGATTTCCCATTGTTCGGATCCTTTGACATCTGTTTCGCGGCTTCGACAGTCTTCTTGCAGCTCAACACGAGGTTGTTCTTCATCGCGCGAGGGGGCGCTGGGCAGTCGAGGAGGCCGTGGTGGATGTGTTCTGGGTCCAACGATCTCGCGAGGTACTGCGTGGCGAGCATGTTCAGATGGGATTTGGTGCGCATGACCTTTGATTCGCGATGAATATGGTCAGTGTCGGCCATTTGATGATTCCCTGTCACGACGCGGAGTCCGGAGTTCTGAGAACGTTGGATTTTGGCGTGAGCGGAGTCCGAGAGGAAGGTGGACCAGGCGAGTGCGGCGTAGTTGCAGATCGCTTGCGAGATGGCTTTGAACGTGAGGCGGAGGGTTTCTTTTTGGTTGCTCCAGGTGCTTCCGGCAAGGGCTTTCAGTACTTTATTGCGCTGCGACATCCGTCTCGCGATGTCTTTGGCAGGATGGCTGAATGTGAACATCGAGTCGTACGTGACGCCGAGTAGCTTGGCCTGGTTGACGGTGGAGACGGGTGATCCGCAGATTGATATGTCCAGAGTAGACTTGAATTCGCGACTGAACGGGGTGAAAAGCATGAGCTGGCTCTTGGTCGGGGAAATGATGAGTGACCGTTCTTTGAGGAAGGTTTCGATTTTCGTGATGGCCCTGCGTAGATTTTCGGAGGCGACGTTGATGTTGGGATCTGACGCCCAAATCGTGATGTCATCAGCATACGAGATGACGTTCGTGTGGGCATCGTCTGTGGGAAGATCGCGGAGGTAAAGGTTGAAAAGCGTGGGCGAGAGGGCGCTGCCTTGTGGGACTCCGTTTCTGAAGAGTCTGGAACTTGATACCGAGTCGCGGAAGCTTGTGCGTCCTGTTCTTCCTCTAAGGTAAGAGGCGAGCCATTTTTTAATGTAGTTCGGCGCGGTTGTTGTCTCGAGGAGGTCGATGAGCTTGACGATGTCGATACTTTCGAATGCCTTGGACATATCAATTGCCATGAGGACCGTTCGACTAGCGGGACGTTTCTGGTTAAAACCGTATGCGATGCTCTTCGAGAGAGTTACGAGGGCCGAGGTTGTAGAGCGTCTTGCCGTGAAGCCATGTTGGTGGTCTGCCGGGGGATTGTGCCTCTGTAGGGAGCCGAGTATTAGCCGTTCAATCACTTTGGCGACGGGCGAGAGTAGAGATATCGGACTTTAGCTGGAGCCTTCGGATGCTGGTTTGCCTGCTTTCAGGAGGGGTAGTATGATCGACGATTTCCATATCATAGGGATCCTGCCTGTGCGTAGGGAGCTGTTGACCAGGGAAGTCAGGGCGCTGATTCCTTTCGGACCTAAATGATGGAGAATTGCCATCTGGACCAGCGATGCCATCTGGACCAAGCGCGGTGGACTTCTTCGTGGATCTGATGGCGGCTGCTACGTCTGTGGTAGTGAAGTCCTCGAAGTCATCTGCGGACAGGCGGTGTATTTTCCTCATAGTCTTCCTGTTTTCCTTTGAGGTTGTATACTGGACTGGACAAGTGTAGGCTTTGTTGAAGCGGTTCGCGATATCGGAGGCGGTCGTGATCGTCTCATTTCTGAAGGTTATGGCGCAGTTCGGCGGTGGTCTTCCTTTGTTGTTGAGGATCTTGATGGTCTTCCAGAGCTTGTTGACATCTTTCTTTGGATCGAAGGACTCCATCAGTGCGCGCCAGATGTCCCGTTTGTTTTTGTCGATAGCTCTCCTTATGTTCGTGTTGAGATCGTTCAAAAGGTCGCTTGTTGGGTTCGATTCTCTGAGTGTGTCGCGTTGATGCATCCATTCTCGTATCTCTTTCGTTAGGGCGACTTCTCTCTTCTTGATTCGGCCGCGTGGGATTGTTTTTGCTGCAGCTGATGCAAGTATTCTTCGGAAGAGAGGTTCTGCTTGAACGGCTGGTAGGTTGGGAAGAGGATTTTTGGACAGGCTTTCTTCGACGTGTTGCTGGAACGCTTCCCAATCCGCTTTCCGGTAATTTGTGAAGGTTGCGTCTCTGTGAGTGTGGTTGAAATTGCTGCCTTCTAGTTCGATGATTATCGGAAGATGATCGGAGCTGCCTTCAGTGATGGTTTTCCATGACGCTTTTTGAAGGAGATCCTGAGAGCAGATGGAAATGTCTGGCGAGGAAGGGCGACCGTTTGAGGGAACTCGTGTGGGCATGTCGCGGTTGAGAGTGGCGTGTTCCGAGTCGTCAATAGCACTGGAGATGACGTTTCCTCTGTTGTCTGTCGAGTGAGAGTACCAGCTGGAGTCATGGGCGTTAAGGTCGCCTAGTATGATGGAATTCTCGCGGTTGCGTAAAAGGGGGGATAGATCCGGTTGGTAGCCTGTGTTGCAGGAGGTCATCGCAGGAATGTAGACATTAGTGATGTCCAGAGAGAGGCCGTTGTTGTCCGAGATGCGAACAGTCAGTGATTCCATGTGAGGATCTGTGGTGAACGGGACGACGGAGTAGTTTAAGGAATGGGTGATGCCTGTGAGTAGGCCGCCACCTGTGTCGGTTCCGCGATCTTTTCTAGCAATGGAGTATCCGGGGAATGAAGGAGTTTTCGCGCGATCCGTCAGCTTCGTTTCTTGTATTAGGAATATGTCGATCTTCAGGCGAGTTAAGAGGTCGAGGATCTCTGTTGTCTTGCCATTTATCCCGTTACAATTGTATTGTAGCAGTCTCAGGTTCTTGTTGCCTTTGCGTCTGTTTCGAGCGATTGGAGCGAGAGCTGCGTCTGCAGACGGCGAGGGTGTGTCTTGGCGGGTCTGACATAGAGGGCATCGGTAGGTTGCAGGGACGTAGTCCTTGAGCGATGGAATACCGCTGCATTTCGCTTTGATGTGTGTCCATTCGGAGCAGAGAGAGCACTGGATGCAGTTCGTCTTCGCTGTCTCTCGGCAAGTGGAGCAGAGCCAGGTGGTGGGAGGTCCTGGGTTGCGTTCGATGTCTCCGGCTTGTAGAAGTAGAGATTGAGACAGACTGGCCGGGTCAGTCTGCCTCACATTGCAAAAAACGGAAGAAGAATAGTGTGCTCCGGAGGGAGCGTGTCTTCGTGTCTTCGGAGCTGGTCTGCTTCCGGAGAAGATTGGTGATGTCCTTTGCAGTCCTGAGACTGACGTGCTGCACCGCGAGTAGGCGGACATCGTTGTAGCACCGCAAAATACCGTAAAACCGCTTCCTGACTTGCTAGTGATAACTAAACAGAACAAGACCGAAGAAGTTTCCTTAATTTATTTTAACTTGAAACCTTCATTCCATTGTTGGCAGCGAAGACGAAATAAGAATACTATTATATGTATATTCTCACTCAAGAAGTTGTATGTACTTGTTAATTAATTCCGTCTTTTAGTTCTGGTGTTTCGTGAGTAGAATGAGTTCTTCGAGTGCATGATATTCCAAAAAAACCTTCCAGATGAAGAAGAAGCAAACAAAAAAGCCTTGTTAGAAAAATGTAGACTTATACAAAAGCTTTCTTAACGGAAGAATATAAATTAATTTAATCACTTCTTAAAATTCATAACTCTTCGCTTATCCAGTATCCCAATAAAAAGCTATCATTTTCCTAAAACTGTATAATATAATATAATGAAGACTTTTTTAAATTGATTTTTTCGCTTCAAATTGTTTGAAAATAGAACTATTTTAAATTCCTGGGTTGAAAAATTCATGTTTTATGGAAATAAACAAGCAATTGACATACGAGTTTTTGTCATTCATCTTTAATATCGTAAAATTTTGCTTCGGACGGGTCCGAATTCGAAACCGCTTCATCAAAGGTTTGCATACTTCTTGCTGACATTCACATCTGACTCATCTGACTCCTATCACGTCCATCTTCTTCTTGAAATTGCTCAGAAGAGTTGAACCTTAAATTTTTTAGATGAGCTTGAGCGAACGGGTATTCAAGCGATGCGAAAAGTACTGGATTGGGTCGGCGGTTGGCCGACACTGGATGGTGACAAGTGGAAGGTAGGTCACAAAAACTTGTCGGTTTTTTATAGAAAAATTTTCAGATCTTCTCTCTTGACATCTTGTTACCAGCACTAGAATTAATGTTATTTGAGAACAATTCAAGCAAATGAGAAACAGAGTGAGAACCTGGAGAGAAAAAACCAAATCGTGATATTCAATCAATATATTCAATCAATATTCAATCAACCCCTTTCCTTCAACTCTTCCAGTATTTCAATAATTACATTCGAGAAAAATGTAAGAACTTGCAGCTCTAACATTCTTGCAGACTGCCCAGTTTCGATAACCACCCAAGCTATATAATCTGAGTTTTCAGGAAAGTACCTTTATAGTTTTTTTTCTTCCAAATACATAAAAAAGGAAAACTTAGTATTACAGTACAAGTTTACTCGCTGAACGACACATTACCCTGATAATCCAATAAATTTGTGTGAAAAGGTAGGAGTATTTGCAATATGTACTTGAAAATTATAACTCGCTCACTCCAAATGAATAAACGTTAGGTTTGATCCCGCCCCGTAGTCAAACTCTGGTCCGGAAAATAATTCAATCCCTTATTTATGAGCTTTCATGTTTTCAAGGCTTGGCCTCGAAGTTGGGAGAAGCATCTTGCTCTCATCATGAACAAAACGGGAGTAAACGCGGTCATTCTCGAATTGGCTGTGACTAACGATCCTGCCAACTCGACGAGAAATGTCATCGAGGTAGCTCGGTCGCTTCATCTCTCGGAAATTTACATGCTATCACACGCTCTCCGCTTTCTAAACCGTTTTGTTCGATCTGCTTCAATTGTGTTTCAGAAGTTGGCTTGCAATTTTTTGATCATAACGAGCGCTTATTTACTTATTACAAGAAACTCTCCTGAAAAGCATGCCAGCATGAGAATCAAGCTCTAGATTTCCTTTTTTTTCAATATTCAAAACTGACCTAGCTTTCACAATGCTACAAATTAGGCCCAGAAAAGCTATACTGATATCGTTCTTATCGCTGAAATAAAGATTTTGAAGCAACAATTTCTGATGATGATAGGTTCGGTAGAGGTGCTGCGGATGAAACCGAAAATTGCGACTTCTTGAATTCAATTGCTCTTATGCACAGTTGGATCAGCCGAAATGGGGCGTGGGCTCTCGATGGCCTTACCTGATGGGCTCCGAAGACCCGATGATCCAGAACTACACTTCGTTAATGGTGCAGACTGCGGTCGCTATGGGTGAGCGTTTGCTGTTGATATTCGGGGAGCTCATTGAGACTTTCATTTCCTTATTTAACACATTCAAAACCTAACACATTTTTATAGTTACTAAACCAACTTTTTAAAAAATTCCATCACTCATTCTTTACATAACACCATCATTTGTGTTTGTTTCAAATTACGAATGTGAGCTTCAAACGTATGGACACGATAATCTAGAGTATGGCTCAAACGGTACCGTTGAAAGTGTCCAAATTTGCTATAGTATTTCACTAGAACGGAGGTGTAGAAGCACCCGATATTGCTGGTCAGTATGGGAAGCTAATCCGCGGCTTGAGAGCTGCCAGGCTGATAGACTAGCGCGTTGAAGCATTTCTTTATCATATAACCGTTGTATTTTTTTCTCTTACTCTTCACAGTTTTTCATAGTTTTTTCATTATTTTCTGTGTGTATTATATGTAGAATCGTTATATCCTCTGTCAAATGTTTTTTGCTGATAAATGTAAACTATGCTTTATCAATCTTTCTGATTAGTGATGTACTGTTTTAAGTTATCAATCACACGATATGGTAAAAAGGTTCCTTTTTAAAAATCTTATTTCTCTTCCTCTTACTGCTTCCATTTCTTGAACCATTACTACATATGTATTCCTTTACTTCTCCCTCTACCTCTCCCCCTTTCTCTCCAGCTTTTTTTCGCTTTCTATTTCTATTTTTGTCTCTCGCACTCTTTGTCTCTTTATCTCTCTCTTTTCTTTGTTTTTTAATCTCTTTTTTTTTTGGTCTCTACTTTTTTTTCTAGTCCGTAACATTTCTTCCGCTTTTCAGGTGCCAAGAAAGAAGACGCTGAGCGAGATATGCAAGAAGCAATGGAGCTTGAGTTGAAGCTCGTTAACTTCTCAGCAGAAGAGATGGTTCGCCGAGACCCGGAGCGAGGCAACAATCGATTTCAGCTGTGGCAGCTGAAAGAGCATTTTCCTCATGTCAGTGCCCTTGAAGAATTGGTAACACTTTCAACCTTGGTAAGATAGAGAGAAAGCCTTGAGGTTCGATCCCGTCCCTTTTTCATGCAAAAATTTGAAAACTTTCCTCATGTCAGCCTTTTTTCACCGTTCTACAATGGGTAATTTATAAAATGTTCCTGATGTTTCGAAAAAAAGACCACTTGGGGCATCGCTTTGTATGACTTTTTCAGTAACATGCGATGCTAAATCAATTCCGAATATCTTTCAAGATTCGTTTCGATGAGTACATCAAAACTACATTCGATGGACTGGTCGCAATAGGTGAAAACGAGACCGTTATCATCAGGCAAGTTTATTTATCCGCTCTATTGTTTCATTTCTTTCGAAATAGTTTTTTTATAAATAGAGTTCAAACAAAAAAATCGAGAGCTTTATAAATTGATTACTCAAAAGAAAAAAATCAAGATTTTTTTATCTACGCTACGGCCATTTCGAGTCACGATAGACAAAGACATGAGGAAAGAACTTCGGAAACGAGAATGTGGGGTGTTTATGACGGATTGGCTTTATGATAGTTATTTGGTTGGAAGCATACCTTATTATTAGTAATAAAACATTGAGTAGGTTCGGGGAAACTAGACAAGAGTTGTTGAAAAGAAAGGTTTAATGGACAAAATTAGTCGTTTTTCACTGGGATTCATTGAGTATGTCAATCGTCAAAGTATTAGAACATCCTCGAATCTGAGATTTTACATTCTCTGTTCCTATCAAAAGTTGTTTCAGAGAAATGGAGTACTTCAAAGGTATTCAGCATGTCTTGAAAGACACAGATAAGAGAGTACTCGCAAACTACATCTCATGGAGAATTGTTCAGGTTCACATTCCCACAAAAAACTTCATTTGTTTTGAAATTTATTTATTTATTTATTTATTCATACATCAATACTGATGTGACAAAACATAAGATAACTCATACAATAGTGAGCGTTGTTCTTGACAATAACATCTGAACAATGATTTTCTTGAATAAGAAAGGAGAGAGAAAGCAAAAAAAGGGAACAACTCAGAGATTAGGTAAGTGCAGATCGAGAATTTCAAGAACATTTAGCATCTTGAGCCTCTTTTTGAACACATTAGAGTTAGGAGAAGTCATAACTTGAGCAGGTAAATTAATCATCCGCCTAGACGTTCTTACTCCAAAACAATTGAAAGTTAACCTCTTATTTGTGAAAGGTATGTGGAAATTAAAGGCGGATGTTCTACCATTACACGGTTTGAACACATAAAAGGTACTAACTTTAAGATCAACTTCACCTCGGATTATTTTGAAAGCGTAAGTGAGATCATTAATGATTCTCCTACAATATAGAGAGGTCAAATTTAAAGTATTCAAACGATTCTCATAACTAATATTAGGAGAGCAGTTCAAATTACATCTAAATAGAGAAGTTTAGTAAATATATGCTGGACCTTCTCTATTTTCCTAATATTATTTTTTTAAATGAGGAGACCAAACCGATGAAGAAAATTCACAAATCGGTAGAACATATGATTTGTAACATCTTACATATATATCTGGTGTGATACATGAAATAATTCTGAATAAGGCATAAACTGTTTGTAATGCCTTCCGACACAAAAGCTCATATTGTGATTTGAAAGACAGGGAATCATCTATTAAAATACCTAAATCTCTAACAGAGGTTGATTTCGTGAAAAGAGTATTTGGACTTACATAATAGGTTGAGCATGGGTTTTTATTACCTAAATATAGAACATTGCATTTCTTTTCAGCTATTGCCAACTGCCATGTATCGCAATACCTATCGAATTGATTTATTGCTAAACAGAGTTGGGATTTAGCGATTTGAGCACCTAGTTTATCATAAGAAATATACAACTTAATGTCATCAGCGAACAGCAACAGCAACGTTTATATTAATTTATTGCATAGTGAAAGTTGGTAGGAAAACTGAAAAGGATCTTTGTTAAACGTAATCAGACCGAACTTTGGCAAATTTAATTGCGCGTGGCGAGATCAAACGCAACCGTCTCTGTCTCACTATAAATTGCATAAATAAAACTTTCAATATTGTCATAGTTACATTGTTACCACGTACCCCATCACCGGTATATGCGAATGATGAATGTAAAAGATTTTTTGCACTTTGTTCGAATAAGCTTGAGATTATTTGAAATGATATACGAGTTTAGGGCTTTTCTCCTTTCCTGCCACCGACTGCCCGCGAGCCTTTCTATCAATTCAAGGCCAATCAAACGGGCATGTTCAACTCCCCGCCGCCTGACCGGTTGGCTACTCTTTTTTGGTCTCCTTCAATCACCTTCATTTTTATCGAAGTAATGATAGAAAAATCGAAGATTGAGAAACCTATACACACAGTCTACCAGCTCGGAGTTAATTATGAGCACGGAACATTTGTCTGGAATAATATCCATACTTATCTTAAGAAACACGAGCTAAACTTTCTCTTTAAGCTCCTAGTTTTCCTGTAAAAACCTTGAGTGAACCGAGAGATATGAACACGTGCTTTTTTCAAACAATATTTTCATTACACAACTGCAGTCATATTATTCTTTCGTAACGAAAAAAATCTTTGAATTGATCAACTGAATTATTATAAAGAATTTTTTTACAGATGGAACTCTTGATCGTCAGTCAAACTTCACAGCTGACCTTAACGATCTATTTTGAAATATAACTTTTTTAACGTGTCTTACTTCGTGGCTGGCAGAATGCGTGTATAGGGACGCTTCGAGTAGAAAATTTTTCTTGACATTAGAATGGTTAGTGGGGGAAGGAAAAGTAATTTTTTTCACGAGTCTCTTCGCAGATGGGAGGATTGTGTCACTCTGGCTGTCATTATGATGGACATGCCCGTCGGCAAACTCTTCGTCGAACACTTTTTCGAAAGGGAACGAGCCATGGAAAAGGTTTTTTCTCTAATTTCGTTGTTATTCAATGGTTATTGATGCGCATAAATCTTCAGAACGGCTTTCACAAAACTTCACAAAAAAATCACAAAAGCTCAAAAAATAATCGATTCAGGTGAAATTTTACCCAATTACTGAAGTGAAGAAAAAAGAATTAACGATTGTTGCGAAGTGAGCATGATTTACATGAGTAGTGCAGGATAAATGGTTTGTTTACATCATTGTACGTTTTAATGAAAATGAATTCTAGTTATTCCGAAAGGAATTGTTTTAGGTATGTCCTTATATGAATGATTATCGTTTTGCAAATTTGCGTGAAAATGGGGCGGGAAATGAGGGAATTCGAAGTTTTCAACTTTATCAGTTAAAATGGAGTTGTAGATGAACGAGTTAACAACGTACTTGAAAGCGGAGTTCATCAAGCAACTTCATGTCATAGACTGGATGGATGAGGAGACGAAGGCGCGGGCCATACACAAGGTCTGCCACCGGATTCGATTTCTTTTGTTTATGGTTCTCTCTCTTTCTCTCTTCTCTCTCTTTCTCTCTTTCTCTCTTCTCTCTCTCTTTCTCTCTTTCTCTCTTTCTCTCTCTTCTCTCTCTCTCTCTCGCGCCCTCTCTCTTTCGGTCTCTCTCTATCTTTTCTTTCCAGTCTTCGCCTGATATTCACTACTTTACTCTCACTTCCTCCCTCTTTGTTCAACTCTCCTTCAATCTTATTTTCTTACTTATTTTTTCCCTTTTAATTTTTTCTTGCTGTTCTCTAACCAGTGCTTTCAGGCGAACGCGATCGAGTACAAAAGTGGTTTTCCCCCGCTCATCTTCGACGACGACTGGATGATGAAACAGTGGGGAATGGAGATTCAGCCGAACGAGCATCTGCTTCACCTGACCATTCGGATAAAGTTACTGCGTTCCGCGGAGGAGCTAATGAGGTGGTTTTCTCACTTTATCTTAAGCTTTTCTCATCGAAATGAGAGATTTTCGAAATGAGATACGTTGTACATGGTGCGTCAAAAGTACTTGGACTTGATGAGCCTTGGCGGGAAAACTACACGTCTCGCGCGCTGGAAGATAACATAAATTATTCATTAATCTCCTCTCTACTTATTAAATTTTTTTAAAAATCAAGATTCTATATTTTAACTTTCATGGTAAAATGTACCCTAATCCATGTCGAGCTGCACTTCTGGATTTAAGCAGTGCCAGTCACCCCGCTTCAGAAATAATCCATCTACTGGGCGTTCCTCGTTTATCCGTTTATATAATACCCTCAAACGTGGTACTTTCTCTGACCGTCCTCGTACAGGCCGTCCAGCTTCTGCCAAACTCTTCGGATCAAGAAAATTGTCCGGAAACTAATTAAACGCAACCCTGGACGCAGCATGAGAAAAATGGCTGCTGAACTCGGTGTATCTGACGCATCGATAAGGAGAGTTGTCCCCGAGCAACTCGAGATGTACCCTTACAAGTACCGAAATCACTATGGATTGTCTGACAAACATAAAAAAGCGGGGCTCGAAAAATGCCGTGGACTCCTCTTGAAGGCCGCGGCTGGAAATCATTTCACCACTATTTTCACCGATCGAAAAACTTTCACTATCGAAAGAAGTTTCAATCATCAAAAGACTCTGCTAGCCGCAGTGAAGAGAGACTCAGTTGAAGCATATCTCAAGCGTCTGAGAGCTGCAATTCGGAACAAAGGGAACCATATCGAGTGATATTTTTAATTTGTGTTGATATGAATAAAATCTATTGTTAATTTGACGGTAATCTGTTGAATTACAAAGAAAATGGGCGGTTTTTTCAGTGTCCAAGTACTTCCATCTTGATCCGAAAGAATAGCATCTATTTCGGTTTTCATGCATGTTAAAAGCAAAATAAGTGATGTTAAGTGTTTCAATCCCAACATTAGTCGGAATGATATTTAGCTTCGAGTAAAAAGTACAAGAAACCGATTTTTCTTAGTGACGTAATTGTTTTTTTCCTACTCAAAGCTCAAAACGGAAAGGCCTTTCTGAGAAGTTTACTTCAATTTAGACTGGACGAACCTCTCGACCGGTCAACATGGTTTCAAAGTCCCGCTCAAGTAGACGCTTACTACGCGCCAAATGCCAACGAAATGAGTTAGTTGAAGTGGAGCATTGAAACAGGCTTAGATCTCAGGCTTGGTTTTTTTTCGTGATCAGGTATGACTGTACAATTAACTTCAGCAAACATAATCACAATTTAGCATTCAAATTTTAGGCATATAACTCGAATGATGGAGACAGTCAGAGGGGCGGGGCTGTCTTATGGAGCGTGAGAAAACACAATGAATTTCACAGTGATTCACTGTAATTTTTTTTGAATTCTAACGCTCCCTTAGAGTGCAATAAAATACACGGCTCCCAGCTGTCTAAGTTCTCGGAAGCTTTTTCAGTCTTGCCTTTTGTATGTATTCCCAACTTTTTTTCTCAATTCTTAGTAATGTACTTATGACTAATCGTATGTGTGCGAGAAAAAACTGTTAAAAGTCTTTTTTTTTCAGGAGAGCTAGGAATAAGATAAAACAAAATAATTTTTAATAGCAAATGATTCAGCGAAAACTGACGGGTTGAAAAGGGTTCTTCCCAACAAAAAACCAATCACAATTGTATAATGAAGCACATCATGGGCGGAGATATTCGATAAGAATTAGAAAATTTTATCATTTCAGTTTCCAAGTACTTGTATATATATTATACACATTTAGGGGACATAATAAAAAGTTAAAAATCTAAAACAAGGCCTTTATAGTTTTACACGATGGAGAACAAGGTCATGACACAATGAAACATTTTAATTAATACTCATAAACAAAATTGAGTTGTAGCCTGAAGTAATTTTCATTCTACTCAATCAAAAAAGTTGTGAGTTGCAGTTTTTCCCGCTGGCATAATGCAGTTCCCCTTTCTCACTCTCGGGGTTCCCAACTACATCACATACGGAATGGTGGGGGCGGTGATTGGCCACGAAGTCTCACACGCCTTTGATGATCAAGGCCAGCTTTGCTCATTATCCTTCTGGTTTTTAAAAAAAGTTAATTTACTTCGACGAAAATGTAGTGCATCTGAGCATGTTTAACTTCTGAATAGTAAACCTTACTGAAAATGTCAAGAGAAGAACGAAGCTTGAACCGAAAACGAGTGCGAAAGTTATGCGTTGAATGTGGCAGATACACGAGGTTTACTGCTCAGGCAATGATCTTTCCACTCGGCAAAATACGCACCCGATCGTTCTAACCTTCGAAGGTCTTTTGACAAACATGTCTTTCAGGTGGGAGATATGATGAGCTGGGTAATCTGAACGATTGGTGGGATGCTGAGACTGCGGATAAATTCGCCGAGAAAACACGGTAGACTTCAGATGCACTTTTGTGAATTTTTGCGATCTCAGTTAAGATAAGAACCTACCGTCGATAAATGCTTCTGTTATTTCAGATGCTTTATTCGACAATACGAATCTCAAAAAGTTGAAGAAGCCGGCGTTCATTTGAACGGACAACTCTCTCTCGGAGAGAACATTGCAGACAACGGAGGAGTCAAAACCGCCTTCAATGTCAGTGCCTGATAGTTCCTTCTTGAAGGTATTTTTTCGATGTTATTCCAAGTATACAGAGGTAGGCAGATTTAGTACAATTTTTTTAGGATAAGGGTATTTTCGATTCATTTTATTAAATTTCTATTCATCACATTAACGAGAACATTCGATTAAATTCCATTCAAAACGGGCTCCTAGTTTACGAATTACGGTATTCAGACGTTTTGGGTGTTTGGCTTTCGCGGCAGAAAGGTACTCTGGGGAAGATCGGTCCAAGCTCTCTTCAGAGGCGATTTCAGGGCATCGACGCTGTGGTGTGCTTTAGCGCAGAGCTTGACCTACACCCCCCTTCCTGACCTCAAAATTTGAGGTCAGGAGAGCAAGCCCGCAAGTCTTTCTTCCTGAGGAAGCCAGGAAAATTGGTTTCGCAACATGTTTGTTCACTTCTTGTTGTATGTGAAAGGGTTCCATCCTGCTGATACACATAAGAGCTCCATTTAAATGAGCATCTGCCCAAGGCTTCACTACCCTCTCCAGTAGGTTTCCTAAATAATTTTGGGTGTTCACTTTGACGTTCTTTTCGACGAAGTAGAGCGCGGACTTGCCGGTCGGGCACACAGACCCGAACCCCATGACTCTAGCTGGGTGTCGGGCTCTGTGTACCAATCTACCGTTCCGGTCAGCCTCCAGAGACGTAGGAGCAAGTACGTGTCGGTTCTGGCTGTTGTGCTCGGCCATATTTTTCATGCTTAAAAATGGATTTTAGACAACTCTTTGCCTGACCTTGTGTACGTTTCCGGTTGCAGTAGCAGTTCGTTTTCTTCCTCTGCTTGGTCGATCGTAGATCCCTCCAGTGCACTGCATTCGTTTTATGGAACGAGAGAAGGTGGATAGGCATACTCCGAGTATTCTGGCGATCTCCGAGTATTCTGGCGATCTCCGAGTATTCTGGCCATCTCCGAGTATTCTGGCGATCTCCGAGTATTCTGGCGATCTCCGAGTATTCTGGCCATCTCCGAGTATTCTGGCGATCTCCGAGTATTCTGGCCATCTCCGAGTATTCTGGCGATCTCCGAGTATTCTGGCCATCTCCGAGTATTCTGGCGATCTCCGAGTATTCTGGCGATCTCCGAGTATTCTGGCCATCTCCGAGTATTCTGGCGATCTCCGAGTATTCTGGCCATTACCGAGTATTCTGGCGATCTCCGAGTATTCTGGCCATCTCCGAGTATTCTGGCGATCTCCGAGTATTCTGGCCATATCCGAGTATTCTGGCGATCTCCGAGTATTCTGGCCATCTCCGAGTATTCTGGCGATCTCCGAGTATTCTGGCCATCTCCGAGTATTCTGGCGATCTTCGAGTATTCTGGCCATCTCCGAGTATTCTGGCGATCTCCGAGTATTCTGGCCATCTCCGAGTATTCTGGCGATCTCCGAGTATTCTGGCCATCTCCGAGTATTCTGGCGATCTCCGAGTATTCTGGCCATCTCCGAGTATTCTGGCCATCTCCGAGTATTCTGGCGATCTCCGAGTATTCTGGCCATCTCCGAGTATTCTGGCGATCTCCGAGTATTCTGGCCATCTCCGAGTATTCTGGCGATCACGGACTGTTTTTACCCCGTCCATACCGAGAATTGGAGTTCGGTGTCTATTGGCTGCTACCACATCTTTCAGATTCAACAAAATTCCTCCAAACTTTGACGGAATGTTGAAAAAACACTGCCTTTCAAGAATGATTCACCAATCCCATCCTCTCTTGAGTGCAAATATCGCGCATAATAGGTCAAAAGTTTATTGCAATAAATCTGTCTATCCCTGTATGTAATTGCTGCGATTCTTCAAGTGCCTGTGCTGCTTGCTATCTACATAATGCAGTAAAATGTTCTCTAGAATTCATAGAAAAATTAGAAGTTACTTGATGTTCTTCATGAACACTTTTTAACTTTTTAATACTTAGATTACTATATTTTAGACAATGCAAACTTTCAAAAAATAGATTAAGCTCTAATCTTTCAAAAATTTGGCTGAGCTATGAACTTTGTGATGAATTTTTTTTTTTTTTTGTGATGAAATCTTCTATGTTTTTAATTACGTTCATTATAAGCATATTTTCTTTTTCCAATTCTAAAATGTCAAATTTCGAATAAGGTTATCGATAACTGGATGAGTGTAATTATGAACTTGATAATTTAGAGGAATGGTTTTTAATAAGAGGTTTTGAGGCTTATCGAGCATGGCGCCGCAACTCTACACTGGAAGAGCCCGCCTTGCCCGGCTTCCAGAAGATGACCAGCGAGCAAATGTTTTTCCTAGCGTATGCCAATGTTAGCTATACACTTTGATCTGTGTCTTGCCTTGTTGATGCGTTGTTGAGAAGAATAGGATTTCGAACGTTTCGCTTTATGAAAGCATCGTCAGCGAAATGAATCACCTAAACACAATGGTGATTCATTTCGCTGACGATGCATTTATAAAGCGAAACGTTCGAAATCCTATTATTCTCAACAACGCATCAACAAGGCAAGACACAGATCAAAGTGTATCGTCTACCGGATTCTCAATCCAATGCGTTTAACTCAGCACAAATTCTTCTTTAATGTTAGCTATCTCACCCATAATTTTATGTGCAGCTGTTGGCTTATTCCTCGAACTCTCTCTCGGGTCTCATAGCTAATCTTTGTGAAACTGTAGAACTCTATAATAAAAGTATTGCATAAAAATTAATGTGGATAGCAATAGAAATAATGTTACTTCAACTCGACTTGAAAAATTCCATCAAGAAAAGGGACGATAAGATTCTAAGTGAACCAGACCCCAGTTTCTTGAAAAAGTTTACTGAGGATCCAACTATCGCATGAAAAAAGCTTTCCCACGGGCGAAGTCGAATATAACTACATCTCACTTATGTTTTCATCGTACCTTTTGATAGCTTAGTAGAACTTTTGTTTTATAAAATGATCAATCTATAATAATGAAAACATCTCTCAGAACTGGTGCTCAGTGGTGCGGGCCAAGCATTATGTGCAGCTGATCATGACTGACGTACACGCGCCTTCCAAATATCGGGCGATCATCCCACTTCGGTTAGTAATCAGGCCCAAGCTTCCCGGCCGAACAGAGTTTTTGAGAAGAGCTTCCATCTTCATGAAAATTCATTGAAGAATGATCACGGTCGAGAAGGTGTAATAAATGATTTCGCGGAAGTCAATACTGTTAAAAACAGGAATCTATATTATAATAAGTTTTCAGTACTTTTGAACTAAGTACCGGATACGTAAGTACCGGATACACCATGTACCGGATACGTACCGGATAAGTACCGGATACACCATTCAGAAAAAATTAATAGTCAAAAAGTTATTGCAGCAGTTAGGCAAATTTTCTGAAAAAATTTTCTTTTGAATCAGAAATCGAGAAGAGTTCGCTGCTGCTTTTTCTTGTCCCGTCGGCTCATCGATGAATCCTAAAGACAAATGCCAAGTATGGTAGTATATCCTAGTTTAATCATTGCATGCTTGACTTTTTCGACAAATTTTAAGCAGTAGAAATTTGTTCAGTTGCGTGATCAATTTTGTTCTGTCAAAAGACCAAAATCGGGCAACTGCATCCCTCTTATTTGAACTCCAAGTTAAAAGATTCCAACTCTTTGCCATGATGTGATTTAAAAAAAAGATTGAATGACTTCAAACTTTCTCGCTGTTGCATGGGTTTTATCAACAGATTGAGTTATCGCCGTAAAAAAAACGATGTTGAACCTTCGTCATTTGCAGGCGTTTCCAAAAATTTACAAATCTGGAACGATACTTTTTTTTCTATCTTTAATGCTCTTTATTTATTCCATCTCACTATCGTATTCTTTGTTCCACAACTTTAACACTTTTTCTCTCGTTTTCAGTTGTTTCGGTGCCTTTTTTAGATAGCTATTATTTATTCTTAAAAATGCCTCGATCTCGTGTTTTTAATCTAGTCCGAGACAGATTATTATAAGTCGATTTTTCCCAAGCTTTACAGTCTCAATCTTGTTCTGAACGTCTGTGAGTCTCAGAAATTTTCCTTGTATTTACTTTCCTGTTTCATCACTTCTTTGATGTTCTCGTGCATTGTATTCTAATTCAAAAATTGAGAGGTCAGATAGATACTATTCATAGTTATTGCCTGTTGCCTAATGTAGCCATAGTTTGAGAGTGATTTGTTGGGGTAGACTTGTTAATTCTTTCTTATTGATGATACCATCCATGTATCGTCCTAGTTTTTTCAGAGTAAATATTTCCGTTGACATTTGAATCCTTTCTGTTTCGGTGTTTGACGGTGTGACATACCGTGTCACAGTTTTGACATTTGAATCCTGTCTGTTTCGGTGTTTGACGGTGTGACATACCGTGTCACAGTTTTGACATTTGAATCCTGTCTGTTTCGGTGTTTGACGGTGTGACATACCGTGTTACAGTTTTGACATTTGAATCCTGTCTGTTTCGGTGTTTGACGGTGTGACATACCGTGTCACAGTTTTTTAAGCACGCGATGAGTTTGGGCTCTCTGAATACTTTTCTACATTTCCATTTGTTTCCAACCTGGGAGTAAAAGCTTGTAGAATGAGCTTTTATTGCTCGTTTCTGGTTCCGTTGCAGTTGAAATGAGTAAATTTTCTTTGTCTCTGATCTTGTAAGGTATTTCATAATGTTTGTTGCATAACACTCACGATTCTGCAGCATGATTTTAAGATATGCGACAGATAGTGAAACAATTTTATTCGTAGAATTTTACTGACCGTGGCTTCGAGATCACACCTTTGTAAAACGCTTCTCTTAAATTCCGGTGCGAACACCTGGTAAGCATGGGTTCCTTTCTTACAAAACTCACGCATATTTTAACTGAATGTTTTTGTTTTTCCATTCAACCTCGTCTAACTTTTCAAAGCTTTTTTTGAAAACAAAGCTGAAGCTATTATTGATAGGCTCTCTCATAATTGACTACGACGATCATGATGGTCAATCAAAATCTTGACAGTAGGAATGCGATCGTATATCCTGAGTGTAAACTCATCAGCTGATATAGGCGTCCAAAGTACAACTATTTACATGATCTCATGAACGAATTCTCTCATTTCATATTAAACCTTGGAACCAAATTTCCGAATAAAGCTGGTTGTCATGTATGACAGGGCTTTTCTTGTGCGATGTATCACAAAATACTCTTCCAAACCGGAGATCAGTTGAAACTAGAGTCACTGAGAAATAATGGTAGCACGAATCTCACTCTCCTTGTTTTGAAACACAACTTCTACAAGGTCAAAACTTAATCTGATTCGTTGACAAGCAGTATCACGTGTTCAATATTTACAGTGAAGCAACACTTTTATTAGCCCGTATAAAAACAGTTCGAGGTTGTCCCAACAAATTAACGGCGATCTTTTCAAGAAAACATAATTTGTAGTTAACTGAAGTTCTCAAAAACCGTAAAAATGGTATCTTTCAGAAGAAAACCACCCCAAGGAAAAAAGTCGATCCTAATCAAAGTCAACAACCACTATGAATCATTTAGCTAATCTACGGATACGCATACATAGATGTGAGATGTACGGGAAGATTGTGTTCGCCACGTTTGTGTGTCCCAAGCTAATCAATGACCACAGTTTAAATAAATTATCCCGTTAACGAACACATTCAAGCTTCTCTCAGTAGCGAATTGTTTGTGCTTGTTTCTGTTAAACATCAATCATACTTCTGAGTAAGTCACACTTCTGATTCAATACTAGTAACGATTTTCGAAAAAAAATGAAATTTGAAGAAAAATCCTACAACACATGTTGGAATTGAAGACCATAACAACTTCGTTCATAGCTCTTCGTGAGGTTTTACAACTTTCTCGAGGCTGATGTCGAAATGAAGCCAAGCGTTGGAAGGAATCTTTGGTGGACGACCGCTCTCTCCGTACCCTCAATTCAATACAACAATACCAAGTTTAGAAATGACAGAATCCAAAAATTAATTTTACGTGCTCAAATACTTGAGAAAAAAGTTCTTTTTAACATATTAATAAGTTCGAAGATTCTTTTAACTACTCTGTGTATGTAAAGACTTCAATTTTTTCAAAAACTGTGGAACAGAAATTGAAGTAAATCGAAATCTACACTTTACAAATGTATTGTTTTTAAATTATACATCAAGAGCTACGAACTATTGAGGCAGAATCATTGTAACTCATGACGATGAACAACATGTTATGAACGAAATTTCTAGTGAAGTAAACAGAGAAAAGAGAGAGCAGGAAAGAAGCAGATAATGAGTAGTGAGGAGGAAGGAGCAAGTAAGTGAGAGAGAGAGAGAATGAGAGAGAAATAGAGAGGAGAAAAGTATAACAATAGAGCGAGTTAAAGAGATAGGGAAAGATATAAGAAGTACGAACCCAGTGAAGGAGGAATGACGACCTTCCGCTTCTCTCCCTCGCACATGTATTTCATAGCACGTTCCATGCCGACAATGACCGACGGAAAAAAAGAATATTGAACATCGTCGACGTAAGAAAACTTCGATAAAAATGATTTCAAAATGGCAATATGACAGTTCTAAGAGTTCAGTTTAACTTGTTTTTCAACTCTTTTTTATAAGACTATAACATCTCGAATTTTTATCCCCTGGTCTGATCAAATATATCTCCATCCTTCTAAAGCTGTTTTTTCCTGGACTTCAAATTTTTATCTCACTTCCCCCTCTCCGAGTTTGAACGTGAAAGGTCGGTTTCTCGTCTTGGAAGAGTCGATGAAAGTCCCATCTTCGAGGTATAGAGTGTAGTGTTGGTGTACAGTATCTCCGGGCTATAACATGATCTTTTTTTTCAAAAACTTTGAATCGCGCGGATTTATTGAAGATTTTCGTTAATTCTGCTGCTACTCAAAAATCTAATGAATCTACAAGTAAAACCATTCATTCAAAAACTTACTGTTAATTTGATATTTTTAAACGCTTCTGCATTTCGTCTCGTATGAGAGCATCAGGAACATGCTTGAACCCGGTAGCTAGCAGATACAGCCTTGGAGTCTCTAAGAAAGTATGTGAATCCCACCGAGCAATAACAGACCATAATAACACTTCCATCATATAACGAGAAACGATCGCATCCTATCGAGTTTTTTTCTGTGGCAGTTTTACATTGTTCCATTTTGTTCTCAAGGGAGTGTATGCATATTTCTTTTCTTTTGTTCCTTCAATAATTTGACCCCAACTCTCAAGGACAGGGGAAAGAAAATTCGTTGCAAAAAGTTTTAGGACATGACTGGAAGATAATCAAACTAGAGGTCTCTCCATGCCATGTTAAAAATCTATGTATCAGAAAATGTACCGAAGCACACTATTCCATCCCTTTTCAAGGTGAATTGAGGCGTCATCATCAACCAATCCCCTCTCTCTGACCTCGGCTCTTTTGCAGTTCTCAGCAGGTATTTCGTGCGTTACTTCAACACGTAGACCATCGTCGTCCACCCAAGACTCTCCTTAATCTTACGTAATACATCATAGAGACAAACATTTTTTTTAAATAAGAATATAAGAATTGTATGATATTCATATCAAACGTATAAACTGTACAGAGGCCATGCTTAATGTCGGGTAATGAATCTGTTTATAAAAAAATAAACATAAAATCTACTGAAAAATAATTAAGCAGAAGGAATTGCTAGAGTTTTCGAACGTCTGTTTTCAGTTTTCGAACGCTGCTCTGTTTTCAGTTTATCCAATATCTACAATATTTTCTATTTCATTATCTTTGAAAATGATATCATAATATATTTACGTTATTATCACATTTTAATTGTTAATTCATACCATATATGTAATATGTACACATTGACTTAAACATAGTAGTATCTGACCTGGGGAAGGCCGGAAAATGCTTTTTAGCTCTACAAAGTAGTAGAGCGTTTCTCCTTTCTCCTCTCCATCCTCTTCATTATCTTCATCTTCATCGTCTTCCAAATAAGAATCTTCTGGAGGAATAACCACCTAAATTATGAGAAGTCACGACAATAAAATTGATTTTGAATTTGAATAACTGCTACCTCTTTTTGAGACTTTATTTGAATATCACTGGATATCGTCAACTGCTGGATCAACACAATCAGAATATTACTGAGCTTATGCATTCACAATTTCGAGTTTCCATACACAGGCAAGAGAATGAACCTAACATAATAAGGTCGACCTTTTCATGATAAAAAAACAATCGCAAATAACACAAAAAATGCGTTATTAAGATAATATGGAGACTCCAAATTGGACTAAAATCTGAAAATTTAGATTAGATGCTTTGCAGCCTCACAATATTCGGCGAACAGGACCATAGACGGTCCCATTTGATGAATTCATACACCGATCGATAATCCCATAGGTTTTTGTGTGATTTTTCCAAAAAACTTTTTTTTCCGCGTGATTTTGTCAAGCTTAGAAATTCAATCTGTTTTCAATCTTTGTCACAAAGACTTCCGGGCTTGGTTTTTTAATCTATTATCTTTGTTATTATTTTTCTGGGAAATTTATTACTTTCTTATTTGCCCTTATAATAATCAGTACCTTTTCTAAACACTTCATTAAAATATGTTTTATTTTTCTTTGAGGTTTTTGAACATTTTCCTGAGCTCTCTTTTAGTCTAATGAACAACTGAATTGCTTCTCTTGGAAGTAGATACCTCATACACTCAGCCAAAGATGAAAATTGAACGAGAGGACTAATAGGTGAAGATTTAATGGTTCTCGAGGTAATTTGAATAGAGAAAAAATAGTGGTTAAAGTAATAGCTAAACCAAGAATGAAATCAGAGATCATACATGAAAAAACTGACCTTTCTCTGTTCCCCGGAACACATTCCTTCCATAGCGATGTCCATTCCCCGGAGGACCTCCCCTCGTCCAAGAGTGAATACGAACCTATAATAGGGTATAATAGGGATTTGGAAGACAAACGTTCTCAACCTAATTTCTAAGTTCACAAAAGTTTTCCAACGCCTGTAGATATTGATGGAAAAGATAATATTCTAATTTTTTAAATAAAGTTTTAAGAGCTCTTCCCAGTCTCTAAGAGTTACAGACGAGGGAGACGAAGATGAATTAGACTTTCGATTGTAAACAACAGTTTTTTTCAACTGAAATACATCAATGACTTCTGATTCGTCGCAGCTCGTGCAAATTTATGAGAAAACTCATAGAACAGAAAACAACATTTTTGTAAATTCTGGAAAACCTTCATGACTATGATTTTAATATGAGCTCATATTCATATGCATTTTTCTCTTATTTAATGTCTATGTAAATCGATTGAATTTATCAAATATTCTCTCTTTTTGGAGCTAAGCCAAGAAAAAACGGACGGTTTTCCATTGAAATTGGAGCCCACGACCTTTCCGGATTGGTCAGAGAGTTTGTAGAACTGCTCCAATTGGTCTCCTTGTTGACTTTTGATCGGACATTTGCTATCTGTCAACGTTCATTGACAAATATTTACAAATCTCCCACACACACAAAAAAACCGGAAATGGAATTTCCAGGGACACTCTTTTGAGTTTCTTGGAATTAACTTCCGTAATCTCGAAATTTCGGTTACAAACGACTACGTTGCTTGGTTATACATTTTCGAAATATTATAATGATAGTAGGAACGCTTCAGTTCCTTTTTCTCTAACAATCTATTCATTGAACTGTACACCTTCCCAATAACTCTTTGACATATGTATGTGTAAGTACAATGCACATTTACGGCACATCAAAGGCACCTCCGGAGCTCTTAATAATACTTACTTTTCAACTAGGCGAGCCGAATAAATCTATATAGGAGCCTCAAGAACTTCAATTTTGTCACGTACACTCTCACATTTTCATCATAGACTATTCAAGCAAAAAGAACCGGGAATCTTCTTGATGATTTCTATTTTGATCCCTTCCTCGGTGACCCAACTGCGGTCGTCGTCGCATTCCGCCAAAGAGAACAAGAAGCCGGCCGCCAAGCAAAGAAAAAGCGTTTCTCGCATCTCTATAACCGTATCAAGGACATGGAAAACACCGACTTGTTATAGAACAGATCTTTATCTCACCATTTTTGGAAGCGCTGTGGTTAAATTCAGGAAAAAAACTTTAGGAAGTTTCGCTCCATAGAGTATTTACGAATCTCCCACATCAGAGGTAGTATTATATCATTCTTAAATTTGAGTGAGTAAGGTTTTTATTGAAATGGTTATTTACTACCGATGATAATGCATAACTGGGTTTTTATTGAAATGGTTATTTACTACCGATGATAATGCATAACTGGATACCTTGAAAAAACAACAATTTTAAAAGGATTTCAACCACATCTTAACATAACCAAGACAATTATCTCTTTTTTCTCCACGAATTAAAATATATAAAAAATTAAATACAATGCATTGTAACTTCGTATGAACATGAATATCATTGATGTCCAAGTGTCGGGCCCTCTTTATTTGTCACTGAACAAGAATCATTGTGTTCAAGTTGGAACTTTTCTAAAAGCTCCTGTTAGGATTCGAGATATTACCTCAAAAACAGGGTTTCCTCGCTTATGCGATATCAAAAAAAAAATGATGTAGTCCCACCAAGATACCGCAACGCAATTAGTTCTTATCTCACGAGACATCGGTTTTTGACTTTCGAAAACATTTTTTCAAACTTTCAAAAAAAGAACTGCCAAGCGAAAGATACAAATTTGGAAGATAATGTGCGAACTGTTGAAATATTGACTCTCGTAATAATTTTGATGAACATTACAAGGGAAACGTAACATTCAAAAGAGAAAAGCAGTACTTGTAAGCGAAGAAATTCTCGAGGGACTTGCCGGAGTCTCTGAACCATTATTTATTAGGCACAATTTAACTGGGGGGGGGCTTCGCTTTACTGGGGGGGGGGGCTCTTTTCGTTGCGTTCAAAAACTTTTTTCTAATAAATACAAAAAAATTTAAATTTTCTTATGCGTTCTCGTTCACCTAAGCCGTACGGCCTCGTTAGCGTAAACTTTTTTCTAAGCCTAAGCGTTTTTAATCTAAAAAAAATCTTTCTAAAAAAACTTGTTTTAAAAAAAACCCAAGTAAAGCGCCCCCCCCCCCACAAGTTAAAAAGAACCAATTATTCATAAAAGTTTAGGCCTTCTGTATTCAAACCATGTTCCATACTCTCATTTATATCTGCACACAGCGGTTAGACGACGTTTCAGAAACATTGAACTGAAAAGTTATAAGAAAAAGGCAGCATCTTTCAGTTGAATAGCAAGTTTAAACGACTTTTGAAAATATTTTCTTAAGCAGAAAGCTCATGCAGATTGTTTCAGCGGAAACATTGAGAAGAGTCGAAATGGTCATTCGCAAAAATTCGATCAATAGAACTTTGAAGGAGGATGAGAAAAGCTAAGGGCCACAACTGAAAAGATGCGAAAGGGAAAGTGACCTGCTTGAGAAACAAGAATTGCTCGTCTTCCCTCTGTCTAGCTTCTTGTTACTCTACTTTTCTATTAGTGTTCGAACCTTTATTTTCTATATCATTTTCTTCCTTCTCTCAACCCTAGTTATGGTTAAGCCTCTCTTATTCTTTTGTTTTTTCTGCTTCCAATCATTTATATAATTTTTTTTAAATTTTTCTTAGAAGTTATCTCTCTTTCTCTCTCTCTCTCTCTCTCTTTCTATCTCTTCTCTCCATAAGTTCAAGTGTCAGCGAACAAAGTTTTCAGAGACAGATAGCGTTTAAATAGCTAAAAAGTTTAGTGAATAAATTTTATGAGCTAAGAAAATGTATGAATACTTTTAGTTATTTTGTTATTCGATATTCAGTGAAACAAAGAACTGGAAACTATGTTTATCATCACGACATCTACCTATGGTGAAACGCGATTAGTGTGACTGTTATTGAGTTCACGCAACGGATAAAATGATCTGTGAGCAGTTTTCAGCGTCTCGGATCTCTCCATATCCTTTATTTTTGCTTTTTTGGCCTCTGATTCCTAATCTGGCCTGCCATCAGCATCGTCGTCCTTGCAACAATCGAGCATTCAGGGCTTTAAAAAACATTCCCCCGAAATCGGTTCGAGGTTTTTTTTTTCAGGTTAACTAAATCCTGAAATGTTTACTCATGCTAGAAGAACCTCTAGATCTTGACGGGGTCCAACCTCCTTCCTTCGAACCCTTTTGAAACAATCGTTCGCTTGTCACCACGTTGCCACTGTCATGCATATCCGTTTGTTTTGCTTCTCAAATATGTTATGCCAGGAAAAAATTATGGAAGGTAAAGTCTGACTCTTCCAAACAACTGAATAGATTCTGATCTATTTCAATTTCTGCCAACTAACGTAAAACTGTAAATTATCTCGATGCTTGTCCGTGTTTTTTGGTTGCGTTGAAGAGAAATCTTTCAAAATATTTGAATGAGAACCCTAGTATTGGGATGGTGTTATTTCTACTACACTCGCATATTAACCAGCGATCGTATTCACGAAATCCTTTCATTGGCTGGAGAAGAGCAGGAAACACTTCTAGTTGTCATCTGATGACAACTTACACAATTTAACCAATTTTTATTGAGTAGTTTGCTCAGATCAATCCGGTAAGACCCTTCAATAAAAGTTTCATTACTAGTTTAAGGTTAGAAACTTCTAAAATCAGCAGAAGACTTATCAAACAAAACATATAGCAAAATAATCGTTTTCAGACTATTCCAACCCTCAATAACAATCAAATGTCACATTTCAAACATCATAACTTTCGATTTGAACATAATCAATGAAAATAAGAAAACTCATGGTTCAGCAATGCAAATTCACGAGAATTTGAGAAAAGTTTGCAAATTGAGCATCACAAGAGTTTCTCAAGAAAATCTAGCTGCTCCTCAACCGATCATACATTCCGAATTTCAAATTTTTTCTCAATCAAGTAGAAGCAGAAAAAAACTAATCCAGCTAACAGGTTTTTAGATTTTTTTCTCTTCATGTTCACATTTTTGAGTAACGAACTATGACCAAAAAGGTTATAACTTTATTCTTCAGCTCTGAAATGAATATATAGCATCGAATGCGAAATACATGTTGATTGTAAAAATAAAACTAAGATTTTACTAAGATTTTGGAAAAATTGTAATATACTTTAACCTGAGTCGAATATTTTTAGTATGCAATTTTTTGTTTTTGACTCTACCGTTATCATCTTAAAAATTTCCAAGATGAAAAATTATAAAATAAAGTCTGTCTCTGATAAATATACCTGCATTTATACACAACAGAGGAATTTTTTTTACAAGCGAAGAAAAAATTACGATGATCAGTCGAGTTATTCATTGAATCAAACATGTTAACTTTAAAATGTTATCTTTGAAAGACGACTTCACGAAACAGCATGTAGAAAATATGGGAGTATTTCACTTGATAAGCTTAATATCTTAACCAGGCGTCACTGCTTTTGAACTGTGTAACTTAGCATTTGAAAATAAGCTTAATGTTTGTATATGCAGTGTTCCACTTTACCACCGTTTCTAAATGATGATCGAGTTTTTATCATTATAGAAAAATTGGGTTCGATGTGGTTTGACTTTCACATTTTCGGGTTTTGCAGCGAACTTGCTAAGACTTTTCTTCCATGGCCTCACGTGTAATTTTCCACCCAGGTCCAACCAGAAAAGTTGGTAGAAGACGTGAATGAAGTAGTGCTCACGGTGGTGAATCACGACGCCGTCTTTAAAATTTCGAGTTCATGCGGTTTTCTACCGGACCATGTCGATAAAATCTTGATAAGCATGCGTGACTAAGAGACTAAGACATGTAAGCCTTTCATATAACACTATCGAATGGAATAGCAATGTGTCTCCGTGGTGTTATGGTAACACGCGCTCCCGGTTTGAGTCGAGATGGCTGGGTTCGATCCCGCCGGTGGACTAGCTTTTTTCTGTTCGATAATTCAATCACTTGTCAACTTAACCGGGCGTCACTGCCTTTGAAGACTTATAATTTGAAGACAAATTTTTATTTAACAGTCAAACCCCGGAAAGTTCGATTTAAAGAAACCAGCTTCAGATGCATCACTCAGTGATAAAAAGATTTTTCTAGTGTAAGATTTAGAATCACACACTTTATTGTCTTATGTCCACCATTGTCTAATTATATGCCTTTTCACTTGAATTTCATTTTCATATATGAACTTGGAAATAGAAATACATTAATAAAGTAAAAGGACTTAGTTAAGTTATGATAAATTCTTACCTGTCACAAGCAGATAGAAGCAGAAGAAAAATGTTGACCGCAGCACTCTCATTGGAATACGCAATAGCTATTAGCCATTACTGCTCTCTTCTGATCTACTATGACTATTAGCCATTACTGCTCTCTTCTGATCTACTATGACTTTTTCCACTCTGGTTTCCCTGCCCTGTTTTACCTCACATACCGTTCTAGCCTTTCATTTACGTTTTTTCTTTACCATTCTCTCTCTCAGTTTTCCTGTTGTTTTCTTTGCGTCTTCAGGACTCTCTTTGTTTCCCTTCTCATTCGTTTCATCTTTCATCTCATTCCTATTCTTCCTCTCTCTATTTTTTTGGTCGTTTTCTTGTAGCTTTCTCATAGTAATCATACGAAGCCCTCAAAAAGCGGTTTACTGGACATACAATTGGATACTATGATCTTAGCTTCTCTTCTGCCGTAAAACTGTTCTGAAAAGTTTTGTTTTCGTTTTTTGATTGTTGCTTCACCTACATAGGTCGCATGTTCTTTTTTATCTCAACAGTCAAGAGTCTTGTTCTCACACATATATCACTTTCGCTCGGACTCATGCTAGGGTACGGGACATAGCCGACTCTCTATCTTTTCGGACACGAGCGCTAACCCAACACCTTATCGAAAACATGTTCGGTTCATTGTTGATACCTAACACTCATGCACTCATATCCAATGCAAGCTGTCAACTATCAAGAACAGATGCGGTGTTTTCTAACGAACCTTTTCTAAATGTTGAATAGATCTTTTCACGCACTTGCTGTCTCAGACAATGAATGACGTTTTTTTCAGAAGATGTTTTGTATAGGGTGTGAGTGATAAAGGCCATTCCAAAAAAATATTTGTTGTTTGGAGTACATTTGAGAAATTTTATTCAAACTTAGTCGACATCATAATCTCATGTAAGGTTCCATACTGAGTTTTTATGTTGTTAATAACATGATTCTTCTGTTAAGGTTCTTCCACTATTTGACCTCAGTTGTTTTCTGCGAAAAATTTGTCGAAGCCTTTATCTTCTCCTCAAACTCACTGAATAGGGTTATTAGAGAGTTTATGACCTAATTAATCGTCATTGAGTTTTCTTTCGCTATTATGTTGCACAAAAGTTCAAGAAACTTTTTTGAGAACTATTTTATCAATTGTTTATCAAAATTTTCTTAATTTATTATAAATCAAATTGATCAGGAATATATTAGTTCAAACAAAATCAATATTTCTTCAGTAAAAAGTTTTTTCAAGCGCATTAAAGGTATATTTTGAAACTGCCACGTATAAATGCAAATCAATCCTTATTAGACGTGCTGAGTTAATAAGTCTCGCGAAGAGTTCGATTAATCGGAGCACAAACTGCACACGCAGTCTCCCGTGACACACGTTGCGATAGTACAGCTCTGCAATTAAACTTTTCAGTACCTATGAAAAGTATTTTTTTCTGCAGTTCGATTATGTTCGACACTCTGACTCTCCATTATTTATGCGGTTCGAATACAGTCGACACTCTAATGGAGCGTTAGAATTCAACTTTTCACTTTTACAACGCATTCTCTGCTAAGTGTTCTAGTCAAACGCTCGAATGTCTCACCACGAATTTCCGTGTGAATGAAAATGGACTACTGTAATTTTTTATGTTGTATATCTTACTCTTGAACGTAAATATACCGTAGTTCATTTCCATTTTCACGGCAATTCGTGCTGAGACATTGAAGCGTTTAACGAGAACATTTAGCAGATAGTACGTTGATGAAGTGAGAAGTTGAATTCTAACGCTCCAAAACTCTCCATTATTTATGCATTTTCAATACACGCGAAACTCTAACTCTCCATTTTTTTCCGAACCGCACAACTTTCGAACAAACATTTTTTCAAACTGCTTAAATGATGGAATCAAATACGGACGACACTCTAACTCTCCACTTGATTAATAAAGAAACTGTGTTAAGTGTCCTTTTGTGATCGTGAGAACATCATCTTTCGTTATTATGTCCTTGCTCCTGCCTTTTTACTTCCATTCTTGCCGCGATGGAAAAGCTATTTTCGAGCACACCTTTTAGGCGAAGTGTTTTCCAATTCTCAAACCTGTATCTCTAACTTGCCCTTCGCCTCTAGCCCAAACAAGTAGTGTAAAGAGTTTAAATGTCTACGGGTTCCGCAACATATTTTTTGATCTTTCAAGAGCGAACTGGGAACTGTTTCGACTCGAAGTGCCTAAGAATTGTTACAAAATTTTGTTAACGTTAACCAATTAGGGCTGAATAAACTCTAATTTTTTTGAAATTATTGTTTATATCTATCAAAAACTCTGTTCTGAGTCGTGAAATATTTTATAAATGGAAAAAATATGTAAAATGACTTATATTAGAGAAAAAAATTTTTTGAGCAAGAAGTAGCCACAAGTCTAGGAAGCGACCAATGCTTGTTTTACCAGTTCAGGGCTACGAATCATATCGAAAAAGGACGCAACTTGCCGCGAGGCGTGAATGAGAACGGGAAGATTATCTCCAATGTAATATAATTTTCAGTAAGCCTTACCCTGCACGAGACGCTCTTGCACGCCCACTCGCCCAATGTGCATGTGAAGTCGGCATTGACAAAAGAGATCGCCGCGAGAACAACGATGACGAACAGAAGAAGCTTCCACATTCCAAAACTTTTATAGAAATTTTTTGGTTATTTAAAATGAAATTCTCCATCTTCCGTAGGGATACGGGAAACGTTTTTGTGGACTGACAAATTTTCCGGGCTACGCACATGAAAATCTCGTTAGAAAAGAGCAAAAGTCTAAATTCTGAGAGAACTTGTAAAAAAAGTGTTCTGGAAAGCTCTAAGCGTTTATGAGCCAGAAGATAATGATAATCAAAGAATTTTCATCATATTCAAGCGTTTCCTGTTCAACATCAAACAACAAAATCAAACTGCGGTAGACTATGTAGGTCTCAAATTTTGCTGATCAACTTAAGTAGAGCATAATCAATGTTGTGAGAATGTTCGAACTAAAAACATTTGACACTTTCAATGATTCAAATCCAGACTCTGGAACGGAAAAAGCTGGTGATGAGCTACTTTTCGCAATAATGTGAACAAAATTGGAAAAACCCGTTGTTATTAGGAATTGTTTGAAGTGTGAAGTGATCGTGAAAAGGGGGAATATAATGCATTTTCATAACCACTCATTTCTATATTGAATTGATAAATGAACAACACAAAGATGAAGATTGCAAATATAAAACTAGAAGTTCATAGTTTCAAGGATCGCAAGTTTGAGGAGGAGATGTGAATAAGATTGGAAAAGTTTGATCATCTAAGTGATAAGAGAGTCAGATGCGACTATAGAAGTATGTTAGATCGAGAGAGTTGGAGAGACATAGACTTGTAGAAGAAATAAAGGTAAAGAGAGAAGAAATAGAGAGATAGAAATCGTGAAGAAAAGAATGAAAGAGAGACAATCCTATGAAGAAGATTCACATGTTTTTCGTATTTTCCGATGACAGAGATATCGAAAAGCTATGTAATACTTCTTCTCTCTTGCATCATTTCTATGTTCTCAGTAATTCTATTATCTTTTGGCTTTATATAAGTTCTGCTTTCTATTTCACCCCATTTTCTCTCTCTTCTAAATCTTTGTGTGTCGTTCTCTGAAATATATGTATAATGAATGATTGGGACATCAGGAAAGAACAGTTGGTGGTACTCCAAGGCGAAGTGTTGTTGGCAGGGTAGCGAATGTTTGACTGCATTACAGTTGGTGGTACTCCAAGGCGAAGTGTTGTTGGCAGGGTAGCGAATGTTTGACTGCATTACTCGATTTTCCATTTATTTTGAGTCAATACAAAATATCAGAGTTTCGAAAGGAAACGATAACAAAGTGAAAAATATAAAGAGAGGGAAAACATACGCAGTGATGAGCGGTATGGAGAGTTAGATTTTGCAAAGAAAAGTTAAGAGGATAATATATAAAAAAAGTAGGTAGGAGAGAGATATGTGTAAGAATTCAGCAAGAAAAGAGACGAGAGACCTGGAGATTAAAGAAGATGACGAGAAAGATAGAGATTTCTGGAGATTGAAATGAAAAGAGATTGGACAACACATACATTTATTTATAGTAAAAAGGAAATACTACTGTAGCCGTGTGATGGATAATGGCCACAAGGCCACAAGAAAAGCAAAAAGAATTGGAAGTGAGTGAGACAGAATGAAGAGAAGAAAAGAATAATGAATTCAAAACGTAAGTGAACTCAGAAGCGTCCATCTAACAGCGGAACTCTGCCACACGTAGGAGATGTTTGAGATATTCGATAAAGTTACCGTCATGCATCTCTATTTTATCATTTCAGATTTTTCACGGAGTACGGAGATCTACAACACAAAACGAGTAACCTGTGAACATTGGATTCATAGCGTAGTGATCGATGCTATTTTTGAGAGAAGCAGCATAACAGATTTTCAGAGAGAAGTGTGAAATTGAACATAGTCAGTTGTAATTTACATACAAAAAGAGTACTGTACAAGTTTTATGAGAGCAACCGGTTTTTTCATTGGTTTTGTAACAAGTCCTATATACTTTCTTAGGTTTCAAGCCTTTTTCTAGTCAGAGAAAAAAATCTCTAGTGCTGAGCTCATTTTTTCTTTGGTCGATGTAAGTAATTAAAAAAAAAGAAGATTTTTTGTTTCATTAAATCAAAAGCAGAAATCGAAAGCGAAAATAGAAGTATTTCTGCAAAGGCTTTTTTATCTGACCAAAATGAGGCACGTTCTTCGGAGCAAAAAAGGATTTTGTATTTGGAAAAGACTAGAAAGGATGACTCATCGGAACAAGGAGAACACTATGTTTGCGGAATTGTATGTTCAGAAACGTTTGACTCATTGACAATCTTGTAATCATTCCCCAAATGTTTGAAAACTTACAATCCTAATTTTAAGGTTCGATTGTGATCCATACACGTTCAGATGTGCTTTGAGAAATTTGTTTTTCAGAAGCTGTTTAGAATTCAGGTTAATTAATCTTCAAAGAGCATTGAAAATCGCGATAGATTTTTACGCATAAAAAAGTGAACGAACAGTTTGTAATTAGTCGAAAGCGATGTCGCATAGTAAGATGAAGGAAAATAATTGAGTAACCTTTTCAAGCAATTTTTCAAACGAAAAATTCATTATTCTTATTGCTTCTCATGTTTAAAAAAATTTCTGCAGTTTTAGATAAACTTTCAAATCCTTCTTTTGAAACAATTTTGAAAGGCAGATGCGTTCTAAAGAATTTTTTGTCCGAAGATTTGGAGAAGTATTCGACATCTCCAATTTCCTTTTCCATTCGTTGATGTATCAATCCATTGTTATCTGGAACTATCAGTCTTCAACTAAATGAATTAAAACTCTTCACAGTAAAACTTCAGTACGGGCATACACAATTAAAAGGACCTTACTTCACAGGACTCATTCTAAGTCGACAATTATCAAAAAAATAAGCACGAAGAATAGGCCTCAACTTTAAACAGTGCCTATGAATAGAAAAGGTTTAATCAAAACCTTAAGCCTCTCATCACTCAACTTATTTTAATGAACGAGAATATCGTCAAGTCTAAATCCTTCGCTCTTGAGAACTTTTTTTCAAACAAGTGTTTTTCGAAAAAAAAGGAAAGCACTCTCCATGTAAGCAGATGAGTCTTCACCACTCTTCCTGTGATGAATTAAGTAAATTGTAAAAATCTTTAAATAATGTTTCTGTGATGTGTCTTTAGTAAGTTAATAAACTCTTTAGTAAGTTAATAAACTTTTAGTAAGTTAATAAACTTCCTTTCTTACTTGAGTATTCAATTTTCAGATAACTGATCCTTGGAAGAAAAAAGCTTAGATATTTAGAAAGAGACTCGGATTCTGTGTTCCCACACGGGCGGGCCGTAATGCTCCTCCCAAACGCTAATTGCCGAGCAGCCCTCTGGTGCCGGAATTAAGTAGACGCCGACGTGGTGGCGGTTGTCTATCGAATCGCCGTCCGTCGGAGGCCTGCAACCGCATGGAAAATTCAACCCACAAATAATAATAAACAAAAAAAGAGAACATGTTGTTTTTTGCTCAAGAAAGCTTTAAAATTTTATTTTGATCTTTTATATGAAATCATCAGTCCAGGGCCTGTATTCAGGCAGAGTCGTGTAACAACATATAGGATAAAATATAGCATACAAAATAGTGAGTTGGAGGAGAGAACAAGGCCAGAAACTCGAATCAATGCAAGAAGCTCGATTCTTTTTCTCTTGGTTATCACACTGTTTTGTTGACTATGATTTACCCTATAACTTGGTCCATGACTCTGCATACGGGCCCAGGTTTCATGAAATAAAAAACCTCAAAAACTGCTGTTAGTTGAAAAGTTTTTTTAAGGCACAGTTTATTTGAAATTAAAAAAATTTCGAGGCAAAGAGGTCTTACACGAACGAAATGAATATGATTGAACTTCTCGCACGGACAAAAGCTAGTTCATTGGGTGGTTTCAAACCCAATTTCACTCAACAAAAAAGAGCAAAAGATAGGCTTCTTTAAGTGGTCTGTTTCGATTGAATAGTGCAAGGATCGAGTTGCTGAATGAAATAACTGCTGAATGATATGAATTTACAGTACCGGTATACAATTTGCACGGTTTTTCTCTCGCTGACATTGATCAGATCCATGGGAAGAGGAACTCGAAAGACGTCGTTGCGAGTCACTTTTACCTCGAATGAACCATCTCATGTTTCATTTCTTATTTCATTTCTTTATTCCAAGCACATGAGATATCATGAAAACACAAATAAAAACAAAGTTAAATGCATGGACTTTCTTCTAAGTGGCGGTGTTTAGGGGTTGCGGTATAGATGAAAAAAAGGGGGGAGGGTGATATACTTAAAATCGACAATTATATTAGTCATGAACGAAAGGTTTAGGTAATATCTTTTCAGTAGGCAGAGATAATAATTGTATTTTTTAAACTAGCAGTATTAGGTGTACTGACGATCTCAAAAGGTAATGAATACCATACTGATAGCTGGCGAGAAACACATGTAGAAATAGAACATTTGCTAATATTATGAGGTGTTTTTAGCCTGAGTTCATGAGAATGGCGAGAAAATCTCTGTACTGCAGACAATTGAAACAAGTTCATAGTTTCAAGTTCACGTTTTTTGTGGACACATTTATGAATAAATAAAAGGTCAGATATAGCACGACGATATTCAAGAGTTTCTAGGCCTAACATGGAGATTCTTTGTGAATAGGGAAGTCTGGAATGGCCAGATCTTGCTAGGATTCTTCTCGTAAACGACCGCTGAACTTTTTCAATAGATTTTACTAAGCCGGGGGATGAGGGATTCCATAACTCACTAGCGTATTCAAGAACAGGTCTGACATAAATTTTAAAAGCTGAAGTTAAAAGAGGCGGACATGGTGACTTGAAGGCTTTTAACATCATGTTAACAAGAGCAGAGCCTTTTTTACATTTGTCTTCAACATGATTACGATAAGAGAAACGATCACATATGATTACACCAAGATCTTTGGCAACTCTACCAACTACTAGAGGTTGACTGTTCATGTAATAGACGCTGCGAGAATTGGATGATCCGAGATGAAGTACATTACACTTAGATATGGATAGGGACAAATTCCACTCTAGGCACCAATCGGTTATACGATTCAAAGCTAGTTGGATATAATTACAAGAGGTAGCGCGTCCCATTATTTTTATATCATCGGCGAATGAGCAAAATTTGATAGAATCGGGGATAGCTTCTTCAACAGAGTCGATGTACAACAAGAATAACAACGGGCCTAAAGATGATCCTTGAGGTATACCTGATATTACGGGAATTGGGTCAGATAGACTATTATCGATCATAACTGTTTGTGAGCGGCCAACAAGATAATCAGTTAACCATTTAACGATTGGAGAAGAGATACCAAAAGATGCTATCCTATTTAGAAGTAATCTATGATCAACAGAATCAAATGCTTTACTGATATCAAGGAATATTATATCGATAGGGGTGCTTTGGGATAACGAGTCAACAATGAACGAATGAGATTCAACTAAAGAGGTCACAGTAGACCTCCTAGCTCTAAAACCAGCCTGGTAGGGCGATAAAAGGTTCTCTTTTTCTAAATAGCAAGATACTTCCTTAACAATAATTTTCTCCATAACTTTTGATAAGGAACAGCATAGGGAAATAGGTCTGTAATTGTTAACTAGATTCCGGGAATTGCTCTTGTGTACTGGTTTTACTACAGATCTCTTCCATAGTAGGGGAACAGAGCCAGTAAGAAGGCTATTATTAAATAGGATACATAATGGTTTAATCAGGGCAAAGCGACATTTCTTCAATACAATATTAGGAATAGAATCAGGGGACGTGTTACACTTAGATTCAAGAGAAGATAATGCTCGTATTACCATATCTTCGGTTATATAATCGAAATTGAACGGCTCAGTAACGATTGGTAATTTAATTTCAGGTAATGGACATTGAAGAGCTACAGAAAATACGGACGAGAAATAGCGAGAGAACTCATCAGCTTTCTCTGATGGGGAAAATTTTTCATTTAAATCACTATCGATCAAAGCGGGAATAGCATTATTGGCTGTACTCAAACGGCTCCTACAAGCCGCGAAAAATGATTTCTGATTACCTCGTAATATCAGTTGAGATTCTCTTTTAATTTCGAATTCTTTCAGCTTTTGATCAAACTCGGAAGTTTTTCTAATACAGTAATCCGAATACGGGGCATTTCGAGAAATTCGTTGTAATTTAACGAACATCTTACGTAGATTTGAAGGATAGCGGGATAAATCGTCTCTAGGATCTACAGTTGGGACAAACTTATCAATTAGAGAGTTAATGAAAGAGACAAGATAATTATTAGCTGATTCGACATCTAACAAGCCAAATATTTGAGTCCAATCTTGCATAGCTATTTCATACTCAATAGCAGGTCAATTTGTTTTAGAAAACAGCTTAATAGAATGAGAAGATTTTGAAATAGTAGCAGATAATGATAAAGTAAATGAAACTCCGTGATGGTCACTACCATTGAATCGACCGATTACATTACAGTCAGACACAATATTCACATTGGAAAATACTAAATCGAGAATATTATCATTCCTAGTTGGAGAACATACATATTGGTTGAAAAAATTATCATTCATATATTCAAGAAACATTTCATGTTGACCGTTTCTGTTGGATATTTGCTTACACCAGTCGATATACGGAAAATTGAAGTCACCAGTAATCATTACAGGGATCTTATCAGAAGCATTTGGATTATTCAGCTCACATTCAAAGTAGTTCAAAAACTTTTCTAAAAAAGCAGTGGGAGAACAAGGAGATCGATAGACACAAATACATTTTAACTTTCATGATCTAGATGAACTTTGAAGAAAATTAATAGAAACGCATTCAATACCATCTTCTGAAAAACTACAAACAAAGGAACAGGGAACTCGAGGCGAAATCAAAAATGCTGTTCCACCACCTTTAGAGGCACTGTTTCTATCGCAACGGAACAACTGATAATTAGACATACCGGTTATTAACGAGTCACTTTCTTGGTCACTCAACCAAGTCTCACTCATAGCTATCATATCATAAATATTTGAAGCGAGCAAGTAAGAAAGGTTGTACAACTTATTTCGAATTGAACAAGCATCTATTGAAAAGCACTTGATATTGGTGAGGTCATGACTAATGATAGGGACACCGCCACTGACCTATCTTCTCTGCGTCACGTTGTTCCTCTCTGGAGCGTTGTTCCTCTCTGGAGCTCGAGGAGTCGCCATCGGAGTCACCATCTGCGGATCCGTGATCATCGGAGTCGCCGTTTCTTGCTGCCAAGTCGTCTGGGAGTAGTGCCGAATAGGAATCAATGAAGTTCCGATGACCTTCCACTTTTGTCCTCCGGGGATGCCGTTCCGCTCTCGCGCCACTTTCTTCACTTCTCGTTCCAATTCAAGTCCGTCGCGAGTCAAGTCTTCTCTTATGTTGCAATGTGGATGCGGAGAAAGGCAAGACGGGCGACGACTTCGAATTTTCCTCAGTAGTTCAGTTCTCAATGTTGGTGACTGGAGGAAGATTTTGAGAACTCGACGCTTCTTCACGGGGTCGCCGAATCGTTTGAACCTTGCACTTGCAAGTTCTGGGCAGCCGAGGTCGAGGGAAAGGGCCTCGAGAAAGGATTGGTCCGAACTGTCCGTGGCTTCGTCACTGGGCTGCTCAGGAAGTCCAACACAAACTAGGTTCTGTGCTTTCTCTTCGATGAGGTTCTTGTCGACAGTGATTGCACGCACGGCAGCTTGGTAGGCGAGCATATGAGGTGGGATGGAGAGAAGGGAAGGGATTGTGGGGGTCTGGGGCTGAGGAGTCGAGAAGGGGGGAGAAGTATGAAGAGTTGAACGACGAGAGACGAGGTCTTCGACGATTGTCTCCAGTCTTGAGATTTTGTTCATCATATCTTCAAATTTCTTCTCATATTCTGGGCAACGCGTGCACTGGGGAGGTGAAAGGGGGGTGCGCTTGCCAGGCATTTTCGGAAGCAAACGAGTCAATATGAGACGTGGTAGATCACCGACTGCTCAGTGTGAGCAAAGAAAAGGGAATGATTTTTTGTTCATGCACGACCTTTTTTCATTTGGTGAAGCCTATTCAATGGAGAGGAAGTCAGAAACCGGGAAAAAAGCTTCGAGGACCCAAATTCGGGTTAAATATTAAAATAGATGAAAATAATAATAAAAAGATACGTTGTATGTATACATTCTGTATTCAGAACTTAGCTTTTCGCGTTCCGGTTAATGCTTCTCTTTTCAAGATCTACGAATAGACACAATAGCTCTAATCTACTTTAGCCGTCCAATGAAAGTTTAGCCGTCCAATCAAAAATACTGGTAACTCAGCTCTTCATACGGTCTCGTTATGTTTTTTTGAAATGTAAACATATTTTTAATGTAAATTTTTTTATTAATGTACACATTAGTTCTTAATGTAAAAATAATTCTTTGTAAATGTAAATAAGTCAGACGTATGACCCATGTATCTGTAAAGATGACATTAGCTGTGGTACTCGGGCAATACTTCATCATCAGCCCGCAATGGCGTCGGAATTATCGCTGCCTCCTACCTTGCCACATCCGTCACGGAAGTTTGTCGAATCTCAGATCGTTTGATGTCCATCTCCTTGGAATGCAATGGCAAACTCTTCAAAATAGTCAGTGCTTACGCACCGCAGGCAGGATGCAGCGACTCCGAGAAAGACGGGTTTTGGGAAGACTTCGATGACGTCATCAGAAAATGCTCTCCGGAAGAAACTCTCATGATCGGAGGAGACTTGAACGGGCACGTAGGAAGAAGATGCGAAGCCCATAAGAGAGCTCATGGAGGCAACGGCTATGGTTTGCCGAATGCAGAAGGAGAGCGAATCTTGAGTTTTGCCGAAGAGCACGATCTTTCCATCTGCAATACCTTCTTCTGCAAACGAGAGTCTCACCTCACCACGTATAGCAGTGGTGGAAGGAAAACCCAAATCGACTTCTGGATGACGCAAAGAACCAATCTGAGACTCATCACTGATTGCAAGGTGATTCCGAGCGATAACGTCTCCTCGCAGCACCATCCAGTTATAATCGATCTCCGATTTTCCCAGAAGCAATGCAACGTAAAGCCTCTGAACGAAGTTTCTCGGATAAAATGGTGGAAGGTACGTGACAACAAGGTTCGCTTCATGCATCAGCTTCTTCTCGCCCTATCCCCGGACACTCTCCAAAAAACGTTCCCTGACTCCATTGAGGAGCACTGGAGGTTCGTTCGAGACAAGATGAAGGCGGTAGGAGAAGTCACTCTGGGCTTAACAAAACCAGGTCGCAAACGCATTGTAGACAAGGAGACATGGTGGTGGAACGAAGACGTTCAAACTGCTGTCAAGGAGAAGAAAGTGGCTCTCAAGCAATGGAAACGATCCGGAACCGAAGCTGACCGAGCTCTGTACCTATGTATGAAGAGAGAAGCTAAGAGAGCCGTAGCGAAGGCACGCTCCTCAGCCATCCAAGAAATCTACAGTAAGCTCGACACGCCTCAAGGAGAGAAGGAAATTTTCCGGATTTGCAAAGCACGAGCCACAGCAGCAAAAGACCTTTCTCACGTGCGGACAATCAAGAACCGGGACGGCATACTACTCCGATCCAATGTCGAAATTTGTCAGCGATGGAGAGAACACTTCGAGGAAATCTCGAACATCGAGTTCGACCACCCTCCCGTCCCGCTGTCCCTACCAGTAGAAGGACCAGTTCCCACCATCTCAGAGATTGAAGTAAGAGAAGCCCTTCAGAAAATGAAGCACGGAAAGGCATGTGGGCCAGATGATCTTACCGCCTCTGCATGGAGACTCGCAGGTGATTGTGGACTTTTCCATCTTACGACCCTCTTTCAAAAAACCACTGCTCGCCTGGAGTATCCCGAAGACTGGAGTAGATCATCTACAATACCCATCTACAAAGGAAAAGGAGATGTCACAATATGCTCCAACTACCGGCCGATAAGAATCATTCCTCATACCACAATGATCTTGGAAAAGATCATCGAAGCACGGCTCCGCAAAATTGTAAGCACAACCGTCAATCAGTGTGGCTTCGTCAAAGGAAGTGGAACAACAGATGCTATTTTCGCCATTCGTCTTTATCTAGAGAAACACAGGGAAAAGGCGAAGTCAGTCCATTGCGCTTTCCTTGACTTGGAGAAAGCTTTCGACCGTGTGCCTCATGAGCTGATATGGTTCTCTCTTCGAGACCACCTAGTCCCAGAAGAGTACATAAGATGGATTCAAATGATGTATACTGACTCTAGAAGTACCGTGAGAAGTCCAGCGGGTACTTCGGAGTCATTCAAGGTTGCTGTAGGAGTTCATCAAGGTTCCGCCCTTTCCCCCCTGCTCTTTATACTGATAATGGACACGATCACCAGAGATCTACAAACAAGCCCTCCGAAAACTCTACTGTATGCTGACGACGTTGTGTTATGTTCCAACACAACAGAGGACTTGGAGAAACAGCTAGGAGAGTGGAACGAACGCTTCAGTGACTATGGTCTACGACTAAACCTCCAAAAGACTGAGTACTTGGAAATGGGAAAAAGTACTTCGAATACCTCGAATACCATCAAAGTCAAGAACACCGAACTCCGGAAAGTGGATGGCTTCAAGTACCTCGGATTCTACATCACCGCAGACCTAGACCCCAAGGCTACAGTTGCTGCGAGAGTCAATGCTGCCTGGCTCAAATGGAGAGAATCAACCGGTGTACTATGCGACAAGCGAATGCCTGACAGACTGAAAAGTAAAATTTACCGATCAGTTGTCAGACCAGTAGCGTTGTACGGCCTCGAATGTTCTCCATGCACAGCAAAGACTATACAGATGCTGCATGTTATGGAGATGAAAATGCTGAGATGGAGCCTCGGACTCACTCGTCTAGACATGGTGCGAAATGAAACCATCCGAGATCGTCTGGGCATCGCCCCTATATCTGAAAAGCTTCGAGAGTCAAGGCTGAGATGGTACGGGCACGTGATAAGATCAAATCCCCATTCCGTTTCTCAATCGTCCTGGAACCTCGAAGTAGAGGGCAAAAGACCCAGAGGCAGACCCAAAACTAGGTGGCGAGACTGCATCGAAGTAGACATGAACACGACCGGGCTGAAGACTGAAGACGCAGCTGATCGGGTGAAATGGCGTGGTGCAGTCTACAAAGCGGACCCTGCCCGGCGGCGGGAAAAACGCTAGGAAGAAGAAGAAGAAGAAGAGTATGACCCATGGAACCTCTGGTAGGGGGGTGCCCCCTACCTATTTGTGGTGAGTTTGTTTACTGTAGTGAAGAGAGATAATCATTGAATAAACCCCCTTTTCTCCTTAGGTTCCCTTTCACCCCCCTTAAGGGCACCCCTTCCCCCCTCCCTCCCCACCCTAGGGCCCCCTAGCCCCCCCTCTTCCCTAGGTGGAGCCCTCTCCCTCCCCCCTCCCCCCTTCCCCCTTTAGGGTCCCCCTCCCTTCCCTGCTAAGGTAAACCCCCCCCCCTCCCCTTAATGATAAAAAATTCCCTTCCTTTTAAAATAGAAGCATCTGACCTAGCGAGCAAACTTTCAAAAAAGTTTGATTGAACGGCTAAAGTTCGATTGTACGGCTAAAGTTTGATTGGACGGCTAAATTAAATTAGAGCCGACACAATCCCTCGCGATTTCCTCTCACCTTGTATGCCATCCTCTGCTCTCCATTGTTCTGAATGGAGAAACTGGCTCGAATCTCTTTGCGTGGATCACCAGAAAAGTGCACAACCTGAACAAGAAAATTGATACAAATATTTAGTTCGAATCACTTTCATTTAATTTTTATTTTAGTTTCAGCATTATTTTTTAGACTCATTCTAGACTAGGATACCTCATTTGATATGCAATTTTGAGAGAAATAAAATTTTAAAAGAAAATACCTCTGGCTCGATAACTACATAGCTTTTCTCTCGGCCCATTTCGTGTTCTGTTGAATTAGGAGAGAAAAAGTAGAACGACCGTCCAAGAAGTGGTTAGTTTACGAAATGAAGCGCTGAGGCCGTATGCATGGAGAGAGCCATAAGTATTAGGCAATTACCGAAGTAAGGCATGAGGGAGGCAAGACGACGGGAGGCATTTTTTTGTTTGTACCAACAAGCAACACACTCATAACACACTTTTACTTTTGTTGTTTGCGTCGCGGTCGCGTCGCGGCCGTCGGACTCGTTAGCTAAGCCGTTCGGCCTCGTTAGCTAAGCCGTACGGCCTCGTTAGCTAAGCCGTACGGCCTCGTTAGCTAAGCCGTACGGCCTCGTTATCCTAAGCGTTTTTTAATGTAAAAATATATGTCATTTATACTGAAAGTGTAGTCCGTAGTGTTAAAAAGTAAAAGTGTGTTATGAGTGTGTTGCTTGTTGGTACAAACAAAAAAATGCCTCCCGTCGTCTTGCCTCCCTCATGCCTTACTTTGTTAATTGCCTAAGTATTATGAGCTTGGATTATCAGTTATCCAATTTTATTTAAATAATCCGGTATGCATGGAAGCTATAATACTTCTGGATTACTGATAATCCGACGAAACCAGTAACCCTACCCTGGCGGTGGTTTACTGAATAATCCAAAAAAATTGAAAGACAATTATAGTGTTTAGAGTGCATTCAGTATTCGACAATTATAGTGTTTAGAGTGCATTTTGATGCATTTTAGTGTGAATTTTGATGCTTACGCTTGTCTTTTCGCGTCCTTTTTGACAATAATCCAAGTTTAAGTGATCCATGCATACCGATTACAATTATCCAAAAAATTATAACTTTTTTGGATTTTGTAATCCTTGTATTATAATAATCCAGATTCTGTTTTCCCTGCATACGGCCTTTGATTATAATTTTTCGGTTTTTGAAACTTTTTTTCAACATTTATAAAACCTGCCAAAAAAAATCTATGTATAACGGTTATACTTGTTGCTGCCAGTTGTTAGCTTCGTTCGATAATTGGCGCTATAAGTTTTCTTATTTCCAAAAAAAATTTTTCAAATTTTTTAGGTTCGCAATTTGAAAAAAAAAACGATCTGTCGTTATGTTTCGTTTGATTTTTCTCATCTCATTTCACTCGAATAAAATGAAAGTTTTTTTTCTGAAAGTTTGTGGATTTGCTAAAGTAGCCACGCTGGCCAGGCAGCATTCCAGTATCACCAGTACTGAGTTATAATACTCTTTGATGATTAGAAAAAAAACTTGATAGCCTGGAACACGAACTTTCAGTGATGATACTCAAGTCCAGGATCCTATTATCATTTCATTCCCATTCTGTATTCAACATACAGACATGGAATGATTGGCCAAATTATGCAAAACGGAATTTGAACCGCTCATATCATTCAAACAAAAAAAGCTTGAAACTGTTAAAAAGCTTAAAACCGTCAGTTTTCCGCATCTTTTTACAGTTCTTACTTACCGTCAAAACTCTGGGTTCAGGCCCAATCACAGTAAATTGTTCGGTTCGGTCCTGATGAAATTTCCTTACTAGCATTCAATTAGGTGCCGATTTTATTTTTCATCCACTGGTCAGCGCTTTTTGAGTTTTTTGTTCAGTACTTGCATGATATTCAGATGTAACATGAAGTGAGTTGTGTGTGTAACATGAGACTTTATACACTTGGTTTTACTTTATACGAACACAAAAGTTTCAATCCCAAGCATCTCTCTACTTTTCCATTCTCCAGTTTCGGAAAACGTCTCCTTCTTTTTTTATTTGCCGCATCCGCACATGGGCATGGGTGGATGGCAGCACGGGCCAGGTGGGGGCATGGGTGGGAAAATGGGTGGAGGGCAGCACGGACCAGGAGGTGGCATGGGTGGGAAAATGGGTGGGCGGCAGCAAGGAGAAGGTGGAGGCATGGGTGGGGGACAGCCACTGCAACGAGAAAGGCAGTTAGAATCGGACATTGAGACCTTCGCTCCTTTTGGAGTCTTAAATTTTTTTAAATGTTTTAAATGAACTCTTCCAATAGACAAAGGTTCAGCGGACTTTTCCTACCTTATACAAATCTTTCTGCCATATTCTCAAATCATCCAAAGTTATCTTAATCGATCGTTTCAAGAGTTTTCACAACAAAACATTTGGGAAAAAAATTTATAGTTTACTATTATTCCTCTTAATCTATATATAACTCTACCATGAACTCTCAGCCCTTCCTCTCTTTGCTCAGTAACCAAGTTCTTGCCAACGGCCCGAAACTAGTTGATAAATTTAAAAGGCTTGAGTTGATTCTGCATATGAAAAATAGCGTACCATCCGCCTCCGCCTCCACCACATCCGCAACCTCCACCGCCACCGCATCCGCAACCTCCTCCACCACCACCGCCTCCGAACAAGAAGGCCCGTGACAAGACGACGCAGACGAGAAGTACCAAGATCAAGTTGGAACGGATGCTCATCTTTTGAACGATTGGATTGTGAAAGCCAACTGAAGATAGCTTATGGCATTTCCTTTATATAGTACCCCGTGAGCTTGTATACCAAGAGAATGACAATGAACCATTGCAATACGGTAGGGCTGTAAACCTGTTTTGCATTCTTTAGCTTCAATAATTAGAGCCTCACTTATGAACCAATTCACAACAGGCAAGCTTCTCTCCGAAGTCCTTTTTTCCTTTTTTTATCTACCTCTCCCTCTTCTTTTTTTGTTGTTTCCTCTTATGCTCTATCTCGCTCTCTCTATCTCTGGGCTCATTCAATCAGGAAAAAATACATTGTTTAATGAAGTGTCAAGTGATTAATTAGGTGTGCGGGAGAAAAAGGAAGTTGAAAAAACTATAATAAAAAACCTTCGCAACTTTATGTTCCCGTTGATCTGCCAGGGTTCGGTTTTTCTTATACATTTTTTTCTATAATGAGAGCTTGAAAACGTTGCACAGTGTTGAAATCAAAACCCCTGCGCAACGTTTCTCAAGCAGTGAAGCTAAATGTACTCGACATCTTTCAGTTGGTTCGTGATTCTCTCGCTCTTCCTTTTAGCAAGCTCGTCTGAATGATGAAATTAGAATGCAGTGTAGTCTACCGAACTTCAGCATGCCTAGCTCTTTTTCTGACCTGTTCCCTTCTTAATGAAGCTTTTCATGCAATTCGGTTAGCACTAGCCCTGGAAATTTTTTTATAAAGATATTAGAATCAGCAACAAGTGATTTCAGTAACCTCCGTTGAGAAAGATTCATGTGTGATGCCTATATTATTTGGTTTTTTTTATGAAAAGAGCGTTACACTATAGCAGAAGAACGTTACGAGGCTGCATCAATTTCGACTTGGACCCGTTATGATGCGGATTTTGAAAATCATTACAATATTCCTTGATCGATTTTGCTCGTCAGGAATACTGGGAAAATCAAGAGAGAAAAAATAGGGCACGAAATTTCTAATAAGCCAAGGTAAACATCCACGCTATCTTTACTATTTGAAAAACTTTTCCCGAGAAGGTGATAGGTCCTAGGTATTTGAATTCTGAATTCTCGACAGCGCTTCTTCTTTCATTCAAACTTTTTAATGAGCTTTAACTTCTGATTCTCTTACACGACTTACTTTGGGAAGAAAAATGCGGTAAGTCATGGCCTACTAAGAACGCCTTTTCATTTTACCTTCTTTTGAAAACTTCGTAACGTGAAGTAGCAGCAAGGAGAACTTCTTCGGCGTATGCGATGGTTTATGGGATCAGAAGTAGACGCCTGATGCAATTCATCTTCGGAATGATGCAGTACCTTGATACAGTCCTACTTTGACTTGCTAATGATTTCGTAGTGTAAGTATAATGAGCGGTATTTATATCGCAATACATGTATTTATATCGCAAGTGTCGTGTATGAGTGAGAAATACTGACTGCTTCCCAGTTCAAGCGCCATTATCTGTCACGCTCGTATTGTAAGCTAAAAATAGGCTCTTACTTTTTTTTGGTTTTTCATGAGAAGGGATACTGTGAATATTGATATCGTCTGATGGGCTGAACTTTGCATTTTTCTCAATCCAAACCTTTTTCGCAAATATCACTAAAAAAGAATAGTTGGCTACGATTCTTCTCACTCTCAAAGTGATTGCGTAAAAACTCTTTTTTTGAAAAGAAGCTTACGCATCACTTGAAAGTGATAAATAGTTCTCTGGGAATGAGAATACCTACATATATGTCTTTTTTTATACAATGTCCTAGGCTGAGCCATATAGGCAACTTTTGGAAGTACTGGGGTAGAGATGTTCTTCTTCTTCTTCTTCTTCTTCTTCAGTTTTCTTTGATGGAGTTAGAGACACTAATTATAACTAGAAACTTAAGGAATTGAAAATGAATTTTCTTTCTTTGAACTTTGTTTTTTCTAAATTTGTAAAACCGAAAGCAAGTTATGAATACACTTCGTATGGGGTACGAACGGACAGGCGGAAAAGTATGATCACAAAGACGCTGGGAACAATTCTTTCCATTTCCTTGAAGAAGAGAAAAAGAGCAGAGAAAAGGTGACAAATTGATGAAACAAAAAGCGAACTTTTTCTTAAAGAAAAAAATGGCTAGGGACAAGGAACGTGAAAAAGAAAAGTTGAAAGGGAAGAGATAGTAATAGAGAGAGAGAGAGAGAGAGAGAGAGAGAGAGAGAGAGAGAGAGAGAGAGAGAGAGAGAGAGAGAGAGAAAGAAAGAAAAGGAGGGAAGATAAATAAGGGAGAGGTTCTGAGAGACAGAAAAGTAGAGAGGAGGAGAGAAGAAGAAAGAGGAAATTGGAAAGGTTTTTTCTTGATGTCAGGGGCTGTTGTTAGCACCGCTTTCTTTCTTGGTTCGGCTATCATATACCAAGCCAAGACTAGAAAAAAAGTCACCCCCGAGCTTTTCAACGCAAAGAAAATCATTTCCATGCAGTTTTGAAGAGATCGTTCAACAGAATTCAAACTTTTATCAGCTGTAACATAGACCTCTGTACCGATTTATTTCTGAGAAATCAGGAGATTCAATACCTGTCAAGGAAGCAGGCCATTCCGTTTGAGAACACGTGAAAATTTACGATATACCTACATTATTCGTTTAAAGCTATCATTTGCACAAAGTTTGAGAGTACCTCATAAAACATATGAATTATAGTAAAAATTTGACGGTTCCCTTTCACCTTGAGACTGACAAAAAGAGCGAAGTTATTTTCCGAAGAGCACAATTGTTCTAAAACCATTATCTGTGCCGGATGTGCTTTGGAACATTCTGCTTCTGTGGTCTGCCTCAGAGAGACGGCAAGCACGTGTACATACGTTCTCGCTATCGTGCTTAACTTAAAAACATTCACATCTAAGACGACCGTGATCTCAAACATTCCGCAAAGTGCGCAGAACGGAAACTTTTGTGCTTCCTTAAGTCTCTCCTCTCAAATTTCCTCAGTTAGCGTTCCATGTATGCAACTTCGTTTGGACTATAAATCGAATTCGTTGTAAACTATTCTTACCCCCGAACTCTTAGAAAATCCCGCTTTATCGAGCCGTTTTTCTATGCTTTGCCTAGGGTTTCTTCTCATTTGTTCCCAAATGATCACAAAACCTGGAGAACGCCGCACTGAGTGGTCTGCCCAGACTTGGACGTTAAGAGATTAATTTTGCTTCTAATGCAGTGGAAGACATTATTGCAGTGAACATCAAGCGTTTTTTTTTGTCCTCCATAAGGCGCTTGTACATTTCAATGATCGAAAAGCGTCAGAATCAACCATACCATCGGATGAAATTTTAGAGAGGAAAAGTTTACTAAAGGATAGCCATGAAAATAGATTACGCAACAGTACTAAAACTTCCAAACATTTCTAGTTTGGACCTAGTATGTATATACCGTCGGTTCAAACTTTTTTTAGAATTTTTATGTGTAAGCCTGTACGTCAATTTCATACTATGAAACGTAAACCTAGGGTTTCTGCTTTTTTCCTGTCTCTATGTTCACCTGCTAACATTCTGATTGGTTACGAAATATTAACCCATCCGCTTCACTGCTTTTTATGTAAATTTGTTCAGTTGTTTTTTCTTGTAAAACGTGTGCAGATGTAACATGTGGGTGGGTATTTTAGACTTTATTCGTCTTGTTTTCACCTTATACAAATAATAAAGTTTCTATCCGGAGCATCTCTCTAGTTTGTTTTTTTCCAGCGTCGCAGAAAGGTCTTTTTTCCACACCCGCACATTTGAGTCTTCATTTTCCACACCCGCACATTGAAGGAAATAGGGACAGACCGCAACCACACGTCGGAGGAGGTGGGGGAGGCGGGCAGCTGCGAAAAGACAGTTTTTTTAAAAATTAAAGTTTCGAAACACATGTTTTCTCAAAAAACTTCTTGATTTGAATTAAGAACATAAGTATCAACTGTTCAATCTATACTCTGAACCTCTCCGTAAATTTTTGAAATCTAAAAAAACCTCACAAGGAAATACTTAAGAACTTTTGGAAATTGAAAAACCTGACGTAATACTATAAAGTGTTCTATATTTTTCAATCATACATTTATGTATATCTTACAACGTCACAGTGATCGACCAGTTCATTCTCTCCTTCCTCAGTAATCAAATCCTTGCAGAGGGGTCAAAGCTGGGAATTTAATAGAGACGGCAGAATTCGAATGTTCTCCGATTTTTTGAGATATTTAAGAGAAAAAAGAAACTAACCATCCACAGCCACAACCGCCACCTCCGAACAAACCGCCGAGTAAGAAGCCCTGCGAGATGACAACGCAGAGGAGTAGCAAGAAGATCGTGTTAGAGAGGATGCTCATCTCATAAATACTAAGAATATGAAAGCCAACTGAAGATAGCTTACTTAATTTTCTTTAAATACTCCCTTAACTTGTGAAGCGATGAGATATGTTTCAATAAATTAGAGATGTAAACCTGTTTTACTTTCTTCTGCTTGGTCGATGTTAGTTTTCATTCAAGAAAAAAATTCAAAAATCTACAGCTTTCTCGAATATAACCTTCCCTCTGTTTCTCTCTACCCTTGTCGGTCTTCCGTTCTCCTTGTCTTTGTCTCTACCCTTGTCGGTCTTCCGTTCTCCTTGTCTTTGTCTCTACCCTTGTCAGTCTTCCGTTCTCCTTGTCTTTGTCTTTCTCACTAATTTTTTTGGCTATGTCTAGAACTCTATCTCAATGCTAACTTCATCAAAAAACAGTGTCCAATGAAACTATCTTATAGAATGAGAAGCGATTAATCAACGGACAAAAGAAAAAGTAAGCGAGACGCTCATTCGGAAAATTTTCGCAACTTTTCTTATTTCGTTAAAGTGTCAACATTTTGATAATTTCATATTTGTAGTTTTTCGTATTACGAAAAAGAGAGTCCAGATTTCGTTGTTTTTTTTCAAGCGGAACTACAATTTCTCGACATCACTAGGTTGGTCCGTGTCAATTTAGCTCCTCCAATTGACTTTTCCATTAGTAGATTTTTGCTGAAACAAAAGGCTTGCCAGCATATTTTTTTGTTCCAGAGCATTCTCATTTTTTCACCATTCTCATTTCTTTGCCAGACGGAAAACGGTTGTTCTCATCTACCCTCTCAAATTTCATTCGTCTGACACCCACTCTCAGCTGGGAACCGTTCCGGATATCAGCCCGCGAAGGTTTCATCCTATCTGCATGTAGTTGATTAGCCTCATACTATTCTGCCACCTGCGTGTATCAGCTATCCCTGCAGGGGACAGAAAGGCCGTTAGTGAGTGTTCGTAGAATCAAAAAGAGAGATGAAGCATGACTCCTAAAAAAGCTTCAAAAAACATGACTCCTAAAAAAGCTTCAAAAAAAAAGAAAAAAAGAGTAGCATGAGAAGAAGAACCTTCGAGATCTACCATAAACTCTCAATTTAAAGAGTAACTCACAAAAAGCATCGTTGAGTCAGTTACTTCTTCTTTTAGAGAAATGTTCTCAGAATCACTAGAGGCACTGATGTAACCTCTTAGAGCAGAAAACGATTCGCTTAAGGAACGAGTTGCCAAATTAAAGGAAAAACTTATGAGCTCAGGAAATAAGCTCGATTCTGTTCTTTCAATGGCTCAAAAGAAAGACACCGATTCAGTTTCAAATCCAGTTTCTAATTCTCCTCTGATTAGAACCCCGAGTGCTCTTTTTCCACAAGCTAACCAGATCACGCCGTCCTCATGCCCTCCTGAACTAGACTGGAGTCATCTCTATGCCCGGGCTAGTCATCTGTTTTCAATTCCTCCTACTAAAAAAAAGTGCTGTCGTCATTTAAAGACTCCCAGAAAGTGATGACGAAACAAAAGATCAACTTTTTGTAGAGAAAGTACTTGAAGAAGGTGGGATTAGAGCAGATATGATCTCAAATATATGGCGTCATGGAGCCAAAAAAGAGAACAGAACTCGTGTTCTCAAAGTTGAGGTTCAAACAGTCGAGCGAGGAACTTCCTCCACTCGACTTTCGACTTAGTGATTTTCGAGTCCTCTCTTAACAAGAAGTTCAATGACAAGCGTCGACCTTTCTGTCTTCGAGACATGACCAAGCTGGAATTGGAGTTACAGTCGGAAATGAGAAGAAAAGTACTTGAAATGAACACGTACGTTGGTTTCTACCGATTTTCATATAGAGATTTGTTTATTATCAGAGGAAAAATCCTCGCATCAAAAATCCTCGTGAGAAGACTCCATCGTTTTCACCAGTGAATCCTCCTACCCCCTTTTTACCTGACCGCTAGGACAAATTGATTCACTCTTTCTCTAACACACAGAAAACACTGGTAAGCCCTCCTGATCTTAAGAAAGCTGACAAAACTATCTGAAATGCTTGCTTAGTAACGTTAGAAGTGAATTGAAAAGCTTAAGAAAATTAAAAATTGAACGAACTTAAGAAAATAAGAAAAATCAAAAGCTTAAGAAAATTAAACGACCTTTTACATTACAAAGACCTAGAATATATAAGCGTTAGTTTCTTTGTCGAAACCTGGCGCAACGACTGTTTTCCGACTCATTTCTCGACCATCCGAAGTGTTCTTTTTATCGTCAGGAACGCCGTAATAATAAAAACGGTGGAGGTCTTCTTTTTATTTTAAAAGAGTCTTATGCTGAAAAGCGTCAACATTGATACTTCCTCTAATAAAGATTTCTAAATTCCATGCATAGACCTAAGTTTGGGTAAAAATTCGAAGTACAGATTTTTTTCTACTGTACAGTCCCCCCTAATACGACAAAAGTAACATTTCATGAAACTTTGCATGCTATAAGCATGAATATATTAGCAAATAACAACATCATTAGGCGATACAAACTTATCGAACATGGACTGGTTCCAGATAGCTGTAACCCGTAGTGAAGCAGAAGCATTTTTCACCGATTTTATAGCTTCTAACTCTTTATCTCAATTATTTACTTTTCCGACGAGACTAAATAACAATGGCACAAATTCTCTACTAGAGATCATATTGACGGACCAAGAAGAGAATATAGTAAAAGTAGATTCATCACCTCCGCTTTTAATCTCTGACCACATCACCATTAACTTTGATCTCAAGGCCTATGGTAGCGATATCAAAAATGATGATTCAGATGTCAATGACTCCGAAGTTTATGTGGATTTCAGAAATGGTAACTTTGAGTCTATGAATTTATATGTTGACAGTATGTCCTGGGTACCAATTATGTCCAACATATCAGGCTAAATATGACTTTTTTTAATGTAATACATGATGAGTTTCGTGAATTCTTTCTTCTCAGTAAACGCTCCACTAAGACTAGAACATTTCCTGAAAAATTCCGCAAACTTTTTAATAGGAAGTAGAAAATGGCAAACTAGTCATTCTAACCCTTCTTTTTCTTCGGATTATAAAAACATTAAGCCACTTATTATTATAAAAAAGGTAAAAGAGGTGATAAATTTAATTTATTTACATTTTAGATATCACTGCTGAGAATTTAATGTAGCAGAAGTCTGTTTCGCCCCAACTCAGACAGACTTCTGCTCTCTCTGGGTGGGGCTCATCATTGAGTGCCCAGAGAGAAACGAGTATAATTATAACGATTAACTTAGAATTAAACTATACAAAACAATAATAAAAACAAATAAACAAATAAACAAATATAAAAAAAACAAATAAATAAAACAAAAAGTAAAACAAAATGATGAAAAATAAAAGCTAATCAAACTGAATAACTGAGGAGCTGTGAAAGGAAGGTCTTAGATTCTCTTTGAAGTATTCATCGCTGGGTGAAAATGAAGTGGAAACCAAAAATTAGTCTTCCTTTAATCAAAATTGGGGATGTTTATGTTTCTGATACTACAACAAAAGCTTTTCTTTTCGCCAATGAGTTCTCAAAAAACTACAAAATTGAGGAGAAAGCTAATAAAATTCCGGTGATCTACCCTATTTCTTTATCAACAGAATCTCTAGACTTTTCGCCGCATATCATATATAATGTTCTTAAGAAATTACCTAATAAGTTTACACAGTTCTCCGAAGGCTTCAACCAATTTTTTTTGGAAAAAATGTGCCCTCGCTTTAGCATTACCTTTGTCTATTTTATTTTAAGAATCATTTATAAGCTGCTCAACACCAATTCAATGGAAATTAGAAGAATATTCCAATTTTTAAAAGTTTTGAGGACAGGTCTAATTATACGCCTGTTACCATTACTTCTCCACTTTGCCGCGTTTTTGAAAGTATAGTAGCTAACCATATAAGACTACAATACAGAAGAATATTTTTAAATTTCAATATGGTTTTTTTTCTAGAAGAAGTTGTGAGATTCAGCTTTTAAAGTCAATCAGTGAGTGGGAAATTCTCTGAAAAAGAATCAAGAACTAGATGTGATTTATATCGATTTCTCATGAGGTTTTTCATTCTAAGCTAATTTCAAAGCTTCACCAAATAGGAATTTCTTCAAGTTTTATAAAATGGATCGCTTGTTTTTTGAGAATAGATTATTCAAGGTACGTATGAATAACACTTTCTCGGATTATTTCCCTGTACTAAGCGGTGTACCGCAAAGTACAGTCCTAGGGCCCCTACTCTTTCTTTGGTTTATCAACGATATCGAAAGCTGTATAATTTACCCAGTGAAATTGTCCTTAATTGCGGAAAATTAGAAAATTAGAAAATTTATAGTCATGATATAGGTCGTTTACAATTATCTATTAAAGAAATTTGCAACTGGTAATGTAAATTCAGTTTACCACTTGCAGTTAATAAAATAAGCTGCCTTGATTTAGGGCAATCTCAACAGAACTACTACGAGTACATACGTACCGCTCAAAATGTTATCTTATATTGGGTTATTGATAATAACTTTTTTCAAAGATAAAATTCAAAGCTAAAATTTTCAGAGAAGTTTTTTTGGGTGTCTGTACCATACCGGACATCATTTGGAGTGATTTTTCAATTATCTCCAGGAAATACATCAAAATTGGTAGATCTTCCCTTTTTCAGTTTTTTCTCCATGATTTTTTTGTTGATTTTTTTTGTTGATTTTTGTTTTGTTTTTCGAACTTCATTCATAAAAAATTTGTTTCAAGTCATGGTACGAACTGTTGGACATCGAAATACAAGTAAAAGCATGCAAGAAGCTGTTGTTGCTGGGGCGAAACAGGTCCGGTCACAGAGCGATCTCGTCCAGCAGTTCGGGGTAACTCAGAGCGCTATCTCCCGTATCCTCCGGCGTTTTCGAATCCACGTAAACAAATTTTCTACGACTGAATAACTTTGGAACACGAAAAAATTGCAGGGACGAGTCATCGTGAAGACAAGTTCGGGGAGACCCCGTGTAACTTCGAGGTACGTGGAACGAAGCATCATGCGCGCATCTCGCGAAGACCCGAAACGCACTGCTACAGACATTCAAGCTGTCATATCAACGCCCGCGACTCCTGCTCCTTCAATATGTACCATCAAACGCCGTTGGCAAGCCGCTGGACTGAATGGAAAGCGGCCTGCAAAGAAGCCTTTCATCAGCGAAAAAAATCGTAAAGTTCTAGTTCAGTGGGCTAAGGATCACCTCAGTTGGACACGCCGTGAGTGGTCTCAGATTGTTTGGAGCGATGAATCCAAGTGTAATATGTTCTGCAGTGACGGTCTGAGGTGGGTAAGACGTCCAGTGGGCAAGCGTTTCCTGCCACAATACCAGTCGTTCACAGTCAAACATGGCGGTGGTTCTGTGATGGTCTGGGGCTGTTTTTCCGCCAGCGACATGGGTCCACTGAGACGTATTGTCGAAACTCTCGACCGCTATGGCTATGAGAACATAATGGGAAGCACTATGCGCCCTTGGGCCCTCTCCAAATTCGGTCGTGGGTTCACCTCTCAACAAGATAACGACCCTAAACATCGATCTCAGCACGTTCAGAACTGGTTTTGCCGTCGGCATGTGAATGTTTTGGACTGGCCGAGCCAGTCTCCCGATTTTAACATCCTCGAAAAATTATGGGAACATTTGCAACGAAAATTGGCGGGAAAAAGATCCAGAAATGCGAATGAAAAATTTAAGCAGCTAGAGGAGGAATGGAATGCGATTTCGCAGGTAACCATTGACTCTTTGATTGATTCTATTCTTCGTAGATGTCAGGCAGTCATTGACTCCAAAGGATATGTCACCAAAAACTAGAATATTTGTTTTAATACTTCGAAAAATTGAACATCTCTATAAGCACTTTTTACTATTTCCATTTTTTTCGCGAATAAACTTAATAAAACATTTACAAGTTTGTTCTATTACTCGAAACAAGTGAATTTGGCTTGTAAAAAATATCTGAAAATTTGAGCTTCAATTTGAGCTTTGTTTGAAAAAAGTTATGTTGAATAATTAAATATATTATAACATTTTGATCGGTACTGTAAATGATAAAAAAATTAAGAATTAGTAAGAGACATAGGCATTTGAATAGATCGTAAGCTCACTTTTAAACAACACGTTTAAATCTAACATGTCAGAAGTTTGAGTCGAATCGCTCAATCAGGTTTTTAAAGTTTTTCGATGCCTATATTTGAACGGTTACAAAACTGTGTATACTACATATATCAAGATCACACAGTTTAAAATGGAAATTGGTGAGAGACCTGAGGAATTCAAGCTCGCATGAGTGTTGTCATTCTTTCATTCGTCTCCCTCCGTGAACGGTTGCTCCCCGCACCGTCTCTTCCCTCGTTTGTGAGAATCCTTTCCCGAGAAGATTTGGCGCTCCGGGATCGTAGCGCCATCATAAGCGACAGAAGATGGATGGTTGGTCCCCAATTCCTAAGGAAGGCAGAGAACGCTGAGGAGTGGAGTCGTCACATGTCGCAACAGATCCCATAATCGATGATGTTATATCTCCGATGTGGCTTGCTGATCTTGATAGAGCCTTTGAATTGAAAATTGAAATTGAAATGAAGGTTGCGGTATTAAAACATTTTTGTGAGAACTGATCAGGTTGTGTTTTTCTAGATATTGGAGCTTTTCATGGGAAAAACTTCTGATGTATTCGGAGTGAGACTTATAGGCCTAAAGTTAGTAAAATCAGTGCGTCCCCCCTTCCCCCTCCCGAACCCCCTTCCCCTTCCCCTCCCGAACCCCCTTCCCCTTCCCCCTCCCGAACCCCCTTCCCCTTCCCCCTCCCGAATCCCTTCCCCTTCCCCCTCCCGAACCCCCTTCCCCTTCCCCCTCCCGAACACCGTTTTGGTAATAGCAGTTCGCCATTTTTGCTGGCAGCTACGAAGAAATAGACACTCATCAGAAAGAATTACCAATGGAAGTTTCAGAGTAAGCGTGACTTGCTCCAAAAACATGTTAGGAGTGTGATCCGAAAACGTGTTATTCTTGCCCGACAGACGCTTGAGATTATATTAATTTACATACATATATGCGGGGTCATGCAAATGAAGCCGATCTTGCATGTAGTAGCTGAAGTTCTGATGTCAGTTAGGTAAATTAGATCGTAAGTTAGATTAGAAGAGTTAATCTAGTTGAATGATTCAAAGTGTTGAGTGCTTTCTCAGAGTCTGCAGAAGTTATGTCTCTCACGTAATTAACGATTGTGCACATTAGTGAGTCATATTTGTTTTTAGATTCAGTAGAAAGATACAGTTTCGACAGATGTTCACACTTCAACAGAGTTCTCTTCATGTTCTTACGATCACTGTCAAAAATCTTTGCTCTTTTTTGTATAGACATAGACATCTTCGCAACAGGAAGTTCCGCCCAACAGTCAGTCAGACTCTTCTTTTTGTTGGAGGAGTTCAGTGAGAGCCTAGAATGTTGAAATTTTTAAAAAAAACTGTTTGAATATCGTTGAAATTATTTGTTTGTGAAGTTTTTCAAAGAAAAGTTATTTCGAATGAAAAGTTTGGGGAAAAAACTGATAGAAAATTAAAACAGGTAAACAGTGCAAATGTTTCGTGACAGTGAGTCTCCTAGTTTTATAATGTGCAGAGTAATCATTTACGAATGGATGATTTTGAGGGATGCGTTTTTGTATTCTCGATTTCAGGTTTTTCAGGTGTATCATAATTTTAAAATCACTCTGAAATCTGCAGAATATCGAGTTGCGGATCACACAAAATAGCAATAACTAGGCGAAAAAGTTTTCAGAAGACCTAAATACATCAAATACACGGTCTGGTATGGAAGCTGCGAGGTTGTGGATAGTGACAGGGTTCAGATTCGGCCAGGCTGTGATTCGGCAAAATTCGGCCGACGTTCACGGTTGAAGTGCCGGGCGAAAAATGTGATCGCGATGGAAAAACGCCCCAGAGGTAAACCAAGAACAAGGTTCATAAACACACTCAGACAAGATCTGAACTTTGCAAGTCTGCATTCGGAAAACTTTCAAAACTGGAATTTTACGAGATCCACAAGTATTATAGCGGCGGACTTCACGCTGACTTTGACCAGCGCGTTACCACGCTGAGAGAAAAGATAGAAGTACGCAAAAACTGTTCACAATTTTTTTTGGTGATGGTGAAAAAATCACAAAACTTCATCTGAGCATTATTATCTTTATCTGAGTAACTAAGAACATTATTATCTTTATCTGAGTAACTAAGAACTTTTGATTTTAGCTAATGATTCTATACGGCTAATGATTCTTTAAGATTTTTTTCGCAAAACATTAGCAAGTAAAACTCAGTATCCCTATGCTAGGAAAGTATGCCAAGGATACTTTGAGAGTATGCTGTCTACACAATGAAAGTATGCTAAATATGGTTCCATGACACCTTGCAGAGCGACACCTTGCACCGCGCACCTTGCAGAGCGTTATTTTGCAGAGCGTTGTTTTGTATATTGTCTCTAGTGCACTTTCCGTTTAGTAGTTTGAGTTCGCAGGTTATTTCAATTATGTGTGTAGAAGAGTTTCGGTGATTTGGGAATTCGAAAAGAGTTTGCATTGAAGGTATGCAACTTCATCATTTAATGTAAATCATTTAATGTTTTTCTGATGTAAAAATAATTTTCTTCTTTCTATTGCTGTTGATAACACCTTCAATCTTCTTTCCATTGACTTATTATGTTTTCGGTACTTCTTTGTATCGATAGGCAAAAAAGAATCATTCAATCGTATGAATTTGATTTATCAGGAGCTTCGCCTCCAGAAAAGTAATAGCTCGAAAGATTTAAATTATTGGTGTATATTTGAAAAGGTAACAAATGTTCAGTTTCATGGTTTCAAATAGTTGTTGATAATAAACATTATTAAAAGTTTTAATTTTATCTTAGTAATAAATCTTTAAAATGTATACATTCACAGGCGGCAGAGACAGAAGTAAAGGTATCGATTGGCTGGAAGAATTGTGCAGGGAAGGGCTGGTCTTGCAAGACACAAGGAATGATGTTAGTGTTACATTTTAATTATACTTTTTTATATTTAAACTTGAAACCATTCGTTGAAAGAAATAACTTTTCTAACTTTTACTTCTAAGCTTATAGGGTAAGGTAACTCACATCGTTAATGAAGGATTTGATGTTCTTGTGCTCGCGACTTACTCGTAAGTTGCAAGTAAACAATCCAATTCTGACGGTTGAATTTTTTGAAGGAAAATAATTTGAGTTGAGGTTACTTTCGGAATTCAAATTGTCTAGAGGTTACAGATAGGAAGTCTCGAAAAAGTTATAGACTTGCTTTTAGAAATTAAGACCTCGACTAATTTACTAAGATTTTGTAAACTTGCGGAATTTACTGAAAAATCCGCCTCAGGCTTTCGTTGTCAACTACAAGAAGAAGAAAAAATCTTATTCAGTCCGATTAAGACAGTTCCATAGTGATCAACTTTTATTCAGGGAGACGCTTCAACTGACGAAGAGCCCGGGAGTGAGAGTGACACCGAGGAAGATTTTATTTATTTATTTATAAGATGAAGAAGGAGACTGCTTGGAGGGGGACTCATGAAGACAGTTCTTTTTAGACCGGGCACATTCTACACCTGAACGAGGGAAGAAAATAAGAAGAAAATATCGATGTCCAGCAACCCCTTTATTGAGTTTTTCTACTTTCTCCTAATTTTCAAGGGACAAAAAATTCTTTCCTGATCGTGATAAGTTCACAAGTTCTATATTGATCGTGCTGTGATTCTAGTTTTGTATCTACAGGCGTTATTTCCATTCTGATTTATGATCAAATTCATCATTTGTCTGACTTGATTGTGTTATCGCCTGTTCGTCTTGAATGCTTTTTAATGGCATCGATTTACAAGCATCGTACGAGTCAAAAGACGGGGAAATTCAAGTGAAGGCTCAACGATAGAAAGGCAGTGGTATGACTGAAGCAAGGCTCAACGATAGAAAGGCAGTGGTATGACTGAAGCAAGGCTCAACGATAGAAAGGCAGTGGTATGACTGAAGCAAGTTTTTTCATCCGCTTGTTGCTTATTCTTTCTTGTTGATTGCTAGGTTCTCAAATTGAAATCTTCGGGAATGTTTTTGATAGCTTTGATTGGGATGAAATAAGAGTAATTCGTATAAGAAGTATACTCGCGAAGTTATATCCTGCAGAAAAATGCTTACAACATGGTTATATATCACCGATGTTTACTGACTAATACTTTACTTGGATTCAGTCATTTATTCATTTGACATTTCACTATGCTTCTGTTGTTGCCCAACTGATTCATACGTTGGGGAGCTTGTGAAGATTCGGTTATCCAATGTGTTTTTGAGCAAGTTTTAGGTAATTTGAATCGGGCAAAGACATTTTGCTCATACTGAAAAATTCGCCCTGAATTTACACTTTGAGTTTCATTTTCTGTAATATTTTGATATATCGTTTGTTTTATTGTTAAGCTACTATCAAGCATCAGCTAAAACAGTATCCCTAAGTCTTTCTTATGAACAAAAGGTTTCATCATGAGAGTATCTTTCAATACAATATAACAGCGTTGTATGCATTTTTAAAAGTAATTTTGTGCTGCGAAGAATAAATTTGTTATTGTTGTAATAATTGCAAAGCTTCGAAACCTAAGTGGTTTAACAAATTGAACTGTTTTGTTTTGATTTCTGTTTTCGTTGATTATCACCTGTCGTTATTTTATTTATTGCAATTCTAAGTAGAAATTTTTTTGTTGAATGAGACTTTTATTTATTTACTTGCAAATAAATCAAACTTTTAATACGCGAATCGAGATAATCAACAACAACAAAAAACTCCACATAATTTGAGCGAGACACGTATGTAGTTTATAATGATGGCGGGCGAAAAAATATGAAAAGTTTCGTCTGCTCCAGGCAAGAATCTTGCCACATCGATGGCCAACAACACTAAAATTTATTATTCTTTTCTTTTATCTAGAAGCTCAATCTTCACATCGTTTGAGCTAAATTCAATCTCTAGTGAATAGAATTTTGCATAATTGTTTTTAATTGTCTTTATAGGCTGATTGAATGATAACAGAATCACAGTTTCAACAGGTTATAACAAATCTAACACTCAAATCCTATTCATCTTCTCCGCTATTTCTCCACCCCTCCCCACTAAGTGAGTTCGCTTCCGTGACTTTGAAGGCATCTGATGCGTTTCTTCACACTGAACGTCATTCTGGAAAAAACTTCGATTATGAAAATGAATAATTAAATGAAAAACATCTAGTTTCCAAATCTAGAACGAATTGCTACAGTTCACAGCTATTTACTGGATAAAAAGTAAAAAAAATAAATCGAAAAATATAAATTTCGTCTACCAACTTACGATGAAAAAAAAACACCTATTTACTAACGCAAACAAAATTGCTCCAAAAAAGATCAAACATGTAAAATTTAGTCTCCCCGAAAATATTATTCTCAATAAAAAGGAGCCAATGCTGACCCGATTACACCGCGGGTAAAAAAATCTATGCGCTCTCCAAAAACCACGAAAAACATTAAAATCTATGCGCTTGGAGAAGAAATTTCTTCGGAATTTTCGTAGGGAAAGACCAAATCATCGAAAAAATTGAATTTTGAACTCTAGAATTTCAAAAATATATGCGCTCGAAAAAAGTTGTGCGGGTGCTAAGAAACAACCTGGCTAATAATTGAACAAATTAAATAAGCCTCATTGAGATAATTTTTAAAATTAAGTCAATGAAAAGTTTTAAATTGAATATGAAGATCTTTCATCAACAACTCTTTTTATTTTCATCGCTTTCTTAAATGACAGCGAAAACATTTTTCCCTTGTCTTTAAAACGTGAAGTAAATGTCTTTAAAAACTCTCCCCTTTTCCAGTTCCTTCTCCAATTCGGTCACTTCCCCTTCTGAGAGTTGAGCCAATGCTGCTTGAATCTACAACTAGACCGAATCCTCCTTCGACTCTCATCTACACACACAAACTCATTTTCAATCAACGCCTTTTCGATGAAAAAAATTTCTCTTTGCTCTCCGATACCAAACCTAGTCAATATCATCAATCAGAATTACTTCAGACGATCTATTACAGCACCGTATTCTCGTCTAGGACTACTATTTTCACTAGCGTTCACCATAATGTAAAACAGTGTACGCTGAATAAAAAGTACTCTGCCATTTAAAATTCTGTCCTCACTCATTGATTTGCATCTTCTCAAATTTCTTCATGCTCCTGCTTGTCGCATCGACATTCACATAGATAAATACAGAAAAACTGGCGCTTATTTACCAGCCTATTTTAGTATTTCTAGGCACAATTTAACTTGGAAGCGCTTTATTTGGGGGGGGGCTCTTATCGAAGCGTTCAAAACATGTTAAAAAATACAAAAATATATACAATTTCTTTTGCGGTTTCGTTCGCCTAAGCCGTACGGCCTCGTAAGCGAAATTTTTTTCCTAAGCCAAAGCGTTTTTTGATGTAAAAAAAAATTCTTTGAAAAAAGTTTTTTCAAAAACCCCTTCAAGTAAAGCGCGCCCTCTCAAGTTGAAAAGAACCGTTTTTCTAAAATACTTCTCCAGAATGAATTGCTTTTCGGCGCTTTGCTACTTGGGGGGGGGGGGATTACATGGGGGTCAGGTCACTTTTCACTGATTTTTTAAGCTTAGGCTTAGTTACCATGTATGCTTACGAGGCCGTATAGAAATATTAGCCACAAAATTTTAGTTTTATCTAGTCTAATTGAGGAAACTGATTTAGCTGTTTTCAGCTATTATTCAATGTTTTTTTCCCGCTTAGGCTTAGTCAAAGTTTACGCTAACGAGGCCGTACGACTTATACAAACGAGACCGCATATATTTCTCATATTAGAAATTTTTGTCAGCGACCTTCCAAGTAAAGTGCGGCCCCCTAAGTAAAATTACGCCCTGCATTTCCTTACGAGTTTCATCAAGAAGCTTTTTAAAAAAACAACTATCATAGCGAAAAATAAGGACTTGAGAGTCATAAAGATCACTGACCGCAGATTTGTTGTCCACCACGATGTCTACCACGTCCTTCTAAGTCCATTTTTGGAAGGGGACTCTTGTAAACCAGAATTTTAAAAAAAACAATTCAATACGGACTCACATTTTGCCATCAGTAAAATCTACAACAACAAAAAAGCTTTGCGTCAGACTGAATGAGTAACAGAAACTATCGGAAAAATCACCAATCATCGAGAGAGAAAACTCCGAAAGAAAAAAAAGCCGAGAGAAAAACCAATTCAATGCATACATAATTGAAATAACCTGCGAACTCAAACTACTAAACGGAAAGTGCACTAGAGACAATATACAAAATAAAGCTCTGCAAAATAACGCTCTGCAAGGTATCGCTCTGCAAGGTGTCGCTCTGCAAAGTGTCCGGTGTAAGGTGTCGCTCTGCAAGGTGTCGCTCTGCAAGATGTCGCTCTGCAATGTGTCGCTCTGCAAGGTGTCCGGTGCAAGGTGTCGCTCTGCAAGGTGTCGCTCTGCAAGGTGTCGCTCTGCAAGGCGTCGCTCTGCAAGGTGTCGCTCTGCAAGGTGTCGCTCTGCAAGGTGTCCGGTGCAAGGTGTCGCTCTGCAAGGTGTCGCTCTGCAAGGTGTCGTGTTACCGCTAAATATACTTAATTTTTTATATTACTTTTTTTAAAAATATTTTTTATATTTTATGTTTAAAAAAAAAAATTTTTTCTTTGTTTGTGACATTTCCCGAAAGGCGTTTCCGAAGAGCTTTTTTCGAGGAGAGCGCTTCACAATCAAAAATTTTTTCCCGATGCCTTTCTTAAAGAATGGCTGGAATAAATGACTCACACGATACGATTCGTATGTATGCTTTTCCCGTTAGAGTAACAAAGATAATAACTGAATATAGAGCAACCTAAGTCAACCGGGTTTGCAGATTGGATAAGTGCCAAGAAAAGGAAGAGAGCAACCAAGGCATACTTTAAAAGTACCCCATTCATTCATTTATTGTATGCCTCTCTAGCATACTTACATATTTACGCGCAGGGATACTTTCCAAGTGTTACTATTCATAAATCACATGTATTCCTTTTTAGCATACGTTCCCAAACTCATCCTTTTTTGTGCGTATTAATAAAAAAAACATAGACGCTTTAATCAAAACATGCTTTAAAAACTATGGTTACTTAGCAATTAAAGGAAACTATACACAACACACAAATAACATCTCTAACACTAGAACATATCTCCCTCTTCAAATATACCTAATGCTCTTATACATATACATATATTGGACAACAGTTACACAATATACGGGAAAATATATGTATATAAGCAAAACAAAGGCATCTCACAAGGTAATAATACATCACCACAAACAGCAGATCTTACTTTAGCTATGTAGGAATTTAATTTTATCAATCACAATATAAATCAAAATCATATACTTGAAAACTCTTTTAACTGCACTTTCAGATATATTCACATTTCAAAAAAAAGAATTCATTTCTATAACAATAAGCATTCATCATACCTCCCTCACTCTAGAACAAACTAATAAAGATACATAATCAGAAGACTTTCTAGATCTCAATATCGAAATACAATAAGATGGTGCCATTAAACTCCACTTATATAATAAAACGGATACATATAACTTCAAAATACAAAAGTGCCCACACTATAGCTCTAATATGTCTACCTATCAACATTGGATTAAACACTATATATAGCGATACATTGAGATTCGCAGAAAACTGATCATTATTCTAAGATTTCATCAACAGAATCAGTAATCTAATTAAAAAATATAGAGAAAATAACTTTACAGATCACATTATACTTTTTAAACTACTTAGAACTACTTTTAAACAAAAACCCAACATTTCTCATAAATATGAAAAAAGACAATTTGAAGATCACACACAATGTAATCCTACAAAGCTCTATCAATAGAGCACAAAAAATAAATAAATACATATAAGGCTAACTATCTTAGGATCAGATCATTTCTCCACATCTTCATGAAGAGGCATTCGTCCGACGTCTACAATCTTAATAACCTGGTCTACACCAGCACATACAAGTATTTTATTTTATTGATTAACTTACTTAATCATTATAATATTAACTTTTATTTCTCTAACTGTACTCTCTGGGCACTCACTGATGAGCCCCTCCCACAGAGCACAGAAGTCTGTCTGAACAAGGGGCGAAACAGACTTCTGTCTTAATAATGAGCGTTTATCGAATTCATAATTCAAAATTCAGTTTTCCAACTCTTCACTTTTTTTTGAACTTACATTTAAAGAAATTTTCCACTTCTCTTCAATACAATGTACATGAAGGAATGGTAAATCAGCTGAAACCTTTTTCTTTCCTTTTTGTCTTAAAGTGTTGAAAGAAGTATTTTCTTCTTAAAATAAGATTTTCAAAAACACCATTATATGACATAAAATTTGTTACAGAAATTTTTTCAGAAAAAGAAGAAAACATTTTCATCCCGCTGAAATAGTTTTTTTTTTCACTTTTAAAATCGAAAAAAATAGTTCAAAAAACATCCAGTTTTTTTCGAGCAGCTCTGCTTCAGACCTCAATCTCCTGCGTTTTGGAGGTCTTTATCCTTGCCTACCACAATATTCCTCTTTTGGGCTCTCATCTTTCCGCGTATTGTATAATTTTATTTGCCTCTGTCCTCGTGGCCCCTTTTCCACCCTCATCTATCTTAATTTTGAGAATCCTTATCCCCCTTTACCCATACAAAACCTCTCACATTTTCCTCCATCTGCGTGTAAGAGGCCCTCGTCCCACTCTATTCTGATTGGTCCTCCGTCCGCTCTAATCCTTTTGCGTCTTGGAGTCCCTTTCCCATTTTTTTATTATTTTTATTTTTAAGTTTTTTTTAAGTTTGTTAGCCTTAACCATCACGCAGCTTAAACTTTTCATCTCCTTTCTGGTTTTGCCATCTCCTTCATTTTTGCTTGGAACTCAAGTTTTTGCTCTGCACTGCTTTCATGAAACTGACTCGAGTGCTTTTTTCCCCTCAACTCTAGTTGAATTCTGCAACTCACTTTTTCCTGATTTTTGATAATTTTTAGTAACTTACTTTCTCTCCAGTTTTTTTCTTTTCGGTTTTCCCTAACCGAAGTGAATAATATCCAATGCTGATGTTTGTCATGTTAACACGAATGTTGAATTTCGAGGAAAAAACTTTATATATGGGGTTCCATTTTCTAAAGGCACAAGAAGTACAGATCTGATCAGATGATTGCAGTGTTTTTTCCGCAAGTAAACTACTTTCCGCATCCACATGGAGAGGGCGGAGGCGGGGGACAGCTGCAAAAAAAAACCTTAGAAAATTATAATTTTTTATATGGATAGCATTATAGCCCTGTAAAACAATGTCACACTGTTGTGCAATGGTAACGCGCTCGCTGCCGGTTAGAGAAAATATGGTTGAGTTTGATCCAGCCGGTTAGAGAAAATATGGTTGAGTTTGATCCAGCCGGTTAGAGAAAATATGGTTGAGTTTGATCCAGCCGGTTAGAGAAAATAGAGAAAAATCCAGCCCAGCGGACTAACTTTTTTCCGTGCCATGAATTAATCAAAATTCTTAGTTTGTAAAAGCCATGTCAAACTCATTAACTAATACCTTCATAAAATGTTTATTCTTTTGCGCTTTTATGTATGTTTTTATAGAAATGTTCAAAATGGAAATAGCTCTCCTTCCTTTTTCTCATTTTTCATTGAAAGAAAATATGAACTTTTGCGAGTAACTTTAAACAACTTTTTTTGGATTTTAGACGAATTCTCAAACTATTCATCAAGCAAAGTAACCAGTTGTTTAGTATCTGAACCTCCATTATTATTTTTTCAAGTTTTCGCACCGATTGGAAGTAAACAATATCTCGTAGTAAAGTGTTCACAATATTGTATGGGTGAAACGCTTTCTACTAGTTTTTGGTCACGGACATGTTCTATATCGTTCCATAACTTAATAACTCATCAACAACGGACCATCCTCCGCCTCCTCCGCCACCACCACCGCAGCAGCCTCCACCACCACCACCACCGCCTCCGAACAAGAAGGCCTGTGACATGACGACGCAGACGAGGAGCACGAAGATCATGTTGGATAGGATGCTCATGTTGTGAACTGTTAAACTGAGTAAACCAACTGAAGATATACTCTGGCTTCTCCTTTATATAGTCACCGTTTTCTCCTGCGGCAAAAAGAAACACTCTGATGATAAAACGCGGCAAGGATTGAAACTGGTTTTCTGATCGGCGATTTCTTCGAAGCTAATGGTTTCAAAAGGTAGGGAGTGGACGCTACCTCTATCTTCTCCTCTCTCTCTCTCTCTCTCTCTCTCTCTCTCTCTCTCTCTCTCTCTCTCTCTCTCTCTCTCTCTCTCTCTCTATCTCTTTTTCTCTTGCTTTCTTCCTCTCATTCACTCATTCTATCTTTCTTTCTCTCTCTCTTTTCACTCTTGACCTTCCTTACTAACTTTCCTTTTCCTTTTCAAAATCGTCCTTTTTTCATTACCATCTCTTTTCACCTAACTTTCTCTTCCGTTCAATGTTTTCTATCTAACCTCGAACCTCAACCCTTTGTACTCGGTCAAACAACGATAATTCCTGTGTTTATCCTTGCCCACTCGTGACAATCAAACACATTTGGCAACGAATTCCTCATGAAAAAAATGGATCATGTTTAGATTGCTGCCCTTTCCCTCAATTTAGCTTGAAACACATAGAATTGAAACGAAACGTCTCTCTCCACTTTCTTTGCAGCAAAACTGAATTAGCTCTCCCACGATTAAAACGCGTTATGATCCCAAAGAACATGGAGGGTGTTTAATCAGCGTCGTTAAGCCTCAATAATTACTCCGAGTTAACAAGCTTTTTTGGACCAAACGCTGCATTGTAATGAAACACCCAAACCTCTTCCCTTCTCGGTATTTTTTTCGGACCTACACCGCTGTCTTATGAGAGAAACGCGTTTTTGACTTCGATGAGCATAAAAACTTCATTATTTCTATCTTTAAGCCTCAAAAGTTCATCGGATTTGCGAAGAAAATTATAAAAAACAGAAATTACAATTACTTATTTGATAACCTAATGCGGGTTAAAGAAATTTTATCTAATTTTTTTTTGATATTTTACGCTGTAATCTGAATTTTATCCAAGTGAAACTGATTTCTTTTTTTGTTGTTCAATCTCAAAGTTGACTTATTTGTCGATGTCATTGGAAATGACGCGTAATTCAAAAGAACTTCAATGAAGCAAATTCAGTCGAATTCGCGATTTCAATGGTAATAATGTGAATTTGGAGTTTATACTGAAAAGTATATCAATGTTTGAAGAATATGACCTTGAAATATCAAAGTTCGGTCATTCGGTTGAAATCCTTCATTCCACATAGAAAAGGAAGTATTTCAAAAGGAGGGAAGACCAAAATGAGGAGGGAAGACCAAAATGAGGAGGGAAGACCAAAATGAGGAGGGAAGACCTAGCCACTACAAAAATAACCACTTTTTGTTTTTGTTTTTCTTTTAAAAAAGTGCGAGAATTGCGTGATTTGTTATACATGAATATATAATTTTTTCTATAAATTTCTCCTTTTTCGCTTTTACGGTTATAGGAACCAGAGCCTGATTAAAAACCACGGTCTGAGAAGAAACCTACTGTGCAACTAATAACTAGTTATTCAGAACTTCTAGGTGTGAGCGGCAAATTCAAAGGAAACCTGTCCAGGTTTTTTGCTTCGAGTCTTGTGTAAAAGGTTCTTGAGAGAAGGAAAAAAATACTTTAATAAAGGTAAAATTAAGTTAACGCTTTTTCTCTCTAAGAAGTGAATATTAATTAAGTTGGTCTTTGACCCCTGTGTAGTTTCGTTTCGCAAGAATACAAGTCCTTTTTTTCACATTGGCAATAACTAGAAAATGTTTAAAATATTATATCCTGGAATAAAGTCGGAATTTTACCGAAACAAACGATGGGAGTTGGTCGATGTTGGTTAGAAATCTTCGTCGAGAATGACAGAAAAAAATATTTTTAAAGAATCAGTCAGAGGGATCTCAGTATTTCTCCTGATTCATTACGTTTTCTAGGTCTAAAAAACAGTCGCTTTTTCAACAAAACTGTGTGAAAAGGAAAATGATTCTGTCTCACATTCTGTTTTTCTTTATGTCAGTATCGTAAGAGTTCGAAACAAGTACTTCCGGTTGGAAATGAGCGATTTAAAAGTTATTCCTGTTTTTTTTATTTGAAGAAATCGCTACGCATTGAAGTTATAAAAAAATAAGTACAAATTTGTTCGAATTTTTTAAAGGGTATGGTCTATAAAATTTCTTTTATTCTGCGTGAGTTCTTATTGAACACAAGTTACTCAAAAAAAGTAATTTTTTTCAATCAAAAACCTATCGAGGCCGCTCAATCTGTATTTTGATTTGAGATTCAAATCTTATTCGGTACCGCTTTTTAGATTTCATTTTTTAGACTTCTTTTTAGACTTTTTAGATTTCGTTTGTTTTCGCTTCGCGGCAGAGTACGAGCTCTTCTGAGATGCGGAACAGGCCTATCCTGTTAGAATCAGGAAAAAAATCAGATTCGTGCCGGTGTTCCAAAATTTCTTCACCTGCTTGATTCAAGTGGATTTGTCCGGGGTGGGTGTCGAACTTGAGACGCTTTGCACATGAGTCGAGTACATCAACATTATTTCACGCTTGCACAAGTTATACTCTTCTTCTTACTTCCTAGCGTTATTTCCGCTGAAGAGCGGGGTCCGCTGTGTAGATAGCACTTCGCCATATCGAGGCGTCTTCGGCTATTAACCCGATAGTCACCATGTCTTGTTCTATTCTCAATCTCTCAATCTAAGCTTCGGTCTACCTCTTGTCCTTCTACTCTGGACTTCTATGTTCCAAGCAAACTTGGGAACGGAGTCTGGATTGGATCGCAGCATGTATCCGTACCACCTCAGCATGTACTCTGAGCTTTTCGGGTATTGGGGCGATTCCTAGACGAGCTCTTTCCGTTTAAATTTTCATCATATCTTTCCGGGTGACTCCGAGGTGACATCTCAACATCTTCATTTCCATTACACGGAGCATCTGTTAGGTCTTTGCTGTTGAAGGAGTGCATTCGAGTCTATATAGAGCAACTGGTGGTACGACTGATTTATAGATCTTACTTTTCAATCGATCAGGCATGCGTCTGTCGCATAGGATACCAGTCGACTCTCTCCATTTGAGCCATGTTGCGTTAATTTTGACACTGAAAGCGACTGTTGGGTCCCCGTCTGTGGATAATTGAGAACCCAGATTTTTGAAGTGCTCGACTTTCCGTAGCTCAGTGTTGTGTACTTTTATGGAGCTTGAGTCTTGAATTGTGCCCAATTTTCCAGCTTAAAGATACTCGGTCTTCAACACATTGAGTCGTAGTCCGTACTCCGCGAAACGATAATTATATTTTCTCATTTGACGTTTGAGATCTTCTCTTGTCTCCGAGCATACGACGATGTCGTCGGCGTACAGGAGTGTCACCGTTGGGTATCGCTGGAGGTCTCTGGTTATTGTGTCCATGACTAAGATGAACAGCAAAGGTGAGAGTGTGGATCCTTGATGAACTCAGACAGACATTCGTGAAGGCTCAGAAATTCTTGCTGGTGACCTAACGACGCTTTTTGGGTTGGCATAAATGATTTGTATCCATCTGACGTATTCTTCTGGCACCAAATGATCACGCAGGGAAAACCATATGACATCATGGGGGAGGCCTTTCAAAAGCCTTTCAAAAATCCAAGAAAGCACAGCGGGCAGATTTCGCCTTCTCTGGGTGTATTTTTAGATAAAAGCGGATGGCAAAGACGACATCTGTCGTCCCTTTTCCTTTCACGAAGCCGCATTGATTCCTTCTTGTGTTGGTTATCTCACGTAAGCGTGCTTCAATGATCTTTTCCAGGAGTATAGTTGTGTGAGGCATAAGCCTGAAGGGACGGTAGTTGGCGCAGTCGGTAACATCTCCCTTGCCTTCGTAGATCGAAATGGTGGTTAAGATGCTCCAATCTTCAAGATACTTCTGAAGAACCGTAGTTTTTTTCTGGAATAGCTCGATGGCTCGACGAAGTGGGAAACTCCACAGTCTTCTGCTAGTTTCCATGCGGCTGATGGAACACCGTCTGGTCCACAGGCTTTTCCTGGCTTCGTTATTTTCAGCACTTCTCTCACCAACTGGTCCTTCTGTTGCGAGAGATGAAGGGAATGGTGATCGAATATGTGCTCGTTGGATATGTGTTCGAAGTACATATGTCGCTATTCGAGCGCAGAAGTTTTCCGTTCTCTTCCCTTATGAGTCTGACGTGGGTTATGTCCTTAGCTCCTGTGGCTCTGGCTTCGCAAATTCCAAAGATTTCTTTCTATCCTTAAGGTGTGTCAAGCTTGTTACATATATCCATAGTAGCGATAAATCGAGCTTCAGCTACGCTTCTCTTTGCATCTCTTTTTGCAAAGATATATTTGGCTCAATTTTCCTCCAATCTGTAAATTTTCCATTTCTTAAAAGCTGATTTCTTCAACTTAACTGCAGCTTGGACGCTTCCATTCCTTTTTTCTTTGTCAGCAATGCGTTTTCGTCCTGGCGTCGTCCTGCCCGAAGTTGCTTCTCCGATCTTTTTGATATTGTCTCGTAGGAACTTCCAGTAAATTTCAGTAGATTCTGGAGATTTTCTTTCAAGGGTGCGAGGAATAATTTTAGAGTGGACTTGGTCCGTAAAGCGCAATTTATTGTCGTCGACTTTTCAGCATTTTATCCTGGACATCTCGTTTATAAAATCTATCCTGCGCGGTTTATGAGAATAAAAGAGGTCGATGACAACCATGAGCGACAGAAGATGGAGGGTTGGTCCCCAATTCCTAAGGAAGGCAGAGAACGCTGAGGAGTGGAGTCGTCACATGTCGCAACAGATCCCATTATCGATGATGCTATATCTCCGACGTGGCTTGCTGATCTTGATAAAGCGTTTAAATTGAATTGAATTGAATTGATGACAACCGGGAGGTGCTGGGAGGGGACGTTGTCGCTGGAAATCACTTTGCAGTTAACAAAAAGCTTCAGGTTGCTCCTCTGTGTGAGCCAGTAATCAATGCGGGATGATCTTCGACCACTGCATTACGTGACGAGATAAGAATTTCGTTTCCGAAATAATGTGTTGCAGATTGATAGATAATGCTCTTTCCTGAAGGGAATAACTTTTGCTCTGTCCTCGCTCGTTGAATCGTTGACGTTGCCATATCATTTTCCTCCGTGAGCTCTGATCCTCGGTTGCTCCCACTTTTTTGTTCAAGTCACCCCCAATGAGTATGGTTTTCTCTGATGAAAACTGCTTTGTAATGTCATCGAGAGTGTTTCAGAATTCTTCCTTTTCAGACTCTCAACATCCTGCTTGCGGGGGCGTAGGCACTGATAACTTGGAAAACTCTGCCTTTCAAGTCGAGAACATCAATCTATCTGGAATATAAAAGACTTTTTTAACCAATGAAAGAAGTTTGGTGTCAGCTACGATGCCTTCGCCGTTGCACGTGCATAAATTGCTTGCGGAGTACCATAATTTGTGTTTATCGCTCAGGAGTATTACCTTTGAACCTCTCCAACTAGTTTACTGCAGACATGCGATTACAACTTTCCTCTTCATTAGCAAGTTACAGAGTTCCATAGACTTACCAGTGAGGCTGCCGATATTTAGCGTTGCTAGACTGAGAGTCGTTGGAGCTATCTTCTAATATCGAGGATGCGGCGGATCATTCCTCGAAAGCCCACTTTTGGTGGGGGGGGGGTTGGATGGTAGTGCGTCTTTTCAGATAAGACGGTTTTCTTTGCAGACCGGCTAGTCGCGAGAAAGCCTGACGTCCTTTTACGATTAAAAACCTCGAGAGGCCGGATTCCTTTTCCATGGATAAGGAAAATGACGAGCGAGACGATAGGCGACCACTCTTCAACTTGGGGGAAGGTAGGAATCCGTACAAGTTATACTATGTTATGAATAATTCAAGCGTAACTGCATCTGATTTGTAGCACAGCGTTCGTTGAGGCTCAGTTTATTCTTTCATAATTCTTCTGTCTTCTTTTTCTTCTTCTGTGGATTCACGTTCCATCACCACGTACTTGCTTCATGAGTGAGCTTGATTGAGACAACAAGGCTTTTGAGCTTTTGATTCTGCCCAATCCCGAGGTAGTGTAACTGGTTAAGGACTTACACTCCAGCTAAGGAAAAAAACTGTGTTAGACATCACCCGGTGAAATACCCCCAAAATAGTTGAATCATACAACAATGGCCTATATTTTTTGCATCGAAAAATGTTCCATGAGATGAAATCAAACTCATATATTTCCCTATAATCGGAGCGATTTCACTACAAAACTCATTACACATTCGTATTTCATGCGGTTATGTAGAGTAAAAGAAACAATGAATTATTCAACTGAGTATTAATAAGATACTTACTGTTACGTAAGAATCCGAATGAGCTACTTCACGCGTTTTCCTTTTTTCAGTTAAAACTTCTTCATTTTTTGTTTTGAAAGATGAGACGGAGTTTCAGTTATAAATGTGAATATCTGCATATAAGTTTTCTGATAGTTCCGTAAAAAATTATTTCGAACATTCTAACCATTTCTAGTTTTACAGAAACCGACCAAGCAGTAACATTTCCGGAAGCAAAAGTGCTTGTTTTCTCATAAGAAACCTGACGTTAGTTTTTGAGTAAATCGGAGGTGATGAAGTAGAGCGGGAGAAAAGAGCATAAGTTGAATATTTATCTAGGAACGACAGTCGAACTAGAGAACAACAGTAAAAGAAAAAATCAGGTCTTTTACGCCGCCATCGGTTCCTTTTGTAGTCTATGTATCCTTTGAAAACTAATTTTCTAAGTTAAGACCGGGTATAAGATTAAGTGACTAGATGATTGAACTATCGTATACATAAAAAGACTGGGCTTCGACTTTGAAAAAAATCAAAAAAAGGTTTAAAACTAGGCATCGAAACCTTTTCAAGGGAGTAGAGCATAGCCACAAATGGTTTTTTGAGGTTCGTTCTCGTTATAATAATCCAAATGGGAATCACAACAAAATTTTTAGCTTTTGAAGCATGATTCAAGCTGTACTACCGATCAGCAAACATCATATTCTTGAGAAGATTCGATAAAGGCTCCGAAAATGCTAGTTCTCATCCATTTGAGAGTAATTTGTTGTTTTCAGAAGGAATAGGCATTCTCGGAGCTCTCACGACCCTTCTTACTCTGGTACTTAGTATGAATCACTTAAAACATTTACACATTGATGTGTCAATCCTACTATTCCAAACAAAATTCAAACAACATTCTCGATCTTCATCTACAGAAAAATGAGTTTCTATCTTCACTTCAGCATCTCCATTACGGTTTTATTCGCTCCTCCGATACTCAAGTCACTCTTCTCAACCTGAAAAAAGCAATTAGATGATAAACTCCTCAATTCATGATTCCTTCTATTTTCAAAGTAAAAGTTGTCGTAGAAAAAAACCCCTTTCATGAAATCAACAATCTTTCTCGCGCTCATTCCCGCCTCGTGGCAGGGTGCGCGATTCTTAAAAATGAAATTGATAGTAGAACTGGTGGGTACTCCCTGGGTCACGGCTATTGTGCAAAGCAAAAGCGAAATCAAATTATTTCGATCATTACCAAGAATGTTCCACCTCTTGGTTTCGGTGTATTGGCCCTCCGCCTTACCCCCTCCTCCTTACTTAAAAGAAAGGGAGAACAACCTTGGGACCCTTTAATGTGCTTCCATAATGTTGCAATCGGCGCTGAGTTGAGAAAAAATTTGTTTAGTTTGGCACATGGAGATAGTACAACAAACATGTTTCTGAAAAACATCGATGGAAACGAATGAGAATTTCACGCAAAATCAATCTCATCAGAAACCTCCAACCTTTCACGAATAATATAGCTAATTTCGAATGTTTTCTAGTAACCATTTCTCCCACTCGTTCGATCTTGAAGCTTTGTAGCTCGAGTTGTGTGTTGATGTCGTATGCGACCTGCATAGTTACACTATTGTATTATGCTACCAAAGTAGAGTCACAAGAAAGTGTTTCGGACTCGCCAACCTCAAAACACCTCAGGCCATTCGCGAAAACTTTACGCTTTGTCCTTTTTCCTTTCTCTCTCCTCTTTCTTTTTCTCTATTGTACTCTCCTCTTTCTTTTTCTCTATTCTCTATTGTCTATATTTATCTTTTGTTCTCTTTCTCTCTCTCTCTCTCTCTTTCTCTCACTCTCTCTCTTTCCCTCTCTCTTTGTATTTTCTTTTTCCTTTAATCTTCCTCCTCCAATCTCTCCTTTTCTGTCGTCTTCTTTCTCCTTTTCCCGTTCATTGTATAAGTCTCTTTCTTTTTTACCATTCAGCTCACTGTTTCCTGTTTTTTACCCTTAGTGAGGTGTTTCTCATGTTCGTTGAATGAATTAGATTTCAATTGAACTTTTCCTAGCTTTACGTTATTTCCAGTTTAAACCTTAATAATTTCAATGCCATTTCCTTGGGTTCAATAAAAGCTTACAATTTTCCGCAACAATGGCAGATTAAGTTTAACTCATGAGCGAATACCTCCTTAAGCGTGCGGAGGCCTTCCTCTATTTGTGTCAGATTGCGGTCGATATCGTCATCAGCACTGCTTATTTGCCTGCGAAAATGACATGAAAATCTTGTATGTTCACAGCTTAACGATACTGATAAATAACTTGCTTCACCTCTGTTTCCCCCTCTAATTTCCATTTCAATTTTATGAAAAAAACATTACATGCAGATACGTATAATTTAATCACGTGGTACGAGAGATTAAACAATTGAATTGTTTAAATTTCATAAATAGGTAAAACAATGCACATTAAATTCTGGCAAAAATATATCATTCATAAACTCTATTAATTTCGGTGAATATACGAGCTGATCTTATAGAGAAGGCATTTCTTCTGCAAATAGTTCTCGGAGCTGGGTGGATTGATTTAAAAAGTCCTTGATATAAAAAGATGATAAAAAGAGAAAGTCCCTTCCATGACAGTGGAATGGGAAAAAACAGAGAGCGCAGTTATGAAGAAGAGCAAAGAAATGGAAACCGAATCCGAAACGATAAACATCTTCATTTGAAGCCCTATCAAGCCAGAAAAAAATTATTTACTAAAGCATGCTTCTGAGTTGGAATACGTGGACCGTTGAGTCAGGTTGTTCTTTTTTAAAAGGTGTTTTGTAATGTTATTGTTTCCTTGAAAGCAAGTACTCAAAGTTAATTAAGTTCTTGGTTACGAAGTCAAGGAATTTTTGAAGGAAAAAAATTTATTTGGAAAAAATGTTTACCTGCGAAGACCCTGTTGTTCCAAAAAATTCAGTTCTGAATTTTTGTTTATCAAAAACATATTCTCAAACATTTAATTTTTTTTTCGATCTGGTGAACTGGAAAAAAAATTATAGAAGGAAACCGTTGTCTGGAATTGATGCTATTTTGTGAGGAAGCCCTTCGTGAAGGAAGAACAAGGAACTGGGAAGGAGAAGGCTCTTTGATCAGCTTACTGTATCGAGCTCTTCCGCCGACTATCCACTTCAAAGGATTACTGTAATCAAAATTTTCTATAACTTTTCTGTTCGCTGAAGTACTAAAGATTGATGAGGGCATCGTAACCACATACATAGAAAAGAAAAGACTTAAACTTTCATAAAGTTAGATTTGCTGAGTAAGCATTGAAGCAGCGAGTTCGAATAGAAAAACTTTAACGTGTAGTATCTGCCTCGAATTCAATATCTAGCAATGCTGGCAGGTTTTTTTAAGTTTTAATTGTTTTCTATGAGGGAGTCAATAACATTGGATTGCTGTGCAGACAGTTTTTAAGAAATTTTCCTACGATCTGCAGATATTCTTCAATTCAAATTTCACTTCAATTCTTCTTCTACACACGCATTGTTTTTTTCCTTCTGAAACTGTCATGAGAGCAAAAATCAGAAAACCTCTTCAACTATCTTTACGATCTAGAAAATTATCAAAAATGTGATGGACGTGCCTAGACGAGTTCTTGATTTTATAAATTCATACAATCATGTATGAATTTTCATACAATCATGTATAAAAATTCATACAATCATGTATGAAAAGAAAAATCATACAATCATGTTTTACGTAATCGGGTGAATGGAATAATCGGGGACAATTTGCCAGGAACTTTTTTCTCTTAATGAATCTCTAACCACAATTTTTTTTAAAACTTTGAAGATGTTGCTTTGTCAGTTCAGATGTAACCTTTATTGAATTTTCGGCCACTCAAATGCCTTTTTTTGAGTTTACTTGTTATTTTATTTTATTTTTCTAACCCGCGAGTTTCTTTCATTAACAGACAACTCGCTGCTTCTAATCTTGACATTGTTAAATCTACTTTAATTACATTATATATCTCCCCTCACTGTTTCTTTTAAAATAACTTCTATGATGAGTGATTCGATTTTGAATGAGCAAACAAGTGTGACAAATAACTTACACGGAAATTTGGAAAAAAATCGAGAAAAAATCATTAAAGTGCGAGTGAGTGTTTGCGACTTAAACCTTCAAATTTAGATGAAGGATGCTCTTCATGCAAAAAAAAACTCCCCCCCCATTTTTTCTCCTTCTGAGTGGCTTCTATGAAAAGCCTTATCATATTACATAAGCTCCCAAATAGTTTTTTTGTGGTACTTGCCCAAAAAGCCTGTGAACGCTTTGCGTACTTGTTATTAATTAAAAGACTAAATAATGTAATATCTTAATTCCTCCTGCTTATTTCCACCGTTATCTCGCTCCATGACCTCTGACGTCATCGTTTTATCAAGTAGTGAAGAGCTGATTTCGCGTGGCCTAATGTGGATTTTTTCTCTCGTAGTCATTTGCGAGGTCAGATTTATTCGCTATGTCGCAACGCGCTCTAGCAACTTCAGGTCGTTGAGAAATTGAATGTTTTCCTATTCACTGAGCAATTTTTCTTTGAAGCGGATATTAGGGTATTATTTGAGGACGAGCCAAGGTATTAATTGAGGACGAGTCAAATGCTTAGAAGAAGTGCTAATGTAACTTTTATTTATTTATTTATTTTAGCTCCCGAATTGAAAAATTCGAACTACTCTTGAAACAAAAAAAAAAAACGAAACTTTCAGTATCTTCAAACTTAGACAATGTAGAACTTAAAGGGCAGAGAATGCAGCTCAGATCGGACATTACATGTCTTTCTTATGATTTCGATAAACTACAGTTGAATCATAACCCATTTTCTATTAACTTTATCTGTATCAACAAAAAGAATCAATTCTACTCCTAATATATAACAGAATTCCCCTCGACCATTTCAATTGACATACATTAAGTCCCATTCTTAAGTATACGAACGAGTGAGTTTTTCAACATATTTTTGTTCAGAATGTAAGCAATTAGCTAATTTTCTCAGTGATTCTTTTTATCATAAAAAATTCTAGCTATGAGAATCAATCAATGACTTTAACGACAACAATAATAATATATTATCATTGTACAGTCAACACTTAGCTGCCATGCCCTCTGCCCTTTACTGTATCACTGGACTACATCTACAAGGCATGGAAGCGACAAGATTCGCCACAGTCGCCATAACGAGGTATCTCCAAGGTTCTTTTTTTAAACTTTTTTAAAAGTTTTACCAAGTTTTTTAACCAGTTTTTTACCAAGTTACCAAGTTTTACACATTTTTCTGCCCAATTTCTCGCTTTTTTTGCCTTGAAGTGTTCGGCTCAGTTCTCCTCACAAGTGCTCAAGTGAATTTAGGCCAGGTGACTTACTCGGTTAGTTCAGGAGCTTTATTCTTCTCTGACCGAACAAGTTCTTGATCAAGACCAAAGTATGATATGTTTCGGTACATTATCTCGCTGGAACAAGTATACTCGACCCTGTTAACCCGTCCATTAGTGAACAACATGTTCTTCATTATCTCGAGATTGTTTTCCTTCATTATACAGTCAATATTGTAGAATGGTCTGACACCGCTTGCATGGAATGTACGCCAAACCTTGACACTTACTCCTCCATGGTTCACAGTTGAAATCTCATACTTTTCCTTGAACGTACAAGTTTTCTAAATGTTGTGTACCGTCAGTTCCTAACAAAACATTTTCATTCTCATCGTTCCAGAGGACATCAGATCAGTTTGTTTTTAATTTCAGTGAATGTGGTCCTCAGCCCACTGCAGGTACACCTTTCTGTTTCTCTTAGAGATCAGCGGTTTCTTCACCGGCCTACGTCCAAATAGTCCGATTTAACGCAGCCGATGTTTTATAGCAGCAATGGAAACCTAAACCATTAGTAACATCGATAAAATTCGATTATCAATCTAAAAAAACTAACTGTAAGCAATATCATAAAGCATTGTGCAATTCAAAGCCTGTACTAATCATTATGATTCCAGAGCCGGAGGCGGAGCTTGCTAAGAAGGAGGAGCCAAGAGCCAGGAGATAAAAGAGGCCACAGAGAGCGATCGAAGAGAGAGAGGGGGACGAACCCCAAGCCCCGACCTCGTGACCCCTTTGATATCTTACGTCCCTGATAAATGTATATCTAATACCCAACGTGTTTTGTTGTTGGGGACACAATACAGGGGCAGGGGAGGGAGAGAACACTCGCGGGCAATGCCCACCATTACTGGTAGCAGCGAGTGGTTCTTTCCCATGGGCCCCCCCTTCCCCTTTGTTGCGCAAGTCGCACCTCTCTCTCCACTGCACCTTTTTAAAAAAAAAAAAATTTTTTTTTTGTTGCACTGTGTTAGTTTTGGTAGTTCATGCATGGGGGGCTGTTGCCCCGAAACAAAAGAAGGCTGTCGACAGCATTCATGGTTCTTTTCAAGAACATGAGGTTTCAGTGTTCCCGGAAGATGGGCTAGAAGTAAGACCCATAGTATTTCAGTGTATCCCCGGAAGATGGGCTAGAAGTAAGACCCATAGTATTTCAGTGTATCCCCGGAAGATGGGCTAGAGGTAAGACCCATAGAGTTTCAGCGTTCCCGGAAGATGGGAAAAAGGTTAAACCCATAGTGTTTTGGAGAGTCCCCGGAAGATGGGCAGGAAGTAAGACCCATGGAGTTCACGCGAGAGTCGGAGCGAAGCAGCTGACAGAGGTTAGTTTTTTTTATTTTTTTGTGCCAGTTAAATTTTCCTGTGATTTTCCTTTTTTCTACCTAAAAGTTTTCATATCAGTTATATTAAGCACTTTATCATCACGCAATTTTTCCGTCAATTGAATTAGAATTTTTAACAAATTTTTTCTTTGCAATTCAACTTCTCAGCTTAACAAGCAAAATGTAGAGAAAATGAGAGAGCTTTAGCACTTAAGTCTGATTATGTACTTTTTGGAAGAAACAGAGATTTCAAATGTTATGGTCTGTCCATGTATGTGTGCGAAGGGCTGTAGCCCCGAAAGAACAACCAAAAAATAAACCAATTTGTTTACGCTTTGAAAAGGTTAGGCGATATGAGTGACCGGAGCGAGGAAGCCACATTCAAAAGGCGTTGGAGGGAAGCTGCCTTTCTGTCCTAGACAGATTAGCCAACCTTTGTTTATATCTCAGTGTTAAGAAAGACATGTGAATCAGCAGCAGTACAGAGACGTAGAGAAAAGAAAATGGAGAGAAAAGAGGGAAGAGATTCAAAATATGGTGAGAGGGAAAGAAACAGTTTTGAGTAAAATAATAGAAAATGAAAGAGGAAGAAGGATGTAGAAGAAAAACCAACAGAAGCACTTTTAATACAGAAAGGGAGAGAGAAAATAAGCAAGTTTCTACGCGTCAGTCAGAATAACCTTTCTTTCTTTCTGTGTCCGACCTTCATTCGATGCTAAAAAGTTCTATTCGAGTTTTATATCAATTTTGTTACAGGTCCGATTGTATTTTCATCACCCGCAGGGCCAATCAAAATGACTCCAGGAGCAGAAAATGGTAAGTAAAGATCTTTTAACATTTTCGTGTTTATTTTTACAATACTGTTGGTACTTACCATTCAAAAGTATTTGAATTTATATTGAAAGGTCCTATTTTCTATAATCTGTGTAACATATTCGTGATTTGCTTTCTACGCAAAGAAAAACAAAGGAGAGTGAGAGCAGTCTGAGAGAAAGAAAGTCAAAAAGAGTAGCGTGTGGTGACTCTTTCCCATCAAAAGGGACATTCACGTAGCCAAAGATTCAAAAAGCGAGAAGAAAATAGAAAGTCACAAAGAGAGAAACATAAAAGAGAAAAAGCGAGAAAAGAAACAAAAAGAAAGAGCAAAGCAGAGAGAAAGTCAAAAAGAGTAGCGTGTGGTGACTCACTAGCAAAGCTTCAAAAAACAAAAGGTCGTCATTTTGAGTAAGACAGGCAAGAGAGGAAAAGGGAAGTCAAAAAAAAAAAAGAAGAGCAAGAGACAACTAAGACAGAGAAAAGAGAGGAGAAAGAGGAAAAGTCAAAACAAAAGCCCCCCTCGCAATCAAGATAGGGGTTACGGTAATAGAAAATAGAGAAGAGCGAAGAAGCAAAGGAAAACAAAACGCGCTAATGGCACTTTATCAAATTCTCAAAACCAAGTAAAGATTAAAAAATTAGATACACAATCCATTACCACATTCTTCAGAAGTTTTATCCCTTTAAAAACACTGCTCAACACAATAATAATCACTTCAGTTCTTCGACAGAGAAACTCAGCGCTCTTCATCGAATTCCCCTTTCAAATTTATTTCTTGTCTTCAAATCTTGAAGGGCTGTTGCCCCGATACAACCAATAATACCCGAAAGGGGAAGTCTTTGCTGATTCTTGTCTTCAAATCTTGAAGGGCTGTCGCCCCGATACAACCAATAATACCCGAAAGGGGAAGTCTTTGCTGATTCTTGTCTTCAAATCTTGAAGGGCTGTCGCCCCGATACAACCAATAATACCCGAAAGGGGAAGTCTTTGCTGATTCTTGTCTTCAAATCTTGAAGGGCTGTTGCCCCGATACAACCAATAATACCCGAAAGGGGAAGTCTTTGCTGATTCTTGTCTTCAAATCTTGAAGGGCTGTCGCCCCGATACAACCAATAATACCCGAAAGGGGAAGTCTTTGCTGATTCTTGTCTTCAAATCTTGAAGGGCTGTTGCCCCGATACAATCAATAATACCCGAAAGGGGAAGTCTTTGTTGAATTCTTGTCTTCAAATCTTGAAGGGCTGTTGCCCCGATACAACCAATAATACCCGAAAGGGGAAGTCTTTGCTGATTCTTGTCTTCAAATCTTGAAGGGCTGTTGCCCCGATACAATCAATAATCTTTTTCCTGAGAATCCTTCACCGATTTCACGAGAGGGCAGTCGCCCCGAAAAACAAAATGATAGACGAAGAGAAAATCCAATCTCTCACAGAATTGAGAACAGTAGGCCCGACCACAAGGTCGCAATCGGCACCCCCTACAAGAGAATTGGAATCATTGTTCAAAAAGGGTGAAAACTCCATAGGAGCAACGCTATTAGAAGCTAGAGACTTGAGAGATGCTACAACTATAGCTATCCAGAAAACTTGGAACAAAGCAGAGCTCGGAAATACAACATTTCAGAACTACGCCAAGGCCCTAGAAGACCTGCTATTACATAGTCCCATGAACCGGATAACTTCTAGTAAGGCAGATATTGACGAACATTTGGCTGTTGCCACGAACGAAAAAACAAAATTCTTCCATAATTATTACAAATAATTTACAGCAAGAGGATAACCTCAACTCACATGATAGAGAAGGCAGCACAGAAAAATCAGAGGCTAAACGCGCGCCGTCTCTTATGATGATAAGTACGCAACAGCACGGAACAGGGCTGTCTTCATTTACAGGAACAGGCGAAATCGCGTTTGCAACCTGGCTAAGGCGATTCGAAGACTTATTGAGAGTAAGAGGGCCCAACCTCACCACTGAAGAGAAATCAAATTACCTGATATCTTACCTTGAAGGCAGCGCTCGCGAAAAAATAGAAGAATTATCTAATACCGATAGAAAAGACTTCAGCAGAGTCGTAAACCACCTTAGATCATACTACGACAGCAACCAACAAAAAGCGCTAGCAAGACAAGCTTTAAGCTCATGTACGCACAACATAGGTGAAAGTGTATCAGCATTCAGCGATAAAATCACCACCTTGGTTAGATCGGCCACGGGACACTTGGCACAAGAAGCCCAAAAAGAAAGAATGCTCGAAGAATTTATTTCCAGACTAAGAAAACCCATTAGACTGCAGGTAATGTTGAGCGAACCGACATCTTTCGAAGAAGCGGTACGTAAAGCAATAGCCGTAGAACACACGTTGCTAGAATGTGCAGCTGAGTCCTTAGCGAACCCCACTCTACACGCTTTCGAAAATAGAGGCCCACCAACAAGGGAGACGCAAAACAGACCCCGAAATTTCCAAAATGTTCAAGTTAGAGAGAATTTTCAAAGATCAAACGTTAGAAACAGTTATCAGCAACCAGGGTCTAATTACGGAAATATGCGAGAACCTAATAACAGATGCTTTTACTGCGGTCGCCTTGGTCACCTAGTCGCAGCATGCAGGACTAAGCAGATAGACATGCAACGAGCTACAACAGGAAACTTCAGACAAACGAATCAGTCCCAGACATATCATTACAATCAGCTCAGAATTCGGAATAATATATCCCAAGGCCATAGAAACGATGTCAGGCAGAACGCACCGCTAAATTTCGTATCAGAAGAAATAATGAGTAATACAACAACAGTCTTGGATAATTTGACTCAAGCACTCGAAAAAGCACAAGCTCGTGCAGCCGAGAGCGAAGAGAGAGTAAATTTACTGGTGCAAAGACAAAGAAACAACTCTCTTGCAAGAGAGCAGTTCACCCCTCAAACAACGAAAGCCGCTAGTTCGTCTAGCCGCATAGCAAGTTTAATGCCTTTGATATTGTTAATAAGCATGACAAGCCCGACAAATGCCATAACAACATGGATCTGCCCATTCGATCAATCTCCCGAAATATTCCGCTTCCCTTTGAAGTACGATTGCTCTCGCATGATCCCACCAGCGAACGCCACGACGAAACCATTGACTCTAGAAATTTATCGACCTAACACAAGACAGTATTCATCTCAAGGGTTATTTTGCGAAATAATAACGACGGAGATTAATTACTACCAATACTTCTTTGGCGGACGCTGGCAAGAAAACTCAGAAACCAGACATATCGTCTCCAAAGATCAATGCGAGCACATGTCTCACTTCAAAACGTGCGAGCATGGCACCTTGATCGAATACCAGGGAATTTGGAGGACAGATAATAAAATAGATATACCGTGGGGTACACCACCTTTCTCAAGTATGAAAACTAGAAGCGTACAGGTGACAAATTGTGTCTTGAACACAGCACCAGTCATCACCAGGCACTCAAACACAAACCCACATTCAGATATAGCCGATCTGAGTAGCTGCTCCTATCAAGAAGGAGTTTTTTCCTTCAAAAAAGGGAGTATAATGGTTTGGGTTCCAGAATTAGAAGAAAAATGTGACTTCATATTTTTCGGAACAAAGAAAGGTGACCTGATTGGAAGGGTATGGATCAGTTCGGACAAACAATTTGCCTTGTCATGGGACAATGAGAAAACAGTAAGCAACTGTGGCAAGAGCCTAACAGCGACAGACCAAGGCTTCGCCATCCTGATCTGGAAGAAAGTCAAACGAGACGCAGCACCAATTTACTCAAACCAACACGCTTCCCAGCTATTGGCTTCGGAACACGCGGCCGTAAACAGCATGACGGGATTGATGCAACACGCAGTAAGATCGATGTGTGAGCGCATGACCATGTTCACAGCTTCACTGCAAGTGGCACTCAACGTTAACCCAACACTAGCTGTTCGAGCTCTCACGAATAGATCAGACGTATCGGCAAGATACGCAGGAGGCGGAATAATAGAAATATTCAGGTGTTCCAGAATACCTAAGGGATCAGTAAAAATGATCCCATTTAACGGAACCTGTTTCGACAAACCAAAAGCGCGAGTCACTTCTCCGACAGGCACGATAGAAACTTTTGTAGACCCAGTATCAGGAATCATTCAAAAAACAGCTAATAAAAAGGAATGCTCGCAAAATCAAATATTTTTCTTCGAATCAGGCACTGTACTCGAGAAGTTTGACGCATTAGGAGGAACAATCTCGATACTGCAGAAGGATAGCATTCCAACAATAGGCAAACATATGGTAGAGAATTTTGAATGGCGGCCTAAATTGACCATCTTTATAATTTGGCACTGACAAACTTCTCAGAGATTTTAGAAGACCACACATGGACAACCCAATGGGAGTCTAAAGATGACACGTGGATAGACCACCACGGAACAAAAGTCTCATTAGATCTGAATTCAGAAACGAAAGAATGGACTTGGAAAATGCTTTTGGGGGACTGGAACCTTTATTACATCTGGGTAACCCTTTGTACTACATGTGTCACAGCAAAAATCATTGTTTTTATTTATAAAATCTCTAACTCTCTAGCCCTTTTATCATATTCGACCTCGTACCGTAGAAATCTGGATAGTTGGCCAAATCCGCGCAGTTGCGCCGAAACAAGCATAAATCCGCAAAACGCGATCACGCTTCAGCAAATAAGAAGTGAGAAACCCAGAATGGAGATAGAATTAACAACACCAACGACATATCTCTCACAATACCCATTGACCCCTCCTCTATGCACAAATTCAATAAATAGAGTACACTCATCAACGATTCAAATTCCGGTCCAACTCAACGGATTTTGGATGCTAGCTCTAGTAGATACAGGTGCCGGTATTACAGTAGCCAGCAAAGATTTAGCTCGACTAATAGGGATACCAAAATTGGAGGAAAGCGACGTCCCAAGAGCAACAGGAGTAGCAGGAGTACCGATAGATATGGCCGGTCGAGCAACAGTAGAACTGTTGGTAGGAAATGAGATGTTAGATATAAACGTGTATTTCACGCAACAGAATTGCATATCCCTTGCGGCAGACCGGTATAACGTCATTCTAGGCAATGATGTATTACGCAGGCTACCAAGCTGGCAAATACAGTACGACGAAAACCGCATCGTATTTGAAAATTGCGAAATCCCCATCGTCAATGACGAAACGGAAGCGCTAAAAATAACAAAAGTAAGGCTAGCGGAGACAACAATATGTCGACCTAACACAGAAACAATGATAACATGTCGCATCGACCCCACAGTCAGCGACTTACTGCAAACTGAAGGCATAACCAGAATCAAGCAACACCCCGAAATGTATACTCCACCCGCCGTAATCCAGGGATCTAAAGTTTTTCTCTTGATAACAAACCCTAATGAGCATGAAATAATATTATTCAAAAAACAGCATATAACAAACGCGACCCCTTTAGAAATAACTGAATTAGAAACACTACAAGACAAAGCAAGCGAAGCCCCAGGAAAATTATCCTAATCCGTCTTACATCTACAACCCGCAAACTCCGAGTCCACTAGAGGAGGATGCGAACAAAATCGGCAGTGGCCGCGAAACGAACAAAAAATGTTACATGAAATAAATAAAAATTTAGAGCTGTCAGACGTCACAGAAGAACAACGCAGCCAGCTAAGATCACTGTTCGAAGAATTCGAAGATCGAATATCAAGTTCGAGTTATGACTTAGGATCATACGACTCATCTTTGGTGCACATTAAAACTTCAACTGAAATTCCAAATAGCAAGCCCAGACCTCAGAAAATACCAATCAAGTTCCAGAAAGAATTGAATGAGCAAATAGACAGTTTGCTCAAATCCGGCAGAATTCGAGAAAGTGATACACCATGGGTCCATAATACAGTACTAGTAAAGAAAAGTGACGGATCACTTCGCGTGTGCTTAGACTTCAGGCCTTTAAACGAGGTAACCATTCCAGACCATTATCCTTTACCGCGCATAGAAACTATTCTGGAAAAAGTAGCAGGCAATAACTTTTACACTTCTATAGACCTAGCCAGCGGATATATGCAACTACTAATGGACGAAGAAAGTCAAGCAAAGTGCGGCTGGTTAACTCATCAAGGAGTATATGAGTTTGTATACTTACCATTCGGACTTAAAAACGCAGGAGCTCATTTCTCGAGAGCAATGGCGAAAATTCTAAGTGGTTTAGAAGAAAATTGCTTAGCATAATTAGATGACATTGTAGTCTTTAATAAAGATTTCGATTCTCACTTGAAAACACTAAAATCGATTCTACAAAGGTTCAGGCAATTCAATATAAAGGCGTCTGGAAAGAAATTAAAAGAGATAGCTAGAAGAAAGATATGCTTTCTAGGTCACGAACTTTCATCTAGCATATCACGTATCACCTACAGCAGGAGGACATTTTAACTGGAAGAAGACTTTAGCTAAAATTAAACGAAAGTACTTTTGGCCAGCAATGCGTTCGGAAATTTATAAGAATTGCAGAGCTTGCGAGGTTTGCCAGCGTAAAAGACCAAACGACGCCAATCGAGAGAAATTAACACCGGTTTTCGCACACGCCCCATTCGAGAAAATCTACACAGACCTGACCGGGCCCATACACACAAGCCAGACAGGTAACAATTACATTTTGTGTATGATAGATCATTTTACCAAATACGTAGTCACCGCACCCCTTAAAGAAGCAAACTCGGTGAATATAGCAAGGGCATTAGTTAACGAAATGATACTAAAACACGGAACAATGAAGGAGCTCATTTCAGATAATGCATCCTATTTTCACTCAGAACTGATTACGGAGCTAGGTAAAATGATGCACATAGAACACAAATTTGCAACACCATACCACCACGAAGGGAATGGGGCATGCGAACGAGTATTCGGCACATTCCAACCTATGTTAAGGGCATATACAAGCACAAACCAATTAGACTGGGACGAATTCTTACCAAGCATTACTTTTGCGTACAATACTTCCGTTCACGAAAGTACAGGTGAAACCCCATTTTTTCTGGTCTTTGGTAGAGATCCGTTATTTAACATTGATCTAATGCTTGATTACTCAGAAGAACGACATGCTACAGTCATGGATGATTTTGGAATATACAAAGCGTCATTGGTGGCCACCCTGCACTCAGTCTGGGAAGAAGCCGCAAGACAGAATCAAATAAGCAGTGCCGCTTTTAAAAAGCAAGCAGATAAGTCGCATTTAAAACCTCTCGAAATAAATGTAGGAGAAACCGTGCTTTTAAAAGATTTTTCCAACCCTAAAGGACTGTCAAGAAAATTAAGATTTCCATGGCTGGGACGATATCGAGTGTTAGAAGTCGATCGACCTCATCTTACGATCATTAGTATAACAAGTCCACAAGCAGGACCCAAAAGAGTCCACATGAACCAAGTAAAAAGATGCGTCATGCTTTCAGGCCCAGCACTGACAACGCCATGGCCAACGCAGGAAGAGGAACAACAATTTATTAACATCAACTTCGAGCCTAGACCCATTATGGGTAGGCCAAAATCCCCACCACCTTCAACGGAGAGAACGAAACCCGAGAAAGAGGCGACGCATAAATATAATTTGCGATCGCGTAAGAGGAGAGAATCATTGTGAAAGCGTATGAGAGCCAGTGGTCCCTTTTTTTTTACATTGATGTACTATCGCGATATTATAACGACCTTAACCGTCATGTCTATCGTTATCTCACATAAAAACCCTCATTTCAATTATTAATTAATCATCCATTTAGTTAGCAAATTTTGATACCATCGTTAACCTTGCTTTTCTTTCCAGTCTGTTCATAACTTTAAATCCTCACGCAAAACGTACGATTTTTGCTCGCGGAACATCATAATACAGATGGAAAATTTCTGACATAAACGAGAACTTTATTGCAGAATGAAGCAAAAGCGTAACTCGAAAAAGAAAAGACCCGCTACGAACGAGCTCACCGTGACAGAAGGCTGTGGCCACGAAACTCCAGAGAACGTCACAGAGCTAGGCAGTCGCTCCGTAGAATCAGTAACCTTCACAAACCAGGGCTGTTGCCCCGAACAAGTGAAAATCAACACACAGAGCAGTCGCTCCGTGAAAATACCTCGTAATGAAATGAGCAGTTGCTCCGAACCCATCCCCTCAAAAGAGACAGGCTGCTATCCCAAAGACAAATCGGAAGGCCAAATACAAACAGAATCGAACCACACGCCAACTTATAGAGAACTGGACGTGACGACACCAGAAAACGAGCGCCGGAAACGGAAGAAGGACAAAACCGCTTTCAAAACCCAGAGAAGAGAAGTCACGATCGAGCAAGACTTGGAAGAAGAAACCCTCAGTTCAGAAACGGACGACGAAGACCTCTTCACGGTAATTCAAAAGAAAGAAAGAACAGTGAGCCAGACAGTGGGAACCGCTGGAGCAGTCAAGAGGGCCCGACGCCTAGATGTCAAAGAAATCATGAGAGCCTTACCGGAATTCACCCCAAACGCGTTCGAGCACAAGTACATAGGGGCACACACGAACGGGGCGCTTTTCAAGCCAAAAGAAATGGACTTCGTCTTCAAAATAAGAGAGGAAGACTGCCGAGCAGAAATTGACCTCTCAAAGCTCACAGCGTCAGCATACACAGTTAGCACACGGGTAGACAAGTTATTCCCCAGGGAGACGCCGAACCCAAACGCTTTCGACATGATGTCGTTTGGTGCCGCGTGTAGAATCAGGAAAGAAGCCACGACATGGAGGAACCGGCTCAAAGAAGCAGCCTCAAAAACAAAAGAGAGCAGCATAAGCAAGACGCTGCTGAGCATCGATGAGAAGGAGGCAGAAAAATTCAAAGGACATGACCAAAACCCGCAAGAAATGAAGGTTAAACCCTTACGCTTCAACGAAGAGCACTCATATCCGGTCCTATTCCAGTGCATGGCGGTAAACCCGGCACAAGGGGCAATCATCGAAGCTAAAGACCACTGCCTTTTCCTATCAGGAAGAGAGGACTTACACCTACTCAAGTTCGACCAATACGCGATTAACATCGCAACGGAAAGACGGGGCTTTGACACCAATAAGTTCTCGATTGGGGACTTAATATGGGTATACTCCATAAAACCCACTTTTGCAGCCAACACGCTCAAAGGCTACACGAAAGCAATAGAGGCAGCGAGCAACTCAGTGCATAGAATGATCGAGTTCCCCACTCTCATTTTCCGGGTAGCGGAGTTCTCTTTTATCAGGCCGCACGCAGAACCAAATGAAGTATTAGCCTTCATTAACTTCGCCGTCCTAGATACCAGCAAGATCAAGGAACATCAAAGAGAAGAAAGAGCACAACAAGGAAGAAGGCCAATGATGATCGACAAGCGCACAGGGAAGATAGTTAAAAACAGAGACTATCGTGGAAATCCAGAATTTATGAGATACAGCATATCCGCAAAAGGATCCAAAGAAATGGTTTTCATAACACCCACCCTATTCCCGAGAGAGGAAAGAGCCAAGATCCAAGCAGACTCATACATCAGGACGACAACAAGAGCGATCTGCTCCTCGGCAGTTCGATTTAGCGCATGGCCAGCGAGCCGAGCAGCGGCCAGAAAAATCAAAGAATTAGTTGCCTCGCTACAACCGCCTTTCGTGAGGGAAGCACCTCTACCAATGTCAGCAAGAATACTCTCTGAAGAAGAAAAAGAGTGGATCGAGGATAGACAAGAAGATTTCCTGAAATTCGATATCGAAGACCCGAAGTGCCTACTACGAATGTCCGAGCTACAGGCCACGGACGCAGCAGCTTTAGCTTTCGCAGCATCAGCAGACTTCGACAGCAAACGGAAACAAGTGAATTTCATAGTCGACAAGAGAAATGAACACCTGGTAATCCTCAAGACTAAGATTTTGAACATGAAGAACCAGAAGGGATGGATCGCAGGAGCAGCAGTAAGCATAGCCCTACCAAACCTCATAAGTCACCAACGAGTAACAGTCGAGAGCTCCAATCTGAATATAGAAGAGCAGTCACTGGAAATCGAACTGCTATCCGGAACGTGGTCATCAAAAGCAATCTTCCAAGCCATAGGAGACAGAGAAGTGGTCACCGGAACAATGCGGCTATGTCCAACTGCAGAAGAGGCAGACCCCATCTTCAGCATTTTATCATCACTTCCAGCTCCTAAATTCCCTAAAGGCTGCATGATACGACAGATATTCCAGAAAATCTACACGCCAAGGAGCAAGGGTGACTCCAAAAGACAAGGCGAAGAAGGAATTCCGACTGCAACCCCAGAAATGATCTCCGTCGAAGGAAAAGAAGTAGTCCTCGACAGTTACCAGAGCTTCGCAATCAAGCTGATGACATCGGAAGAACAAATTGTAATGATTAAGGCACCCGCTGGAGCAGGAAAAACAGTCTTGGCAGCCGAGGCAGCCAAAAGACTGGTGAAGAAAGGACACACGGTGCTGGTAATATCGATGACAAACAATGCCATCGCTCAGGCAACGACGGCAGTAGAAAAGTCGGCAGAAGGAGAAGAAATCAAGGTTCTACGACTAGCACGAAGCACAGAGCTGGAGACGACAACCAACTCAGATTTGTACGGATTAATCGAACAGTTTGTCAAGAACATGACAGAAGAGGACGAAGACTCAAGCGAGACTTCACAAGTGGAAGTACCCGAAGAGTGGGAACCCATAGTACAAATAGTACTAGCAAGACGGGAAATGCTGCAGATAGCACCAACAAGAGCAGCCCTACGAGACTGCACCGATGAAGAGATAGAAGTATATCGCAAACTGAGCAACATAGTAGAAAAAAAAACACCCGCGGCTATCAAGGAATTCATCAAATTTTATAAGCCTACAATCATCACAGCAACAGTAAGTGCCATCTTAAACCACGCCGGGAGTGAAGGGTGCATACGGCATCTGTTGAAGGAAGACAAAGTCACTATAATAGGAGACGAAGCATCGCAAATGCCCGAACCAGTTATCACGACCCTGGGGAGTCTCCTACCGCAAGCCAAGATGCGGTTTATTGGGGACCCGCAGCAGCTAGAACCCTTTTGCAAAATGGACAGAGAGCGACCCCCGGCCAAAACCACAGCCAGAGGAGTTGCGACAATCCTCAGCCAAGCAGAAGGAGTGCCAAAAGCAGAGCTACGACTCTCCTACAGAGCACATCCGGCCCTGTTAGAACTCACGTCAAAACTTTTTTATAACAACAGATTGACGTCAGGAATTGGCCCAACCGAAAGGAACAACCTACTACAACAGCTCGCATTCCCAAACAGCGGGCTGCCAGGAATCCTAATTAGACACACCGGAAAAGAAACGCTAGAAGGTCCGGGGACAATCTGGAATAAAGAGGAGATCGACTTGACGGAAAAAATCATAAAGACCCTAATCCTGGCGCGAGTGCCACCATCAGAAATTTTAGTGGTGGGGCCCTATGCCTACCAAGTAACAAGAGCAAAAGAAAGATTGGAAAACTACGGCGCAACAGTCTGCACCATCGATTCGGCCCAAGGAAAAGAAGTAGAGGTGACCATTGTCCATACCACCCGCTCACAACCCCCCAAAGATCATCACTTCTATGACGACTTCCGAAGAATAAATATGGCGACATCGAGACCTAGAGCAGCACTATTCGTTATAGCGCACGAAGAGGCGCTATCGTCACCAAACTGGAAGGCGCTCGACAGTCACTTCCGCGAACGAAACGCAGAAGTAAGGGGGGAACTGCTGGACTTCGAGGCGTTCCGAAGAAAAGAAGGTTAATGTTTTAATATCTTCTCAAAATCTAAGTGCAGAAGCACCGAAACAAAATTCGAAAATGCCTTTGGGCGTTTTGCCCTTCAGGTTTTTTACCTTTTGGGTCTTTTTACCTTTCACTTTAACACGAGGTCAAGAATAGTGTTTAATATTTGATATGTAATAGACCCTAGTAACTAAATTTTAGCTATTTTTTATGAAGACTGAGGACAGTCTTTGATGGTAAGGTGGAAGGTGTAAGCAACATCATAAATCATTGTGCAATTCAAAGCCTGTACTAATCATTATGATTCCAGAGCCGGAGGCGGAGCTTGCTAAGAAGGAGGAGCCAAGAGCCAGGAGGATAAAAGAGGCCACAGAGAGCGATCGAGGAGAGAGAGGGGGACGAACCCCAAGCCCCGACCACATGACCCCTTTTATCTTACGTCCCTGATAAACGTATATCTAATACCCAACGTGTTCGGTTGTTGGGGACACAATACAGGGGCAGGGGAGGGAGAGAACACTCGCGGGCAATGCCCACCATTACTGGTAGCAGCGAGTGGTTCTTTCCCATGGGCCCCCCCTTCCCCTTTGTTGCGCAAATCGCACCTCTCTCTCCACTGCACCTTTTTTTTAAAAAAAAAAGAGAAAATTTTTTTTGCACTGTGTTAGTTTTAGTAATTCATGCATGGGGGGCTGTTGCCCCGAAACAAAAGAAGGCTGTCGACAGCATTCATGGTTCTTTTCAAGAACATGAGGTTTCAGTGTTCCCGGAAGATGGGCTAGAGGTAAGACCCATAGTATTTCAGTGTATCCCCGGAAGATGGGCTAGAGGTAAGACCCATAGTATTTCAGTGTATCCCCGGAAGATGGGCTAGAGGTAAGACCCATAGATTCAGTGTTCCCGGAAGATGGGAAAAAAGGTTAAACCCATAGTGTTTTGGAGAGTCCCCGGAAGATGGGCAGGAAGTAAGACCCATGGAGTTCACGCGAGAGTCGGAGCGAAGCAGCTGACAGAGGTCCGATTGTATCTTCATCACCCGCAGGGCCAATCAAAACGACTCCAGGAGAAGAAAATGGTAAGTAACGATCTTCTAACATTTTCGTGTTTATTTTTACAATACCGTTGGTACTTACCATTCAAAAGTATTTGAATTTATATTGAAAGGTCCTATTTTCTATAATCTGTGTAATATATCCGTGATTTGCTTTCTGCCTTCAGGACTCAATTCTTTAACTTTTGTTTTCCCAATCTCTTGAAATTTTCATGCGCGCAGCCTCAAATTGAAACCTTGTTCATTACCTCGAATTGATAATTGAGCATGTTTTGAATGATGAAATTACGTTTTCTCGTTTTGCCATTATTTTGCATTGCTTTTTACTGTGAATATGGTTGGGCAGTCGCCCCGAAACCAAAAAAAAAAAAAAAAAAAAAAAATGAAACGCGAGATCTCGCAGTGTTGAAGGTTTTAGTTCTCGTCTCATTCCTCAATTTCTTTTCCACAATTTTCAAAATAAATGTTGCTTGTTCCTTCCACGCTAAGACTATTAATTTTTCACCACTCATTAATCTTTTAAATCTAATCCCATCATAATGGTATTATTGTTGTTCAAGAAGGTCTGAAGACGCGTTTCCTTTCGTATGCGCATAGCAATTACTGTAGAATCTTAATTTTTTTGCTTTCGTCTTTTTTTTGTGAATATCGTGAGGGAACGCATCTCTCAACCTTCGCCGCGACATGTTGAATATATGCTCAAAGTTAAAAAAAAAAAAAAAAAAAAAAAAAAAGATCTGTGATTTGGAGCTAACACCCTTCCTTTGTTCTTGCTGGCATTTCCCATCAAAAGGGACATTCACGTAGCCAAAGATTCAAAAAGCGAGAAGAAAATAGAAAGTCACAAAGAGAGAAACATAAAAGAGAAAAAGCGAGAAAAGAAACAAAAAGAAAGAGCAAAGCAGAGAGAAAGTCAAAAAGAGTAGCGTGTGGTGACTCACTAGCAAAGCTTCAAAAAACAAAAGGTCGTCATTTTGAGTAAGACAGGCAAGAGAGGAAAAGGGAAGTCAAAAAAAAAAAGAAGAGCAAGAGACAACTAAGACAGAGAAAAGAGAGGAGAAAGAGGAAAAGTCAAAACAAAAGCCCCCCTCGCAATCAAGATAGGGGTTACGGTAATAGAAAATAGAGAAGAGCGAAGAAGCAAAGGAAAACAAAACGCGCTAATGGCACTTTATCAAATTCTCAAAACCAAGTAAAGATTAAAAAATTAGATACACAATCCATTACCACATTCTTCAGAAGTTTTATCCCTTTAAAAACACTGCTCAACACAATAATAATCACTCCAGTTCTTCGACAGAGAAACTCAGCGCTCTTCATCGAATTCCCCTTTCAAATTTATTTCTTGTCTTCAAATCTTGAAGGGCTGTTGCCCCGATACAACCAATAATACCCGAAAGGGGAAGTCTTTGCTGATTCTTGTCTTCAAATCTTGAAGGGCTGTTGCCCCGATACAATCAATAATACCCGAAAGGGGAAGTCTTTGTTGAATTCTTGTCTTCAAATCTTGAAGGGCTGTTGCCCCGAACAATCAATAATACCCGAAAGGGGAAGCCTTTTTCCCGAGAAATCTCTAACTCTCTAGCCCTTTTATCATATTCGACCTCGTACCGTAGAAATCTGGATAGTGGGCCAAATCCGCGCAGTTGCGCCGAAACAAGCATAAATCCGCAAAACGCGATCACGCTTCAGCAAATAAGAAGTGAGAAACCCAGAATGGAGATAGAATTAACAACACCAACGACATATCTCTCACAATACCCATTGACCCCTCCTCTATGCACAATTTCAATAAATAGAGTACACTCATCAACGATTCAAATTCCGGTCCAACTCAACGGATTTTGGATGCTAGCTCTAGTAGATACAGGTGCCGGTATTACAGTAGCAAGCAAAGATTTAGCTCGACTAATAGGGATACCAAAATTGGAGGAAAGCGACGTCCCAAGAGCAACAGGAGTAGCAGGAGTACCGATAGATATGGCCGGTCGAGCAACAGTAGAACTGTTGGTAGGAAATGAGATGTTAGATATAAACGTGTATTTCACGCAACAGAATTGCATATCCCTTGCGGCAGACCGGTATAACGTCATTCTAGGCAATGATGTATTACGCAGGCTACCAAGCTGGCAAATACAGTACGACGAAAACCGCATCGTATTTGAAAATTGCGAAATCCCCATCGTCAATGACGAAACGGAAGCGCTAAAAATAACAAAAGTAAGGCTAGCGGAGACAACAATATGTCGACCTAACACAGAAACAATGATAACATGTCGCATCGACCCCACAGTCAGCGACATACTGCAAACTGAAGGCATAACCAGAATCAAGCAACACCCCGAAATGTATACTCCACCCGCCGTAATCCAGGGATCTAAAGTTTTTCTCTTGATAACAAACCCTAACGAGCATGAAATAATATTATTCAAAAATCAGCATATAACAAACGCGACCCCTTTAGAAATAACTGAATTAGAAACACTACAAGACAAAGCAAGCGAAGCCCCAGGAAAATTATCCTAATCCGTCTTACATCTACAACCCGCAAACTCCGAGTCCACTAGAGGAGGATGCGAACAAAATCGGCAGTTGCCGCGAAACGAACAAAAAATGTTACATGAAATAAATAAAAATTTAGAGCTGTCAGACGTCACAGAAGAACAACGCAGCCAGCTAAGATCACTGTTCGAAGAATTCGAAGATCGAATATCAAGTTCGAGTTATGACTTAGGATCATACGACTCATCTTTGGTGCACATTAAAACTTCAACTGAAATTCCAAATAGCAAGCCCAGACCTCAGAAAATACCAATCAAGTTCCAGAAAGAATTGAATGAGCAAATAGACAGTTTGCTCAAATCCGGCAGAATTCGAGAAAGTGATACACCATGGGTCCATAATACAGTACTAGTAAAGAAAAGTGACGGATCACTTCGCGTGTGCTTAGATTTCAGGCCTTTAAACGAGGTAACCATTCCAGACCATTATCCTTTACCGCGCATAGAAACTATTCTGGAAAAAGTAGCAGGCAATAACTTTTACACTTCTATAGACCTAGCCAGCGGATATATGCAACTACTAATGGACGAAGAAAGTCAAGCAAAGTGCGGCTGGTTAACTCATCAAGGAGTATATGAGTTTGTATACTTACCATTCGGACTTAAAAACGCAGGAGCTCATTTCTCGAGAGCAATGGCGAAAATTCTAAGTGGTTTAGAAGAAAATTGCTTAGCATATTTAGATGACATTGTAGTCTTTAATAAAGATTTCGATTCTCACTTGAAAACACTAAAATCGATTCTACAAAGGTTCAGGCAATTCAATATAAAGGCGTCAGGAAAGAAATTAAAAGAGATAGCTAGAAGAAAGATATGCTTTCTAGGTCACGAACTTTCATCTAGAGTCTATAGCCCAGCCGAGAAAAATATAACAGCCATAAAAAATTGTCCTAGGCCCAAAAACGCTAAGGAAGTGAAAAGGTTCATAGGAATGGCTAATTTTTTCCGGAAATTCGTAAAAGGATTCGCTACAGTAGCATCCCCATTATATCAACTGACCAAAACAAAAGGCGGCTTTGAATGGAACGAAGAGCACGAAGAAGCATTTGAAAAAATTAAAAATATCTTAAACGACAGACCATGTTTAGCATTCCCTCGAGATGATGAATTCATCTTGCACACAGACGGAAGCACGTTGGCAATTGGAGCAGCGTTATTACAGAAAGTAGAGGATAGCAAAGAACTCGCAGCAGTAGGTTACTTTAGCAAGTCACTAACTGAGTCACAAAGAAAATGGCCAGCAACGCACATAGAAATATACGCGATAGTAATAGCCTTGAGATTTTTCAAATCAACTATTTACGGCAACCAAACACTAGTTCAGTCAGATCATAAACCACTGACTTATGTATTGGATCATGTCAATCTCCACGATAACCTAGCTAGATGGATAGTTGAGTTACAAACATATGACATTAAAATCGAATACATTAAAGGAAAAGCGAATGTAGTAGCAGATTTCTTATCTCGAATAGAAAACGCCAATATAATCATTCACGAGGAGGAGAGTGAAGACATAATAGAATTCTCCGTTTGTTTAGCAATCAAAACTGGCAGTTGCCACGAAACTATTCAATATCAGAAAATCAAGCCATACGATGTCTTAAAAGAACAGCTTAAAGACAAACTATGCACATTGATTAGAAAGATAATAAGCGGAGAGACGTTAACAATCACCGACGAAGAAAATACAGAAAAAGAGATATTAGATTTAGCTCAGGATTGTTTCATAAGACAAAACGGATGCGTTTATAAAAATGAGCGATCACTAAAAAATCCAAGTTCACGAAAAACGGTTTTACTAACCCCTGAAATCTTGAGAGTCCCAATTTTTACAGCATATCACGTATCACCTACAGCAGGAGGACATTTTAACTGGAAGAAGACTTTAGCTAAAATTAAACGAAAGTACTTTTGGCCAGCAATGCGTTCGGAAATTTATAAGAATTGCAGAGCTTGCGAGGTTTGCCAGCGTAAAAGACCAAACGACGCCAATCGAGAGAAATTAACACCGGTTTTCGCACACGCCCCATTCGAGAAAATCTACACAGACCTGACCGGGCCCATACACACAAGCCAGACAGGTAACAATTACATTTTGTGTATGATAGATCATTTTACCAAATACGTAGTCACCGCACCCCTTAAAGAAGCAAACTCGGTGAATATAGCAAGGGCATTAGTTAACGAAATGATACTAAAACACGGAACAATGAAGGAGCTCATTTCAGATAATGCATCCTATTTTCACTCAGAACTGATTACGGAGCTAGGTAAAATGATGCACATAGAACACAAATTTGCAACACCATACCACCACGAAGGGAATGGGGCATGCGAACGAGTATTCGGCACATTCCAACCTATGTTAAGGGCATATACAAGCACAAACCAATTAGACTGGGACGAATTCTTACCAAGCATTACTTTTGCGTACAATACTTCCGTTCACGAAAGTACAGGTGAAACCCCATTTTTTCTGGTCTTTGGTAGAGATCCGTTATTTAACATTGATCTAATGCTTGATTACTCAGAAGAACGACATGCTACAGTCATGGATGATTTTGGAATATACAAAGCGTCATTGGTGGCCACCCTGCACTCAGTCTGGGAAGAAGCCGCAAGACAGAATCAAATAAGCAGTGCCGCTTTTAAAAAGCAAGCAGATAAGTCGCATTTAAAACCTCTCGAAATAAATGTAGGAGAAACAGTGATTTTAAAAGATTTTTCCAACCCTAAAGGACTGTCAAGAAAATTAAGATTTCCATGGCTGGGACGATATCGAGTGTTAGAAGTCGATCGACCTCATCTTACGATCATTAGTATAACAAGTCCACAAGCAGGACCCAAAAGAGTCCACATGAACCAAGTAAAAAGATGCGTCATGCTTTCAGGCCCAGCACTGACAACGCCATGGCCAACGCAGGAAGAGGAACAACAATTTATTAACATCAACTTCGAGCCTAGACCCATTATGGGTAGGCCAAAATCCCCACCACCTTCAACGGAGAGAACGAAACCCGAGAAAGAGGCGACGCATAAATATAATTTGCGATCGCGTAAGAGGAGAGAATCATTGTGAAAGCGTATGAGAGCCAGTGGTCCCCTTTTTTTTTACATTGATGTACTATCGCGATATTATAACGACCTTAACCGTCATGTCTATCGTTATCTCACATAAAAACCCTCATTTCAATTATTAATGAATCATCCATTTAGTTAGCAAATTTTGATACCATCGTTAACCTTGCTTTTCTTTCCAGTCTGTTCATAACTTTAAATCCTCACGCAAAACGTACGATTTTTGCTCGCGGAACATCATAATACAGATGGAAAATTTCTGACATAAACGAGAACTTTATTGCAGAATGAAGCAAAAGCGTAACTCGAAAAAGAAAAGACCCGCTACGAACGAGCTCACCGTGACAGAAGGCTGTGGCCACGAAACTCCAGAGAACGTCACAGAGCTAGGCAGTCGCTCCGTAGAATCAGTAACCTTCACAAACCAGGGCTGTTGCCCCGAACAAGTGAAAATCAACACACAGAGCAGTCGCTCCGTGAAAATACCTCGTAATGAAATGAGCAGTTGCTCCGAACCCATCCCCTCAAAAGAGACAGGCTGCTATCCCAAAGACAAATCGGAAGGCCAAATACAAACAGAATCGAACCACACGCCAACTTATAGAGAACTGGACGTGACGACACCAGAAAACGAGCGCCGGAAACGGAAGAAGGACAAAACCGCTTTCAAAACCCAGAGAAGAGAAGTCACGATCGAGCAAGACTTGGAAGAAGAAACCCTCAGTTCAGAAACGGACGACGAAGACCTCTTTACGGTAATTCAAAAGAAAGAAAGAACAGTGAGCCAGACAGTGGGAACCGCTGGAGCAGTCAAGAGGGCCCGACGCCTAGATGTCAAAGAAATCATGAGAGCCTTACCGGAATTCACCCCAAACGCGTTCGAGCACAAGTACATAGGGGCACACACGAACGGGGCGCTTTTCAAGCCAAAAGAAATGGACTTCGTCTTCAAAATAAGAGAGGAAGACTGCCGAGCAGAAATTGACCTCTCAAAGCTCACAGCGTCAGCATACACAGTTAGCACACGGGTAGACAAGTTATTCCCCAGGGAGACGCCGAACCCAAACGCTTTCGACATGATGTCGTTTGGTGCCGCGTGTAGAATCAGGAAAGAAGCCACGACATGGAGGAACCGGCTCAAAGAAGCAGCCTCAAAAACAAAAGAGAGCAGCATAAGCAAGACGCTGCTGAGCATCGATGAGAAGGAGGCAGAAAAATTCAAAGGACATGACCAAAACCCGCAACAAATGAAGGTTAAACCCTTACGCTTCAACGAAGAGCACTCATATCCGGTCCTATTCCAGTGCATGGCGGTAAACCCGGCACAAGGGGCAATCATCGAAGCTAAAGACCACTGCCTTTTCCTATCAGGAAGAGAGGACTTACACCTACTCAAGTTCGACCAATACGCGATTAACATCGCAACGGAAAGACGGGGCTTTGACACCAATAAGTTCTCGATTGGGGACTTAATATGGGTATACTCCATAAAACCCACTTTTGCAGCCAACACGCTCAAAGGCTACACGAAAGCAATAGAGGCAGCGAGCAACTCAGTGCATAGAATGATCGAGTTCCCCACTCTCATTTTCCGGGTAGCGGAGTTCTCTTTTATCAGGCCGCACGCAGAACCAAATGAAGTATTAGCCTTCATTAACTTCGCCGTCCTAGATACCAGCAAGATCAAGGAACATCAAAGAGAAGAAAGAGCACAACAAGGAAGAAGGCCAATGATGATCGACAAGCGCACAGGGAAGATAGTTAAAAACAGAGACTATCGTGGAAATCCAGAATTTATGAGATACAGCATATCCGCAAAAGGATCCAAAGAAATGGTTTTCATAACACCCACCCTATTCCCGAGAGAGGAAAGAGCCAAGATCCAAGCAGACTCATACATCAGGACGACAACAAGAGCGATCTGCTCCTCGGCAGTTCGATTTAGCGCATGGCCAGCGAGCCGAGCAGCGGCCAGAAAAATCAAAGAATTAGTTGCCTCGCTACAACCGCCTTTCGTGAGGGAAGCACCTCTACCAATGTCAGCAAGAATACTCTCTGAAGAAGAAAAAGAGTGGATCGAGGATAGACAAGAAGATTTCCTGAAATTCGATATCGAAGACCCGAAGTGCCTACTACGAATGTCCGAGCTACAGGCCACGGACGCAGCAGCTTTAGCTTTCGCAGCATCAGCAGACTTCGACAGCAAACGGAAACAAGTGAATTTCATAGTCGACAAGAGAAATGAACACCTGGTAATCCTCAAGACTAAGATTTTGAACATGAAGAACCAGAAGGGATGGATCGCAGGAGCAGCAGTAAGCATAGCCCTACCAAACCTCATAAGTCACCAACGAGTAACAGTCGAGAGCTCCAATCTGAATATAGAAGAGCAGTCACTGGAAATCGAACTGCTATCCGGAACGTGGTCATCAAAAGCAATCTTCCAAGCCATAGGAGACAGAGAAGTGGTCACCGGAACAATGCGGCTATGTCCAACTGCAGAAGAGGCAGACCCCATCTTCAGCATTTTATCATCACTTCCAGCTCCTAAATTCCCTAAAGGCTGCATGATACGACAGATATTCCAGAAAATCTACACGCCAAGGAGCAAGGGTGACTCCAAAAGACAAGGCGAAGAAGGAATTCCGACTGCAACCCCAGAAATGATCTCCGTCGAAGGAAAAGAAGTAGTCCTCGACAGTTACCAGAGCTTCGCAATCAAGCTGATGACATCGGAAGAACAAATTGTAATGATTAAGGCACCCGCTGGAGCAGGAAAAACAGTCTTGGCAGCCGAGGCAGCCAAAAGACTGGTGAAGAAAGGACACACGGTGCTGGTAATATCGATGACAAACAATGCCATCGCTCAGGCAACGACGGCAGTAGAAAAGTCGGCAGAAGGAGAAGAAATCAAGGTTCTACGACTAGCACGAAGCACAGAGCTGGAGACGACAACCAACTCAGATTTGTACGGATTAATCGAACAGTTTGTCAAGAACATGACAGAAGAGGACGAAGACTCAAGCGAGACTTCACAAGTGGAAGTACCCGAAGAGTGGGAACCCATAGTACAAATAGTACTAGCAAGACGGGAAATGCTGCAGATAGCACCAACAAGAGCAGCCCTACGAGACTGCACCGATGAAGAGATAGAAGTATATCGCAAACTGAGCAACATAGTAGAAAAAAAAACACCCGCGGCTATCAAGGAATTCATCAAATTTTATAAGCCTACAATCATCACAGCAACAGTAAGTGCCATCTTAAACCACGCCGGGAGTGAAGGGTGCATACGGCATCTGTTGAAGGAAGACAAAGTCACTATAATAGGAGACGAAGCATCGCAAATGCCCGAACCAGTTATCACGACCCTGGGGAGTCTCCTACCGCAAGCCAAGATGCGGTTTATTGGGGACCCGCAGCAGCTAGAACCCTTTTGCAAAATGGACAGAGAGCGACCCCCGGCCAAAACCACAGCCAGAGGAGTTGCGACAATCCTCAGCCAAGCAGAAGGAGTGCCAAAAGCAGAGCTACGACTCTCCTACAGAGCACATCCGGCCCTGTTAGAACTCACGTCAAAACTTTTTTATAACAACAGATTGACGTCAGGAATTGGCCCAACCGAAAGGAACAACCTACTACAACAGCTCGCATTCCCAAACAGCGGGCTGCCAGGAATCCTAATTAGACACACCGGAAAAGAAACGCTAGAAGGTCCGGGGACAATCTGGAATAAAGAGGAGATCGACTTGACGGAAAAAATCATAAAGACCCTAATCCTGGCGCGAGTGCCACCATCAGAAATTTTAGTGGTGGGGCCCTATGCCTACCAAGTAACAAGAGCAAAAGAAAGATTGGAAAACTACGGCGCAACAGTCTGCACCATCGATTCGGCCCAAGGAAAAGAAGTAGAGGTGACCATTGTCCATACCACCCGCTCACAACCCCCAAAGATCATCACTTCTATGACGACTTCCGAAGAATAAATGTGGCGACATCGAGACCTAGAGCAGCACTATTCGTTATAGCGCACGAAGAGGCGCTATCGTCACCAAACTGGAAGGCGCTCGACAGTCACTTCCGCGAACGAAACGCAGAAGTAAGGGGGGAACTGCTGGACTTCGAGGCGTTCCGAAGAAAAGAAGGTTAATGTTTTAATATCTTCTCAAACTCTAAGTTACATTATATATCTCCCCTCACTGTTTCTTTTAAAATAACTTATATGATGAGTGATTCGATTTTGAATGAGCAAACAAGTGTGACAAATAACTTACACGGAAATTTGGAAAAAAATCGAGAAAAAATCATTAAAGTGCGAGTGAGTGTTTGCGACTTAAACCTTCAAATTTAGATGAAGGATGCTCTTCATGCAAAAAAAACTCCCCCCCCCATTTTTTCTCCTTCTGAGTGGCTTCTATGAAAAGCCTTATCATATTACATAAGCTCCCAAATAGTTTTTTTGTGGTACTTGCCCAAAAAGCCTGTGAACGCTTTGCGTACTTGTTATTAATTAAAAGACTAAATAATGTAATATCTTAATTCCTCCTGCTTATTTCCACCGTTATCTCGCTCCATGACCTCTGACGTCATCGTTTTATCAAGTAGTGAAGAGCTGATTTCGCGTGGCCTAATGTGGATTTTTTCTCTCGTAGTCATTTGCGAGGTCAGATTTATTCGCTATGTCGCAACGCGCTCTAGCAACTTCAGGTCGTTGAGAAATTAAATGTTTTCCTATTCACTGAGCAATTTTTCTTTGAAGCGGATATTAGGGTATTATTTGAGGACGAGCCAAGGTATTAATTGAGGACGAGTCAAATGCTTAGAAGAAGTGCTAATGTAACTTTTATTTATTTTAGCTCCCGAATTGAAAAATTCGAACTACTCTTGAAACAAAAAAAAAACGAAACTTTCAGTATCTTCAAACTTAGACAATGTAGAACTTAAAGGGCAGAGAATGCAGCTCAGATCGGACATTACATGTCTTTCTTATGATTTCGATAAACTACAGTTGAATCATAACCCATTTTCTATTAACTTTATCTGTATCAACAAAAAGAATCAATTCTACTCCTAATATATAACAGAATTCCCCTCAACCATTTCAATTGACATACATTAAGTCCCATTCTTAAGTATACGAACGAGTGAGTTTTTCAACATATTTTTGTTCAGAATGTAAGCAATTAGCTAATTTTCTCAGTGATTCTTTTTATCATAAAAAATTCTAGCTATGAGAATCAATCAATGACTTTAACGACAACAATAATAATATATTATCATTGTACAGTCAACACTTAGCTGCCATGCCCTCTGCCCTTTACTGTATCACTGGACTACATCTACAAGGCATGGAAGCGACAAGATTCGCCACAGTCGCCATAACGAGGTATCTCCAAGGTTCTTTTTTTAAACTTTTTTAAAAGTTTTACCAAGTTTTTTAACCAGTTTTTTACCAAGTTTTCAAGTTTTACACATTTTTCTGCCCAATTTCTCGCTTTTTTTGCCTTGAAGTGTTCGGCTCAGTTCTCCTCACAAGTGCTCAAGTGAATTTAGGCCAGGTGACTTACTCGGTTAGTTCAGGAGCTTTATTCTTCTCTGACCGAACAAGTTCTTGATCAAGACCAAAGTATGATATGTTTCGGTACATTATCTCGCTGGAACAAGTATACTCGACCCTGTTAACCCGTCCATTAGTGAACAACATGTTCTTCATTATCTCGAGATTGTTTTCCTTCATTATACAGTCAATATTGTAGAATGGTCTGACACCGCTTGCATGGAATGTACGCCAAACCTTGACACTTACTCCTCCATGGTTCACAGTTGAAATCTCATACTTTTCCTTGAACGTACAAGTTTTCTAAATGTTGTGTACCGTCAGTTCCTAACAAAACATTTTCATTCTCATCGTTCCAGAGGACATAAGATCAGTTTGTTTTTAATTTCAGTGAATGTGGTCCTCAGCCCACTGCAGGTACACCTTTCTGTTTCTCTTAGAGATCAGCGGTTTCTTCACCGGCCTACGTCCAAATAGTCCGATTTAACGCAGCCGATGTTTTATAGCAGCAATGGAAACCTAAACCATTAGTAACATCGATAAAATTCGATTATCAATCTAAAAAAACTAACCTTGATTCCTTAAAACTTATGAATTATCCTGTTGATATCGCTACCGGTCAGCCTTGACTTTTTCTTGCGGGATGTGTGTAATTATTCGTTCGATGCCAGAAAATGTTTTACGTTGCCTTCCATTAGTTTTTTGTCCAGTTCTTTAGGGTAATGGAAGTGTGAACAGTCGATTTGCTCGTCGTAAACTGACGAGCCAATTCCGATGTCATTTATATAGCCACGATGAATAGCCGCTCTCTCAGGTTTTGACAAATTTTTCGTTATTCATGGTCTACCCATTCCACAGACAAAAAAAATCAGCCGTAAGCGATAAGAACAAGGAAAAATAACAAAAAAGGGACGATTACGTCCACTTAATGTTTTTGTCTAACTATTCCTATGGAAGTGAGTGCGCGATTTGGTTTGTAGATCAAATTTTGTCACAAAGCTCCAGATACCTATACGAACATTTCAGACGGATGCGGGGCGGGTTACATATCTTCAACTCTCACCATTTTACAAATAAAAAACGTATCGTTCGTATACTTTTGAAGGGTACTGTATGTGTATGTGTCAGAAACTGTAAATCAGTGTGGAGTACCAAGCAGAGATGGTTTTTTTGTTTTCAAACTTTTAGGTTTTAAAATTTTCCGACATGTTTCGATAAAAATTTCTCAAGAAGCTAAGAAAAAATTATTTCAAGAGCTCTATGAATTTGAATGCTTACTGTATTACAGGATGGTTCAAATATTATTCATCAATTTAATACACGGTTATGACTTTTGCATTATTCTTTTCAATGCTTTTTCTCACGCGTTTTTCGTACGAATTGTTTTACGGAGCGAAACTGGACTTTTAATAAAGATTAAATTTGACTTTTAATTAAGTGCGAAGGTTAGGGGCTTTTTCCTAATCCAATAGAGACGCATCATTCGAAGACTTCCGTCTAGACTAATCCCGTAGGGAGCAATTAAAAAAATTTTTTTTGATCTTCAATATGTTTCAAAGAAACATCCTTTGAAAAAGACTTTTTATTGAACCAAGGTGAACCAGAGATTCGCCGACAACAAAAAAGTGAGAAATCTTCCAAGAACTTTTACTTTGGAACAACAGTTCAGAAAGTTTTCGGTTAAAAACAATTTCTTTGCTTTCTTTTCGAAGTTTTCAAGTTTTTTTCTGAAAAAAGACTCGAATTTTTTTAAATCTTTGCAAAAAATTGAATTCCATCCCTAGTTTGGAGACACGTAAAAAAAGCAGCGCTGTTACGCGCGAACTCATTAGACTCGATGAGAGTTGGAACGGCAACAGAATGTCAACCACAAGGACCAAGACGTCATAAGGGTAACCCGGTAGAGAAATGAAAGAAAAATTTTTTGAGCTGCTTCAGAGCGGAGATCTTGAGGCTAGCTCGCTACATGTCAAATTTTCCCTTCAATAAATTTTTATTGAGAGTTAAGAGATCCAATTGAATTTTATTGCAAATTTTTTTTTGGAGTTTAAGCTTTTTTCAATACTTAAATTTTTGCTTTTCAGTTTTTTTGGTAGATACTTCTCTCAATCCTTTTAACGACTTTCTCTTCTAGTTAATTCTCTGAGTGACTAACCGAATATGTTTGTTGAAGAGGTGTCCGAGTCCACAGAATATCTCCATTTCACGCAGTTGGTTCTCCATGACTGAAACGTGCGACTGGATCTGTTGAAGGTTCTCTTCGATCCTCTCTAGTTTTTCTGCAACAAGGACGTTTTCTCTTCAAGAAAACATACAATGACTGCGTTCATAAACACAACTTATATGGAATGATTTAAATATAGATATACAAATTTAAATATAGTATTTTCTTTCCTTTTCAATGTGCTCTTCTCTCTATCATGTATTAATAACTTTTTCTCTTTCTTTCTCCTGTTTGTTATGTTCTCTTTCTTAGTTTTTTTTCTCCCTTCTCCTTTCCCTCTCTTCTTCTTCACTTTTTATTTCAATCCTCATCTTTTCAATCTCACAGAGTACGAAAAATGGCTGCAACTCACCGTCTTGGTCATCCAGAGCATTCAGAGTTCGAATACCAGAACCACTTGCCTTAAATTATAAATTCAAAGAAAGCACCAACATCAATCAAACTTTCTTGATTTACTTCATTTTCTTTTTTTCACTAAGACATTTAATGAAAAATTTCGATGAAATTTTCTGGGTTGGAAAACGAATGCGTTGTATTTAATCTTCTTTTTTTAAAAGTTCTCTGTGCCTCGGCTTTCAATAAAAAATTGGATCTTAAATCAATTTTTTGAAAGCTTAATCAAACACATGAAACAATGTATGAAATTATTCGAGCCACCTAATCATCAGAACATAGCTAAAGAGTCAGAGTGAGAAGAAGGCACACAAACGGCTCAGAAAATATTTTCGTTGGTTTGGTCTCAAAACACTCATAGCAGGTATGTACAGGGTGGTTCATAAATAGTGTTACAAATGTTTGAGAACATTTCCTGAGGAAGTGACCGCACGTAGCGGTCACTTTTCTTGTTTTTTCCGATTCCCCGTAATTTTTTATACGTGTCAAGTGAGTTTCGATTGAATCCATCGATGTTTAGGGTAATGACAGCGTCGAATCGCTTGCGAACTGCGATCATTCGCCTACACACTCTTGGCCACGCCCCTGCTCGCATTGCTGAAACGCTTCGCCTGCCTCGCATGACAGTGTATCGAGCGATCAAACGATTCGAGGAGCTTGGCACATCTTTGGACCGTCCAAGGCGAGGTCGTCCTCGCACTGCTCGCACGACACAACTCATCGAAACCGTTCGGAGTCGGATCAACCGAAATGCACGACGAAGCATCAGACAGATGGCGCAGCAGCTCCCGATGAGCCGAACTTCATTGGGACGAATAGTCACGGAGGAGCTGGGACTCAGGTCGTATCGTACACGGAAGGCCGCTTTTCTGTCGGCTCGCAACAAGTCGGAAAGAGTCAAAAGATGTCGCGACCTTCTTCGTCGTACGCAACAAGGCGAACATTTCAATATGGTGTTCTCTGACGAAAAGCTGTTCACCGTGGAAGAAGTCCACAACTCCCAAAACGTCAGAGTGCTTGCGAAGGACGCAGAGCAAGCCGATAGCAAGGGTAGAACGGTCCAACGCAGTGCACATCCAACTCAAGTCATGGTCTGGGCGGGGATCTGCGCAACAGGAAAAACACCGCTTGTTTTCGTCGAGAAAGGCGTCAAGATCGACACGGAATACTATCTGAAACATGTTCTGCAAGACGTGTTCCATCCATGGTCTCAATCGCATTTCAATCAGAGGACATGGACCTTTCAACAAGACTCAGCACCAGCCCACAAAGCTAAAAAGGTTCAAACGTGGTGCAAGGAAAATTTTCCCGGCTTCATCACAACAGCAGAATGGCCGGCCTCATCACCCGACCTGAACCCGCTCGATTATTCCGTTTGGGCCTACTTGGAGTCCAAGGTCAACTCTCGCTCCCACCCAAATATTGATTCCCTGAAGAATGCCCTTCAGGCAGAATGGGACAACATCGGAGTCGAATACCTTCGTACAGTGGTGGAGGCGTTCCCAAAGAGACTTCGAGCTGTAGTTCGGGCAAAAGGAGATCGTTTGAGCTGAACTTTTGCGTGAATGTTGACATTTATGTTGTTGATAAAATATGTTAATTTGAGATGATTTTCTCTGTTTTGAAAAAAGGTATAACAATTCCAATTTGTAACACTATTTATGGACCACCCTGTATATTTAATTTGAAAAAAACTGGGTTATTATAAAAATCACTAACAATCATCTGGATAAATTGGTATGGCCTTAGGGTTTGAAAAAAATTCATACACCAGAAAAAACAGCGGCAGAGATTAAAACTTTAAAAAAGCAAAGAAGAGCTCAGTCTCGTTCTCAACTTCGTGAATTCATAATTTTCGGAAAACCTTACATCTTCTATGTTGACCATAATTCTTCGTGTGCTGAGAAGAGCCTGCAACATCAGAAAAGAACTAGAAGTTTGATTGCAATACTTGTCAATCAGAAGTTTTTGATTTGGAGAGTCTCCTCAATCACACAAAAAAATTCATTGGACTTTTTTGTAATATTAAAGCAAAAATAATAATAATAAAGGGGATATTTGAAAAATAGCCTGATGTAAAAACCTCCTGGTTCATTCTCTCGATCTCTGCATCAATGTCTAAGATTTTGATTTTTATCCGCGTAGAAGTTGATTTTATCGCTGGCGTAGCCGGTCCCTTTTCGGGTAGAGTCCTTTTCATATCTGAGACTAGCTTTTTAGTTATGTTAGTTAGAGAAGTTAATTTTCACAATTTCTTAAGAGGTTAGATTTCTATTTCCAGTTTGCTCCTCTCACTTCGTGAAACCATCACCATGATGATGATTGTTGCCCGTGCGGTTCCTTTGACGTTAAAAGGGGGTCCACGAGCTCTCGGTAAAAGCTCAAGCACACAGTCACACTCACTCACTTCTCTCTTTCTCTCTCTCTTTCTCTCTCTCATTCACTTTTTTTTGCCTCTTTTCTTTTCGCCTTTTTTTTGGTTTCGGGCTTTGGCTTTTTTTTAAATAACTGATTCCATCCTTCCATCCATATTATTCAACAATCCAACCTACACAGACAACAGCAAGAACAGCAAATAACTATTTAGACTGGCAATGAAAACAACATTCATTGGGCTAAGAAATCTGCAACATCGACAGGTCTATACCATAGGTCTAGCGGTTCAAGTCTAGTGGGGTTACAACGGCAGTTAAACAAGTGTACACTAGTATGATCTACCTCTCTACATAAAGGACAGAGAGGAGAATCAGTGGCACCTATCCTATGAAGGTAACTATTTAGCGTGCTCGAGTAACCACTTCTAAGTTGCGATAGGGTAACCTGTTGTTCCCTGTCAAGTATCCTAGTAGACTTATGGACCATGGGTGGTTTGAATCCTAGGACTGTGTTTGGTTCACAGTTTCTAAGAAATTTCCTAACGGATTCTGTGTGCAGATTTCTAAGAGTTGTCTTACAGTCACTATCCCCCAGACTGAGGTCCATGTTCATCACGTGTCGGCGGATGGCTCTTGCTGGTCGTTGTCGGAGGGTGAGGTTATGGGATGGGTGATCCTCTTGCATTCTGGCTTTGGCTAGGTATTGGCTGGTCAGCAGCTCATTGTGCTCCTTTACTGGCAGAAGTTTGGATTCGAGAGCGAGATGCTGTGTTCCGGCCATTTGAAGATTACCCGTGGCTGCACTGATTGCTTTGTTTTGGCAGGCCTGTAATCGTGTCCAGTGCGTGTTTGCGAGTGGTGGAGTGTATACGGGTGCTGCGTAGTTAATGATCGATCTCGTCGTTGCTTTATATGTCGCGATGAGTGTTGTGGGACTCTGACCCTATCTTCTACCTGCTAATGCTCTGATGATGTTGAGACGTTTGGAAGCCTTCGTTCTGATGGCCTCTGCGTGGTGTCGAAAGGTTCCTAATTGGTCTAAAACCACACCCAAGATCTTTGGTGTTTTGGTGATTGGGAGAAGATCGTTACTGAGTTTGATTTCAGGTTTTTTGTTGCATTCCGCTGTGCATGTTGTGAAAAGGGTCACCGAAGATTTTTCTTTGGAGAACTGCATCTTTAGGTTGTCCAGTTCATTAACTAATATGGGGAGGTACTCATTAATTTTGTCCTCGCATTCGTTGATCTTTGCACTCGATGACATTATTGAAATGTCGTCCGCATATGCAACAATGTTGGTGCTTCCCGTGGGTACTGGGAGATGGTTTAGGTAGGCATTGAAGAGAATGGGGCTTAGCACACCGCCCTGTCGAACGCCAGCCCGACTGGTGAAAGCTAGTCGTGTTTTGGAAGGTCACACTCACGGATCTTCCCCGAAGATAGTTAGACAACCATCTCACGACGCCTCTAGGAATATTGGTCTCTGCCAATTTTCTGCAAAGTGTCGGGATGTGGACTAGATCGTACGCCGAGGTCATGTCCAAAGCAACCATTATCGTTCTCTTAGGGGGAGCTTTTTGGTTGAAACCTTCAATGCTCTGGCCAGTTATTTCTAGGAGAGCTGATGTTGTGGACTTGCCTTTTGTAAATCCGTGTTGCCATTTGGCCATTTCGATCCCATCTGCCATGAAAGGGAGTAGGCTTCTTTCGAAAATTTTGGCAATGGGAGATAAGATTGAGATTGGGCGATATCCTTTAATCGTCGACGGGTCCTTTCCTATCTTTGGCAGCATAATAACTCAGGCTGTTTTCCAAGCATGTGGTATGATACCGGATTGGAGAGTACTGTTGTAGAGAAAAGCGAAGCATCTTTTGAATGAGCTTCCTGCGTTTTTGATCATGAGTGGACAGATAACCATCACCATAGAACCAGCCTGCTAGCGGTAAACACCCCCTTCACTTATATCAAGATAAAGTGTTTTAAATATATGACGCTGCCGTTTTGATTTTTCGCCATAAATGTACTTTTCGATGATTTTTGTTTGTTTTATGGCAGATTCTAGCAAAATAGCTTTATTTTATGGCGCTGCCATCAAAATAGCCTTATTTTATTGCTCTGCCGACAAAAATCAGTTATTTTATGGCGCTGCAATCAAAATAATTGACTTTATGGTACAGCGTTCGTGCAAACCCGGTCCGTATTGGTTGCTCGCTTTGTGAATATATGATTCTGTTATTAAATTTGGCGAATACCCACGAAATAGACGAAATAGTGTAGTGGGATCTTTTAGTGTAGTGGGAGTGGACTGATGAAGGAACTTTTCAATGAAATTGTGCCATTCACCATAAAATCAATTATTTTGATGGCAGCGCCATAAAACAATTGATTTTTGATGACAGCGCAATAAAATAAGGCTATTTTGATGGTAGCGCCTTAAATAAGGCTATTTTGCTAGAATCTGCCATAAAACAAATAAAAATCATCGAAAAGTACATTTATGGCAAAAAATCAAAACGGCAGCGTCACATAGTATGTATACACATATAAATGTATATTAGGGTGCGGCATAAATCTTGCGTCATTTTCATTTATAAAGTTCACAAATTCTCCAAATATTGTAGTTTTGTATGTCAATTGGACGCAGAAACTCTGTTATCTAAAAAAAGTTTTTATCTTTAGTGGGTGAACTCAGCTTCATCTCTTCAATTCTCGATACGTGCGAGAGAAATAAATACGGAAAAATCTCGCAAGAGTTTAAAAACGATCGAGCTTTTGCCGAATTTGTTCGAAGAACAAATTCGGCAAATCTTTTTGCGCGAAAAAGTCTTCCAAGCTCCAATTGAGGTAGAAACAAACTTCTCCGAGTCCATCGTCTCCAGAATTCCGCAAATTTATGAAATCGTCATGAAAAATAATCGAATGTCTTTATTTTGATTGGAAACCTCTTTTTCGATGAATTGCACATCAGTGTTAAAATGGTGCAAGACTTATGCAGCAACCTATTCTATAGTTAAAAAAAACTGTAAATTTGTTAGAATTCAAATCATATCTTTGGAGCTTCTCGCTTATTTCAGAAAAAAATTAAATTATTTAAGTGAAGTTGTAAAGATATTTCGAGGTTTGAAAAGCACAACTGATTAACGATGGACTTCACTACAACAAGGACACACACATTGGTTTTAATCTCAGAAATGTCGAACTATTGAGGGAACCGAGAATTTGAAAAAAGAGTTGAGCAAAAAATGAGTAGAGTGTTAAAGAGAGTTAGAGAGAGGAACAGACAGATGAAGAGAGGGATGAAAAAGGAAAAATAGAGAGCTTAATGTGTGAAGGAGTTGAAGATAAGATGTAAAAGAATTTTCTGTCATGAGAAAAACAAGGTTACAGATTTTTAATAGGTGTCAACTGATACGAAGGACTGACTGACCCCGCAGTCCTAATCATTTATTGCCTTTCTCTCTGGTTTGATCGTAAAGAAAGCCGGTTCATTCAAAGACCTCAATGAATTCTTGGAATGAAATGGTTTTTGAAGAGTCAGAATTAACGCTGACGTAATGTCTAAAAAGATGACGAACTCGTTCATGATTTCTTGATTTGAAATGAATATCGAGGCATAAAGGTTCATTGTGAACCAAAGTTGGATATAATCTGTGCAAGGAATAAAGAATGAATGAATAAATGAGACAATTTACAGTCAACAGGGGTCGCCATGACTCAAGCGTCTAAATTTTACAATTCAAACTTTGGCATTTATGTACATTTATTTATTAGTAATTGGCAACTAAATTTTCTTTTTTACAGTTTTTATTTGCTTCCGGGGCTTACCATGAATACGGCTTAAGCCATGGAGGTTTTTTCCTTATAAAAGGAAGGGAGCTTTGTTTTTTTCTCCTCAAACGAAATCGCAGACGAAGCATTATGAAACTTTAAATAACAAGGAAAAAGAGTATCTTATCAACTTGACAATAAGCAATAGGAGCACTCTCTTGATCTCATCATCTTTAGAAACAACAGCTACGAAAAACGAGACTAATAGGGTAGTGGGTAATGGAACTACATTGATTAGTAGTAATTGCATAACTAACTATTCCCAAAAGCTTCCTTTTTAAGATATTATAAACTCCGCTCTGGCTGATTTGAACGATTATTGCCAATCATTCAAAATTTTGAGACTGATCATAGAAAACGATCTAATGAACAGGCTATAGGGCACAAGATGTTCTCAAAACTCGGGAACATCTACTCTCATTCCACCAGAAATCAACTGGTTGGGCTTTGACAGTGACTCTTAGAGTGATGAGATGGCGCGAAAGTGATTTCCAGATAAAAATCACTTTCTTATTTGACATTGGAAATTCTATATTGAAGTCCGATAGTCAAGCATTTGCAAACGTAGAACTCTACATTCACGTTTTCAATCTCGGCATGGATGGATGTGTTCATGTGGGATCAATTCTGGCAAGGAGGGCATCTCCAAAGTTGAAGCCTAGTTGGCTCGTAGCTGCAAGCACGTAGATCGAGAATCTGTGGAGGACGCTTCTGCTTCATGAGCTTTTCGGACCACAACTTGCTGGTGAGAGGAGAGCAACTCATACTCATGCTGAGAAGACCGGCGAGTCAATCAGGGTCCAATAGATGAAAGGCCTCATCATGACGTTCCTGACTCCCGGTGATGGGGGGGGAGTAGTACCGAGGGTACACCCCACGCCTTTTAACTTGAAAGCACAGCGAAAATGTCTCCATAACACAATGAACCAAGTAAAATTTTAGACAAAAAGGTTTGAAAAGGCTACGAGAAACGCTCAGTCATAGAGTTCAAAGGCAACAACGCCTACCTAAGATTAAACATGAGTAATCTTCTTTGAATAGGTTTTTCAAGTTTTTATTGAAAGTACAGGGTGACCCATATATTCGCAAACGCGTTTACAATCGTGTATCTCAGTGCAAAAGTGAGCAAGAGTGTTCAAATTTTCACATTTATCAGCACACATTAATAAAAACATTGGGTCGAAAAATCATTCAATTCGGTCTCCTTTGGCACGAACGACAGCCCGGAGTCGCTTTGGGAACGCTTCGATCACTGGACGAAGGTACTTTTCGTCGATCATCGACCACTCCTCCTGCAGGGATTTTTCAGAGACTCCAGATTCAAGTGAGGATGAGCATTGACTTTGCTCTCGAAGTAGGACCACATGGAATAGTCCAGTGGATTGAGGTCGGGCGATGAGGATGGCCATCCTGCGCTGGAGATGAAGTCGGGAAAATGAGCGTTGCAACATGCATGTGTTCCGATAGCCTTGTGAGCTGGCCCAGAATCTTGCTGTAAGACCCAATGTGTATTACGGTAGTGGGAAGCAGACCAAGGAAGCAATACTTTTCGAAAAATCTGCTGGCGGTAGTGATTTTCGAAAAACCTGATTAATTTTGGCTCCTGGTTCGAACAAAAGAAGGGGAGTTTTGCCGGTAGCGGACACTCCGTCCCAAACCATGACTTTTGCAGGATGGGAAGCTCTATGCAGGAATCCACCGGAGCTTCGAGGTATGAGGCATCAGCCTGATGGCACAGTAGGTGTATCAGTCATTCACACCTTCTTCGCCTTTGAAGATGGGAATTTTAGTCGAGCCGTTTCAATCTTCTGCGAAAACTAGGCGTCTCGTAGCTTCCCGGAAAAGTTCAAAAAGATGATAAACTTCACAGTATCCCGCGATTTTCAGCCTGCGGGCCAGATGATCAGCATGTAGATCATCTGGCCCACGTTGACAGTTATCAACATTCGACCGGAAAAGCTGTCCTGATTGGTTCTTGATCAACGTAATGTGCGAGAAGTCTTTGGCTGCGGTAGCTCTTGCTTTGCAGATGCGGTAAACATATTTTTCACCTTCGCGGGTGTCAAGCTTGTTGTACATCTCATTCGTTGCAGAAGAGAGCGCTTTCGCAATACTTCTCTTTGCTTCTCTCTTAGCGAATACGTATGGGGTACTGTCTATGTCTGACATAAATGTCTTCCAGAGTTTGAGAGCCTCTTCTTCTTGACTGCATCTTGGACATTCTCATTCCACCACCAGGATTCTTTATTCACTATACGCTTGCGTTCTGGCTTGGTCCTGCCTAGAACTGTACCTCCAATCCCAATCTCCTTCATTTTCTCACTGAGGAAGTTCAAGGGTTCCTTTTAGAGTCATAAACGGTTCCGTAGAAAGTGGGGGCGGTGAATGCAGGAAGAAGTCGGTGTATAAACTGAATTTTCTTTTTTCCCCACCACTTTATCCGGTCAATTTAATTTACAGGCTCGTCACCGCACGATTGTTGGGGATAGCGTAAGTCGATAACCACTGGGAGATGTTGCGAGGTGATGTTGTCGCTCGGGATGATTTTGCGGTTGGTAACAATCTGAGTCATCCAATAGTCGATTTGAGTGTGCCTCTCTCTACTACAATAGCTGATGAGATAATAATCATTGTTTTGGGAAAAACGTATTGCATATGGAAAGATTTTTTTCTCGGCAAAGCATATTATTCTCTTTCCGTCCTCGTTTGTTAAGCCGTATCGATTCCTTCCGTGAGCTCTCTTGTGCAGAATCTCTTTCCAACATGACCATTGGGGTCACCACCTATGAAGATTGTCACTTCCGGCAAGCTCTGCCTCGTGATGTCCTCCAAAGCCTCCTAGAATCGCTCTTTCTCCGCTTCGCTGCATCCCTATTGTGATGCAGATGATGAAGCACTGAAAATTTTGAGAATTTAACCTTTCAACTTGGTCTGAATTTCGGCAAACTTCTGCAATGGATGACAGAAGGTTGGTTTCGGCAATTATCCCCACGCCGTTCCGTTCAGTGGTGGTTTTTCCGGAGTACCACAACTTGAAATTGTCTCTGATTAACTTCGCTCTGGATCCCTTTAATTTTGTCTTTTGCAGGCATGCGATCTGGATGTTCCTTTTTGGTAAGCATGTCGCATATCTCCATCGTCTTCCATTGATGACTTTGAAATTGAGGGTTGCCAGACAAAGACTGGCATGGGTTAGAGGTTATTTATTGGACAGCCTCTGGACCGTGTCATTTAGGCTAGTAAGATAATAGTAAGCGAGCATTTTATAGAATGTGAGCTGCCCATTTCCCACACAAAACCACAATGCTTACTGGCCTAAGCCCCTCTCTGGTAAGCCATGGCAAAGTATTCAAGTCTCCCATCCGCCTGCGAGAGAGGCCCCACATACGCCATAGGGGTAATCAACGCGTGGACTTCTTTCATAACCTCCCAAGGCTAGATACGAGTTTGCGTCTAAGAACGAAATGAAATTTTTTTGAATTTTCTTGGTTGTTAAGAAGTCGAAATTTCGACATTTTGTTTGTGGATGATTGAAAATGCTACTTGCTTTTACATTTGCTGTTGAATATGGTGATTTGTTTATCCACTGAGGTCAGAGCGTTGTATGTCCGAATAAAGATTTGCCTGCATGAAGAATAGGAGAAACTGAGAGACGCAGTTAGGAATAAAAATAAGATTTTTAACGAAGCAAGAAGTCATAGTGCAGCTGTTAGTTCGAAACTTTTTTCTATCTTTCATGCTATTGCATGAAAGATAAAAAAAATTCGAAAAATAGTTATATTTCGAATTGGAATCAAATCGATTTTATCTGTTTTTCGATCGATCTCATAAAATTTTCAAAAATTCACAATAATTCAGTTTATTTGAGATGAATTTGTTAGGTGTCTGGCATTTCAAAGCCTAAAGAACATAAATAAAGGGTAAGGTCAGCCTTCGTTCACTGCTGACTGCTCAATTCTCGATTCCAGTCGAAAAATTTCAACTTCAGTAGAAAACATGTGGAGTTGAGTAATGTTTCACATTCGTTCATTCGAATCCAACTTTCATTTGTAACACAACTTCAAAGTGCACCCAGCAGAACATTTCAAGGGCTAAAGTTTTTTTTCGTTTACTTTCTGATAGAGCGGATTGTCAGACATGCAAAAAAGAGCTGAAGTTAAGAACTGAAACTAATCTCCGCACTTCAGACCAAACCTGGTTTCCTTCAAATGGCCATCCTTTGAAGTGTTGGACCCTTAATATCAAAATATTATCACCGTTCTACTGAGGGCTAGAGATTTCATATTACTTGTAATTTTAAAAAGTGAGGAAAATCGTAAGAATTCGAAGATTTATCATATTTTCACAAAAACCTTGAACCCTAAAACATAGCAGATTTTTTTCAAAATCAATTTTCGCTTATTTTTTTGTTTTTCTGTCTCTCTAGTTTCTTTAACTGTTTCGGTTTTTTTTTCATTCTCTCGCTTTTTCTTTCTAAATTTCTCGTTTCTCCCTTACTCTATTCTTTATTTATCTCGAAATTCAGCTCTTATTCCCTCATGGGCATATCCTTCGTCTTGTCTTGCAGACATTGGAATACTACAGGGTGGCCCATATACTCGCAAACCAATTTTTCGGCGTTTATAATTCAATTTGTAGTGCACGCTGAGCTCCAATTTTTACACATGTTCTTCTCATATGTTTCTTTATTACATGGTTCAAATTTCATATCATTTGATCAGTTCTCAAAAGAATGGTGGGCTCTCATAGAGCACGCTCTATCATTGTGGACTTGCACAAACTTGGTCGATCAAATACGCGCATCGCTAAAGATCTCAACGCCTCGCAATCTTGTCTGAAAAACAATCAAACGGTTTGAACAGATCGGTACACTTGCTGACTTTCCCCGAAGAAGTGATCCTCGATTAGTGCGCACCCCTAACAAGATTGAGGTCATGAGGAAGCGAGTCGGTCGAAATGCTAGGCGTAGCTTGAAAAAAATGGCCTCCGAGATGAACTTATCACGCAACACTCTTCAAAGAATCGTTGAAGAGGACTTGAGTCTCCCCCCATATCGTACTAAAAAGGCTGCCTTCCTAACTCTAAAGAACAAGGAGAAAAGACTCAAAAGGTGCCGCGCCCTAATCCTCTGGACGCGCGACAGTGCTCACCTCAGGACAGTCTTCTCGGATGAGAAGCTGTTCACTGTGGAAGAGGCCTACAACCCTCAAAATGTGCGAGTGCTTGCTCGGGATTCACAGGCAGCTAATCATACCGGTGGATTCCTGCATAGAGCTTCCCATCCTGCAAAAGTCATGGTTTGGGACGGAGTGTCCGCCACCGGCAAAACTCCCCTTGTTTTGTTCGAACCAGGAGGCAAAATTAATCAGGAATACTACCGCCAGCAGATTCTTCGAAAAGTATTGCTTCCTTGGTCTGCTTCCCACTACCGTAATACACCTTTGGTCTTACAGCAAGATTCTGCGCCTGCTCACAAGGCTATCGGAACACAGGCATGTTGCAACGCTCATTTTCCCGACTTCATCTCCAGCGCAGAATGGCCCTCCTCATCGCCCGACCTCAATCCGCTGAACTATTCCGTGTGGTCCTACCTTGAGAGCAAAGTCAATGCTCATCCTCACTTGAATCTGGAGTCTCTAAAAAAAATCCCTGCAGGAGAAGTGGTCGAAGATCGACGAAAAGTACCTTCGTCCAGTGATCGAAGCGTTCCCAAAGCGACTCCGGGCTGTCGTTCGTGCCAAAGGGGACCGAATTGAATGATTTTTTGTCCCAATGTTTTTTATTAATGTGTGCTGATAAATGTACAAATTTGAACACTCTTGCTCACTTATGCACTGAGATACACGTTTGTAAACGCGTTTGCGAATAAATGGGCCACCCTGTAGACGAAAAATTGGCTTTAAACGCTACGGTTTCGAAAATTTTCTTCATAGGTGATGATTTTGAGCATCAGAGACTCCGATTAAAAAAAAATTAAAAATAAAAATTTTTCAATAAAAAATTATTTTTACATAAAAATCTTTTTTAGATCAAAAACGCTTAGGCTCAGGCAAAAGTTTACGCTAACGAGGCCGTACGGCTTAGGCTAACGAGACCTTATCACAAAAAAGCCACTCTTCACTGTCTGGCGTCTAGTATGCCCATGAGTATATAAGAGCCCGAATTTCATTGTTTACCTCTCGGGCTCCTTTTCTCTTTCCTCTTTTTTCCCTCTTTCTCTCTATCTTTCTTTTTTTCTCTCTCTTTTTCTCTCTCTCTTTCTCTCTCTCTCTCGTTCGCTTCTACTCACCATTGCGAAAATGGCAACGACGTTGGACCATTGTTCAGAGTTCAACCTTCTCTACGTTAGCGCCACCTCCTGTGTACGCCTTGTTGTCTCCAAACAACAGCAAGAGTACATAGTCGTCAAAACCAATAACAAGAAAAGTAGATCATTGAAAAAAATAACAATAAACGAGTACGGGATAAAAAGGTGGGCCTTCCTTACACTTCGAAGGATCTTCGACAACGTGATAGGTACGCATAAAAGTCCTTAACAAGCACCAATTTAACTTCAGAACAGAGATAGCATTGCTGAATTGAATTTTTAACATGTTCAGAGATTTATAAAAACTTAATACAAATGAAATCTACTCTAATATGTACATATTCGACTGACGTATTTTTCTTTCCTCTGCAGGAAACATTCGTGCAAATATCGCGTCACACAAAAGTCTGATTTGAATACCTGAAAGTATGTATAAGCCATTTTCTTTGTCTCGGAGTTTTCACCTTTTTTAACTTCGTCTTCAAAATTCGCTGCAAACTAGACAAAATTGAAAGATGCATTTTTTTTCTCAGCACAAAATATCCTCAAAAGGAGCAAGAGTTTCTCTTCAATTACATCGAGTTGAACCGTCATTTTCGCCAAGGAGTTGATGCCACAGCTCGATGTTTCAAGAGGAGAATCATTTTACAGAAAGTTGCCTTAAAGGTTCCAAAATGACTCAGAGACCACAAGGAGTCTTCAACACGTCGAAAGCCTTCTTTATCGGGCACTTTGTACTTTAGGGGCACCCCCTACCAGAGGTTAAATGGGTCAGATGAGTTCAATGGCTCAACACATATCAATAATGAGAAATGAAGCGAATAAAATTGGTTTTATAGCACCCTATACATATATGCAAGTGTGCTCTCTTGAAAGTCAGACGTTTGACCCATTGAACCTCTGGTAGGGGGGTCCCTAAAGTGCAAACGTGCCTGTAGGTAAAAACAAAATTTCATCCTGAATGCTGTAGCTGATTGGGCAACGAGTTGGGGATTAACAATTTCTACTTCAAAGACAACTGTTATGCGAATGGGTAAACATCACCCAGAAGTGAAGTTTTATCTTGACGGAAATGCCCTTTGTGAGTCTGATCACATTCGAGATTTGGGTATTGAGTATTCTAATAGTCTAGATTACTCTCGACATATCGAACAAATGTGTCGTAAAGCAAGCATGAGATGCGGGTACATTCTGAGAACCTTCAAGTCGAAAAATGTAAGACTTTACAAACAAGTATTCATTACCTACGTTAGGCCCATAATGGAATACTGCTCCGTCATTTGGTCTCCTCACTTAAAAAAACACATAGAAATGATTGAAAAAGTTCAACGTCATTTCACAAAACAAGTTTGCAGGAGAGCCGGTCTGCAGCTGACCTACGAAGAAAGACTGCAGCTCTTGGAACTTCCCAAGCTGCAAGCCCGACGGAAGACTGCAGATTTAATCATGACGTACAAAATATTAAATCGGCTTACGTCAATCGACCCTTGCTCCATGTTTTTGTTTAACAACCACATTTATAATACTAGATCTAACTCGAATGCACTAATCAAACCACTAATTCGATCAGCTTGGCATTCTAACATCTTACCATCTAGAGTAGTTAATTATTGGAACAGTTTGTCTAATGAGACCAGATCATGTTCTACTCTCAGTTCATTCAAAGATCGGATGGAGTTAAACTTGTTGAACTAATCATTATTCACTACTTATCAGCTTGAATCCTAACTACCTGTACGATTTTCTACTATTTCTACTAATTTCTATTTCTACTAATTACATTTGAATTAATTTGAATTTGAATTTGACTTTAAATTTATTTCTTTTTGTTAAGTTTTCTTAAAATTTCTCACATTTTTCTATGAAAAAGTGAAATGCCTGTGAATTGACTACATGTGAATTTTATCTATTTTTACCTGAAATGCAACACGCACTGTGCAATAAATCATTCATTCATTCATCCACGCTCAAATAGGCTTTTTTTTCTTTATTAAATTATTTCTCAAAAAAACATATGTTTTGAAAATTAGATAGAGTTTTTTTGACAGAAATGCCGCCATAATCAATTTTTCAACAGTAAAGAGTTTTGCGCTTTCATATGGGTAAACTTGCTTGTATGTTTGTTTTATGAATAGTTTTTATTTGAGTTGTTCTTAGACATCAAGGGCGGGGCGACCATTAGACAGCTCAGAAAACTTGCTTTACTGCTACAAAATTGCCACGGTTATTTTAACCAGCTGATATCTACCCAGAAAACTTACGGGATATAATAATAATAATAATCTTCATCGCACGGTGTGAAAAACATAATTCATGACAATATGTGGAATCGTAGTTATGATCGAGTATAACACAAGCGTTTCACTTTAATAAGTGAGAAATAGAGAAAATCGAACAAAAAGGGGTGATAGATTTACAAACAGTTGAGGCAATCCTACCACAAATATTTATTAAAATTTAAGGAAATTACACGTATGATTCGCTCGTGACTGCTTTCAAAAGATGCAACTGTAGAGGAATTTAGGACTCCCCAGGGGAGACTGTTCCATGTGTTTACTATTACTGAAAGGCTATTCGAATGCATAACCGTTCTAAAACGAGGCATTACTAGTGATGATGGATGTGATCTAGTGTTATGCTCATGAGATTGGAACCGGAAGATGGATAATCGGTCTAAGGGGGTACGATTTGTCACAATTTTGAAAACAGTGATTAAATCGGTCTTTCTACTCCTTTCTTGCAATGTCACCCAGTCCAATTAATTGAGTCTTTCAGGGTAGGTCATCGCGAACCCAGTTCCTCTGAAAACATTCATAGTGTACTTTCTCTGAACTTTCTCGAGCAAGTCTACAAACCTTTTCAGATGTGGTGACCATATTATTGAGCACTACTCTATGTAGTTGCGGTCTGACATAAGTGACGAACAACTACTCTATGTAGTTGCGGTCTGACATAAGTGACGAACAACTCTTTAAAGAGTTCTAAATTTTTAGTTTTGAAGGTTCTCAGAATGAACGCACATCGAGCATGCACTTTGTTACATATGTTCTCTATGTGTTGCTTGAAGCATTGCTTACTATCATATTCTACGCCAAGGTCTCTCACAACATCAGATTCTGGTAACTGCACACCGTTCAAATGAAATGACACGAAGGATGAGAAGCTCCTAGTCTTATTATCGTGGTTTTTGAAGAGGAAATGGTGAGTCCAGGAAATGGTGAGTCCGAGGGATGTCTTGTAACTTAATTTAGTATTTGATCAAATAACGTTCATGTTCGAACATCTTGCTCAAAAACCAAGCTTTATGAAATGAAGAGGCATTAAAAACTTATAATGTTTGTAGGAACCGGGGATGTGCCAAAAAAAGTCGAATTTTTTTCGAGTCTTTTTTTTTCGAGAAAAAAAGTCGAAAAAAGCGTAATTAAGATTGTTTTTTATAGGAACTTTTAGAAGGTTAATTGAGAGCAGGAGCTTCGTGGTGATGTTTGACTTTCTGTCGGCAAGCCTCTGCTTTCCTTCTGAGTCGGTCGGCAAGCCTCTGCTTTCCTTCTGAGTCTGTCGGCAAGCCTCTGCTTTCCTTCTGAGTCTGTCGGCAAGCCTCTGCTTTCCTTCTGAGTCTGTCGGCAAGCCTCTGCTTTCCTTCTGAGTCTGTCGGCAAGCCTCTGCTTTCCTTCTGAGTCTGTCGGCAAGCCTCTGCTTTCCTTCTGAGTCTGTCGGCAAGCCTCTGCTTCCCTTCTGAGTCTGTCGGCAAGCCTCTGCTTTCCTTCTGAGTCTGTCGGCAAGCCTCTGCTTTCCTTCTGAGTCTGTTGGCAAGCATCTGCTTTCCTTCTGAGTCTGTCGGCAAGCCTCTGTTTTCCTTCTGATTTTGTCGGCAAGCCTCTGCTTTCCTTCTGAGTCTGTCGGCAAGCCTCTGCTTTCCTTCTGAGTCTGTCGGCAAGCCTCTGCTTTCCTTCTGAGTCTGTCGGCAAGCCTCTGCTTTCCTTCTGAGTCTGTCGGCAAGCCTCTGCTTTCCTTCTGAGTCTGTCGGCAAGCCTCTGCTTTCCTTCTGAGTCTGTCGGCAAGCCTCTGCTTTCCTTCTGAGTCTGTCGGCAAGCCTCTGCTTTCCTTCTGAGTCTGTCGGCAAGCCTCTGCTTTCCTTCTGAGTCTGTCGGCAAGCCTCTGCTTTCCTTCTGAGTCTGTCGGCAAGCCTCTGCTTTCCTTCTGAGTCTGTCGGCAAGCCTCTGCTTTCCTTCTGAGTCTGTCGGCAAGCCTCTGCTTTCCTTCTGAGTCTTTGTTTACCTCAAATCTTAAGTGTGGACCTTATGCCAAAAAAATATCTTCCAAATTTCATTTCATTTCGGACTCCAGAGTCATTTTAAGCTGTTTCAACCAACAAACATCTTAAATTCTACTGAACAACGGTTCATTACGAATTTAGTCATAAACAGTCTTTGAATAATAATAACTTTCTAAAATTATGAGGAAAGACCTATCACACTCAATTACTCCATCAAAAGTCGAGTTCCGCTTCGGAAGTAACAAGTTTTAATAATAATAAAATGGTTGAAAAACATTTTTTTAAATGAAAAAGATAAGCACTGAAAAATATGGCATTACACAGCACCTAAAACTTTCTGTCGCACAAAGAAAACATCTTAATTTGTTACTAGAAACGTATTGAAGCCCTTTTAAAAAAATTCGGTTTGTGCCCTAAAACTGTCGAAAAATTCGAAAACGAAAAAAACATTCCCTGGTATGAACGAATTCAAAGATTAGTTCAGGCGACACAATGTCAATACTTGGCATATTTAAAGTATTCTGGAGATCCGATGTAGTCTAGTGGTCATGATTTGCGGCTCTCACCCGCAAGGCCCGGGTTCGATTCCCGGCATCGGAACAATTTTTTGCAGTGCGCTCACAAGGTTGCTCCTCGTTCCAGTTATTGTCTCGAAACTTCTCCAAACTCTACTGATAAGCAGTGAAATCTTGTTTAAGACCCTCAACTTTTGTTTACAGAAAGCCAATTTGAAGAACTTTTTGTTTCGCTTCCCATTCACAAAAAAACTTCATAACTAACGTTACGGATTAACTGGTGAAGTTTTCTTCCTCGAAGTGTTTAATTTGAAAACGCGTAATGAAATTAATAGAAAATTTGAAATTGTTTAACAAGAGTGCACCCGCGAGCTCGTTAAAAAATAGAGCTTAGCGTTTATTGATACCTTCTATTTTGCAAAAGACTACGATACAGCAATATAAATTCTAGTAACTTTTTAAATTTTCAATTGATGTTGTTCCATTGAAACGCAAACTCATATTCATAAAAAAATCATTAAGAAGCCACGCGTTACGATGGGTTGAAAGAGTCTTTCCTTAGATATGAAATGAAATGTTTGGCATACTTCGGAAAACAGAGAGCTCACTTCATAGAATTTGGTATTCTGTCAATTAATTTAATCAGGATGTATTCGAGTCTTAATGATGATTTAATTGATTATTTAATATTTAAAAAAAAAACTCTTCGCTCACTCTGATCTTAAAGGTTTTTTCCTGATTCTAATCTTCGATCGGTTGCTTGGCTTTTCCGGAACTATGTTTTCAAGTCTTTTCGATGTGGAAAATCACTAAAATTATCGTTCTACCAAGCCTTCTCAACGCAATATCACAATTGCTTTCTCTTTCATTCATGAGCTCACTCTTCTCAATCATGTTATTACAAGACTCTGCAAAAGTAGGACTGCACTTTCTAATCCTCTAAGAAATATTATTTTCAAACTTTAGAACTTGAACGAGAGAAAAAAACTGTAGGTAGACAAAAAGGTATAATTTTTTTTTGCTGCTTCAACTGTTCTTTCTGCTTGATAGAACGTGTATGTACAGGATGGCCCATATATTTGCGAAACAATCTTTCGGCGTTTATAATTCAATTTGTAGTACACGCTGAGCTCCAATTTTTACACATGTTCTTCTAATATGTTTTTTTTTTATTACATGGTTCAAATTTCATATCATTTGATCAATTCTCAAAAGAATGATGGTCTCTCATAGAGCACGCTCTATCATTGTGGACTTGCACAAACTTGGTCGATCAAATACGCGCATCGCTAAAGATCTCAACGCCTCACAATCTTGTCTGAAAAGCAATCAAACGGTTTGAACAGATTGGTACACTTGCTGACTTGCCCAGAAGAGGTGATCCTCGATTAGTGCGCACCCCTAACAAGATGGAGGCCATGAGGAAGCGAGTCGGTCGAAATGCTAGGCGTAGCTTGAAAAAAATGGCCTCCGAGATGAACTTATCACGCAACACTCTTCAAAGAATCGTTGAAGAGGACTTGAGTCTCCCCCCCCATATCGTACTAAAAAGGCTGCCATCCTAACTTTAAAGAACAAGGAGAAAAGACTCAAAAGGTACCGCGCCCTAATCCTCTGGACGCGCGACAGTGCTCACCTCAGGACAGTCTTCTCGGATGAGAAGCTGTTCACTTTGGAAGAGGCCTACAACCCACAAAATGTGCGAGTGCTTGCTCGGGACTCACAGGAAATTTTTTTTTTCAGCATTTCGGTGAATCAATGGGGTTTCGTGAAGGGATGTGGAACTATTGATGCTATATTTGCCATCCGCCTGTACCTAGAGAGGCATAGAAAAAGAGCGAAGTCTGTCCACTGCGCTTTCCTAGAATTGGAAAAGGCTTTTGACAGAGTTTCATATGAGCTGATCTGGTACTCTCTGAAAGATCACTTAGTTCCTGAGGCCTATTTCAAGTGGATCCGAATGATGTACACCGTCCCGAGAAGTACCGTCAGGTGCCCAGTTGAAACGTCTGAACCGTTCAGTATTTCAGTCGGAGTACATCAAGGGTCTGCGCTTTCACCTCTTCTTTTCATCTTGATCACGAACACTCTAACCCGTTACCTACATTTCGACTCTCCAAAGACTCTCTCGTATGCAGATGATGTTGTAATGTGCTAAAACAACCGGGAAGATGTCGAGGCTCAACTGAAAAGTTTGATCCAGGGCGTTTCTTACCACCCGAGAGGAAAAACCCTTCAAAGGGCCTACACGAGCATTGCTCGTACGCAGTCACAACCCACTCTCTTTTTTTCATTAGAGGATCAGGCGTTACCAGCCTCCCTGGTCCGAACTCTCTTACTTAGAGCTGGTATTGAATTCAACCCCGGTCCGCCAAGATGGCCGTGTCCCGTTTGCTCTAAAAGTGCTGCATCAAACAGTATAAGATGTGGTAGATGCTCCTCATGGGGACACCTTAAGCGCTTGAATCTGTCATCGTTCAATGAATGGTCCTCGAATTGGAGATGTCTCGATTGTAGTAGAACACCTGTCACGAGAACTCATCCCACTAAGCCCTCAGAGAACCTAAAAATCCTTCAATGGAACGCAAATGGTTTGAGGGCTAGAGCGTCAGAACTAGAGGGCCTCCTACATGAACTGAACATTCACATAGCTCTCATACAAGAATCCAAGTTGGAAGGAGACGCTAGAGTTACTTTCTCCGGCTACACCATGCTCAGAAAAGATCGTAACAATTCTGGCGGTGGAATAGCCATTCGAATAAGGGAAGACACTCAGTACACTAACATAACCCTTCCCTCAATGGATAAGGTCGCGGAAACTATGTGCATAAATGTCCCCACCAAACGAGGCAATTTCTCCATCACCAATGTATACATACCTCCCCGGTCCTCATGCTCATCCGGTTATAATACTAACTTTCAGCGACTACTAGACAGACAGGACTTATGTATCATTGCAGGGGACTTCAACGCACACAACGCGCTCTGGAGTGAGGGAATCGAAGACAAAAGAGGAGACGATCTATGCGAAGCCATAGAAGAAAGAAACCTGGTCTGTCTTAACAACCCCCCTCAGCACACAAGAAAGGACGCTTCGCCGGACATAACACTCATCTCCTCCGACGTGTCAACAGAATGCAGATGGACACCGATCAACAGACTCAAATCCGACCACCTCCCCATCTTCATCGAAATTGATCTTCAACCGTCTAACATATCGAATACGAAGTGCTTCATGAATTACAACAAAGCAAACTGGAGCGGTTTCGAGATGGAGATAAACAAAAGAATTGTTGATTTTCCTTTCACAGGAAAAACCAATAAAATGCACGATTTCCTCGTACGAGTCATTCTTGCAGCGTCGAAGAACAACATCCCTAAAGGCAGAAAGCTCAACTACACTCCTAACCTAGGCGAAAAAGCGAAAGCCCTGATTAAATAAAGAGACTACATGAGGACCAATGATCCTCTGAATCCTGATCTCCCTACAATCATGGCCGAAATCACAACTCAAATTCGCACGGATAAGCAAAAAGCTTGGGAGGAATACGTCAGTGGACTTCGACATAATGAACCAACCAATCGGCTATGGAAAACTATTAAAGCAATTGATGGTAGAGGACACAACCGATCTCACAATGTCATCATCCAAAACGGAAAACAACTATCCTCCCTGAAAGCTGCAAACGCCTTTGCCAAAAACCTGGCCAAACAAGCCCCTAAAACATCGAAGAAAACTAATCGCCAGATAACTTGATGGATAAAAGGGTTTTCCAGAGAAGACATTCCCGTTTTTTTCGATTGATGACGTTTAAAAAGCTTGCAAAGCAACCAGAGGCTCGAAGGCAATCGACAGCTAAGGAATCTGTCCACTCATGATCAAAAACGCAGGAAGCTCATTCAAAAGATGCTTGGCTTTCCTCTACAACAGTACTCTCCAATCCGGTATCATACCACATGCTTGGAAAACAGCCAGAGTTATTATGCTGCCAAAGATAGGAAAGGACCCGTCGACGATTAAAGGATATCGCCCAATCTCAATCTTATCTCCCATTGCCAAACTTTTCGAAAGAAGCCTACTCTCTTTCATCGCAGATGGAAACGAAATGGCCAAATCACATCAGTGCTCTGATTCCGTGCTATTTCTCCTGCTCACACTTCAATTCAGCCTTCAGTTCTGCCACAACCCGTCAAGCTATCAAGCTATCAGTCCCCCCTCGTTCTCCCCGGAGCAGACGTCCGCACCATTTAAAGTAGTGTTCCTTTAATAATTGACCAATTCTTTCTTGCTTTCAACTTGACCTTAATCTATTCTAAATAAACTTTATTAAAATTAACTTCACTGTATTCTCCTGTGCAACTCACACACGCAACAAACTCAATACTAGAACTCCCAAAGAGCAAGGAGTACAGGCGAGCAAAAATAACCTGTGTTCCGATAGCCTTGTGAGCAGGCGCAGAATCTTGCTGTAAGACCCAAGGTGTATTAAGGTAGTGGGAAGCAGACCAAGGAAGCAATACTTTTCGAAGAATCTGCTGGCGGTAGTATTCCTGATTAATTTTGGCTCCTGGTTCGAACAAAACAAGGGGAGTTTTGCCGGTGGCGGACACTCCGTCCCAAACCATGACTTTTGCAGGATGGGAAGCTCTATGCAGGAATCCACCGGTATGATTAGCTGCCTATGAGTCCCGAGCAAGCACTCGCACATTTTGAGGGTTGTAGGCCTCTTCCACAGTGAACAGCTTCTCATCCGAGAAGACTGTCCTGAGGTGAGCACTGTCGCGCGTCCAGAGGATTAGGGCGCGGCACCTTTTGAGTCTTTTCTCCTTGTTCTTTAGAGTTAGGATGGCAGCCTTTTTAGTACGATATGGGGGAGACTCAAGTCCTCTTCAACGATTCTTTGAAGAGTGTTGCGTGATAAGTTCATCTCGAAGGCCATTTTTTTCAAGCTGCGCCTAGCATTTCGACCGAATCGCTTCCTCATGGCCTCAATCTTGTTAGGGGTGCGCACTAATCGAGGATCACCTCTTCGGGACAAGTCAGCAAGTGTACCGATCTGTTCAAACCGTTTGATTGCTTTTCAGACAAGATTGCGAGGCGTTGAGATCTTTAGCGATGCGCGTATTTGATCGACCAAGTTTGTGCAAGTCCACAATGATCAATGATAGAGCGTGCTCTATGAGAGACCACCATTCTTTTGAGAATTGATCAAATGATTTGAAATTTGAACCATGTAATAAAAAAACATATGAGAAGAACATGTGTAAAAATTGGAGCTCACCGTGCACTACAAATTGAATTATAAACGCCGAAAGATTGGTTTGCGATTATATGGGCAACCCTGTATTTTACTTTTCCTCTACTTATCTTTTCGCCTTTTCCATTCCTTTTCCAACTCGCTCGACACGTACAAACATGCCTTAGGTCGTCTGATACCAACCCAATATATCGTGATGCAGCATCCTATAAGGCCCGGATTTAAGAGAGTGAGGGGCTAAAGTATCACAGAACTTTCCCAAAACATTTGTCCCGTGCTGTGGGGCGTAAAATATGAAGTTAAATATAACCGGACTTCACTTTGCTTCAGTTGTCTCGGCAGTTCTACGTTGCAAAATCGAGCACTGGCAACCTTTCGAAGCGCCTGCGACTATCCAGACGTATGTTAATTGATTTTTAAGTTCAGTACTAATGACCTCGGAGGTGCTTATAGTCATCTCGAAGACTTGTCGGAAGGGACGCTATCGCTGCACAACTCATGTGGTTGACCGCAATATTGTCCGAGCCTCAAATGAAGACCTCGCCTCACCGCCACTTATGTGGCTCGGTTTATTTCGCCTCCAGGTGTTCACCAACCTTTTTACGAACCAATCGCCCTTGACTCCAACAGGCAGGCCCTTATGGGAGACGACCAGTACGGAAACCTTTCATCAGTGCTCAGAATAGAGAGGCGCGTGTTGAGTGGGCCAAGGCAAACATCAACTGAACCCCTTCTCTAACATTGGGTTTTTCAAACATCAACTGAAGCCCTTTCCTAACAGAGATATATGAATCTCGCTATTATGTGTTAGGTAAATATGGTATTCAGTTCATTTGTCGTCCTATAGGCCAGAAATACAACTTGAAACACCAGGTCCCAAACGTTCACAGTTGGGACCTGGTGTTTCACGGTGCGGGTTCAGTATTTGTTTGTTAATGAGCCGGTCCGGATGGTCGTGGGCCATTGGTCCATATTCAGGGTAGAATGGAAGCAACAGTTTATTTAGACATCCTCGAGAACACTATGAGACCATTCCCGTTGTATGTGTCGGTGATTGATCTCACAGCAAGATTATGAGCACAAACACAAATTTCTGCTTGTAGTAGATTGGATCATCCTTAAAGTGGATCTTCCCACCGATTGAATACATTCATAAAGTTCGAGCAGAATGAGGTCGCGTTGCAGTCCAGTCCAATGAACCTGGTATAAACGCAAATGACTCGATGCCCAGGCTTTGTGAGGCTAGAGTTTGCAAAAGTTACCCAAAAAAAAAATCTGCTACGGAAGAGATATACAACAAGCTTGAAAGCCGCAAGGGTAAAAAGGATGTTTTTCTCATCTTCAAAGCTAAAGCTGCAGGAGCTAAGAATTTTACACACATCAGGCTGATCAAGAACGATCCAGGACAACTTCTCCGATCGATTGCTGAAATATGTCAACGCTGGAGAGAGCATTTCGTGAGAATTTCTAACATTGAGCTCCATCCTCGGCTTATACCTCATTTTTCCCCAGTAGAAGTAACAGTGAAAAAAATGAAGCCAGAAAGAGCTTGCGGTGCAGACAATATTCCCGCTTTTGCGGGCGAACTCGCTGAAAACATTGGAGTCGTTGACCCTTTCCTAAAGCTAGCAATCATCTAAATTACCCGGCGGCTTGAAAAACGTTGAATAAAACTATTACATTGAAAAAAAACTAAGGAGTTGTAAACGAGTGTTCAAACAACCGACCGATCAGACTGAGACCCCATACGTCGCTGCTGCTAGAAAAAAGTTGAGACTTGTCTGGGTAGGATCATCAGCATATCGGCCATTCATTGTGATTTCGTGAAATGTGTTGTACTCCCAGGGAGTCAAGATAAAGTTAACTGACTGGTTTAGTCCACATTCTAAGATCTAGTTATTATTGGAGCTCAACTCAATTTTTTTTAATGTCCAGCCTTGTTCCACGTTGAAAAACTTGCGTTAGAAGTCTGGTAGACTTTTTTATTTTAATTTTAAGTGCCTCCATTCATAAATTGCAGATTAACAATACAATTTATAGTGGTATATGAATTTTTTTAAAAAGTCAATGTTAAGTAATGTAGAAAGTAAAAGTTTCAAAAAAGTCAAGTGAATTAATAATAATTGATGAAATTCCAAGGCACGAACGGTTATTTACTTTTCAATGAATGTTTCCGAAAGTTCAACAACATTATAACAACTCAGCACTCAACAGTACCATTCAGATCAGTATATGTACATATATGTTTGTTATGGCTAGAATTGATCAGATCATTTTTATGAGCGCTCAGATGACTTTGAGGTCTAGGATAAGAGCTTCCTGGGTACGAGCCCGGCTGAATTTTTGTTTTAAGACTATTTCAACCACATGCTTTCTGAATCTGAATTTATCTGATCAATTCAAAGCGTTGATCAAAAGTTCATACTCTCTGTCTTTCTCTCCCTCTCTCTCTCTAGAACTGATCTGATCAATTCTAAGCGCTGGTCAATTCTAGCCATAAAATAAATATATTGAACTCACACGCAAGTTCAAGCCCATTGAAGATCACGGATATGAGTTTTGTTGACTAAGAAACTATTGTAGTCCTAGTGAAACGATGATAATAATAATAGTTTATCGCACAGTGTATATAACGTAAATCATGGAGACGGTAAAGAATCGATTAACTTCAAACACAAGCGTATCACTTTGGCTTAAGTGAGAAAAGTTGATAAACAACAAAACCAAATCACAAATCAGAAACAAATCAGCAAAAACAAATCAGAGATAATTTTTCAAATAAAGGTGGTAAAACTAGAACAAAGCTCATTTCATCTTCTTTTTTTGATCGAAAAACACATTAATACCTGATTTGAATGACATTATTGTGCTAGAATTAACGATTTCGACCGGAAGACTGTTCCAATGGTCGATGACCCTGACCGATAGTTCTTTTGAATGGCTCACAGTTCTAGATCTAGGCATTGCTAGTGTCAGTGAGTGAGATCTAGTGTTATAATCATGAGACTGAAATCGGAAAAAAGATTGACAATTCAACGGAGTGCGGTTCGTTATAATTTTGTAGACGGTCATCAAATCCTTCTTCCATCTTCTAACTTCCAATTTATCCAGTCCCATTTCCTTGAGTCGTTCGGAATAAGCCATTTGAACTCCTGATCTTCCGAAAACATTTATGGTGTATTTTCGCTGAACATTCTCGATCAGATCCACATACCTTCTAAGATGGGGAGACCAGATAATGGAACAATACTCAATTTGTGGACTGACATAAGTCACAAACAATTTTTTTAGAAGGTCAACATTTTTCGTCTTGAAAGTTCTCAGTATGTATCCGCATCTAGCATTAGCTTTTTTACAGATATTTTCAATGTGTAGAGAGAAATTGAGTGTGTGAGAGTTCTCTACTCCTAGATCACGAACTGTGTTGGACTCGGGAAGAAGGTTTTCCGCTAGATAGAACGAAGTAGGTGGATGATTCGATCCAAGTCTTATGACTACTGTTTTGGAAGCAGATATTGTTAGGCCCCATTTTTTGACCAGTCATGGACATAGTTAATTCCTTTCTGTAAACAATTAGTGTCATTGATCGAGTATAACTTCCCGTCGTCTGCATACATAGAGATATGACAACCAGTGGGAAGGAATTTGGGTAAGTCATTGATATATAATATAAACAGTAATGGTCCTATGCAGCTACCCTGAGGGACTCCAGTAGGAGTCGAGTAGAGGGAAGAATCGTCATTTTCTACTCGAACACTCTGTTGGCGATTTTCTAAGAAATCCTGCAAGAATCTGTACAAGCATCCATCTATTCCGAATGATTTCATCTTTATCATGAGAAGGTGAAGAGGGACAGCGTCGAAGGCGCGGGAAAAGTCGATTAAAGCACAGCTAATGAAGCATTTACTGTCTAATTTAGTATGCCAATCATGGTGAGTATCGAGTAAAGCGAGTTCACACGAATGTTTCGGTCGAAATCCGAATTGGTGACAACTAATCAGTTCATTCTCATTAAGATATTCCAGTAGTTTTTGACAAAGAATTCGCTCCATGATTTTAGAAGCGGATGGGGTGAGGCAAATGGGTCTATAATTTCTGACATCTTATCTCCTTTTTTCTTAAAGACGGGTTTTACAATAGCTTTTTTCCACTGGGAAGGACAACTCCCGTTAAGTAAGAATCGATCGAACATGATAGATTAAGAAGCGCATATTGCGTGCGCAGTGTTTTTGAAAAATGTGTATGGTATGTTGTCCGGTGAAATGTTGTTCTTGCTAGTGAGCCGTTTTAGATAGAAGTAGACCAAATGAGCCGGTATCGGGATAAAATCAATGGTAGCGGTAAAGGTTTGTAGGCTTGATGAATCGTATCTACTAATACTTAACGCGTCTTGATTTTTATAGAGAGATTCGAAATGTTTAGCAAAAATATAGGCTTTTCTAGAGTCTTCGGTAGAGATTATGCCATTTTCTTCTGACAGTGGACCGATTTTGGAGTCGTCTTTTATATTGTCATTAGTGTAGCGATACAGATTTTTTAAATTAGCGCCTCTGATAAGAGAATTCTCCATATTTCTACGATGACAGTCATGAGCTTTTCTTAGTCGATGATTCATACGAAGGAAAGGAGATAGCCCTATAGATTCTCTTTGTTTGTATAGTCGGGCAGCATGGCGTCTAATTCGAGAGATGATGGGGGGAGGAGGTTTCACCGCAGACTGGGATACTCTTACTAAAGGTACACATCTGGCAATGATGCTCTGAATTATTGACGAGAAGATTTCATATACCTCACTAGAGTTAGTAGACATCGCGAATAGAAAGGACCAGTCAGTACCGCTGATGAGACAATTAGCAAGCTTAAAATTCGCTTTTTTGTAATTGTACTTGAGGACTAGTGCGGACTTTTTAAGGTCATGGTGAGGAATACTAAAATGAACCAAGTTGTGGTAACATGAAGGAGGAGGGGGAGATACAGAGCAGTGAGAAATACCATCTGGCCGAAAGGAGAACACAAGATCTGAAGTATTCTGAAGCCTAGTGGGGAAACTGACATGTTGTGTTAAAGAGTGATAAGACGCAAAATCAGAAAGAGAACGAGAATGATGACTGGGTGACACCGAGGAAGAAACACTACCCTTGGGCCATGATATTTCAGGACAATTGAAATCACCAACTATTATATGGTCGCAGTCATGTACTGTGAAAATGTTCTCGATGGTTAAAAGCGCATTGGAGAAGTCGGAGTTTGTAGTACTGGGACTTCTATAGAGGCAATGGAGGATTGTGTCTCGAAGATGTTTGTTGATTAGCTTGACCGACAAGTATTGACAGTATAGAGAGTGACTGGTAGAGTGAACAAGAGAGCAAGAGATAGACTTGTCAATAAGTAGAGCAACTCCTCTCCCATTCCTATCCCTATCACTACGGAAGACAGAATATTTTTGCTGGCAAGATAACATAGAGTCATGCACAGTAGAAGAATCAGCCCAAGTTTCGGTTATTCCGATTATACTCGCATTGTATTGTGTAGCCAATGCATCTATGATATTTATTTTGAAGGAAATGGAGCGAATATTGACTAGAAAGCAATTCCAATTTTTAAAATCTAACGAAGTCTCAGATGATAAAGAAAATGAGTTCAGCTTCAATTGAGACTTAATGGTTTCACGAAAGGGAACTACCTATGGAGAAGTTCGCTGTCCTCCCGTCAAGAGAGGAAATTCTTCCATACCTCTGTCGACTTGTGCTACGTCTCCTACGCTCACGATCGATTCCTGAGTGCTTGTTTGATTGCGAGTTTTTCTCGTAGAGGCTCTGCCGACTCCGCGAGCTCTGCCAACTGCAACAATCCTTCCACGACCACGACCACGCTTCGGAATGGGAAGAGGAGAGGGTAATGGGATCTGAGCATTTGTTTCAGGAAGAGATTCATAATTAGAGCTAGTAGGAGCAGTCTCAGCCATCGTAATTTGCGCGTTACTGAGTCTCCTATTCAGCTCACGAGGGTTACGAAGTTGAAACACTTCCGGCCCGTTTCCGATATCTCTCACGATGTGTAATAGCTTACCTTCTAATTCATTTCTCCGTCCGCATTCTCTGCGAAGTTCAGCGTCGAACCGAAGCTGATGCTTCATGTAATCTGGACGTGCGTATGCTTGAACGTTATTGCTACATCTAGGAACGCATCTAGAGCTACGCGTATGAAGTAAAAACAAGTCACGAGTCTTTTTGTCTACAAACTGAACTTTAGCCGGTCTAGGTCGAGAGTTCACTCTATCGGCAACGTAGCTATGACCCGTATGTCTATGTATAGTGACTAGATTTTTGTTGAGTTTCCCATCGGAATTCACGAGAAGCCGAAGGTGAGGATCAGTAGCTAACTTGATTATGGATGCGAGAAGAGTGTCGTCTTCGGCTGCGGTTATCTGTTCGGATTCACCTTCGCTGATGTTGATGAGAACTGCTCGAGTAGCTTTCTCTTGTGCTTCGCTGTCACTCGCAAGAGAACGAGTGACTGCGGAAGCGACTGCAGCGTATGACATAGGGCCTAAAGACGAACTGGAACTGGAGACAGGAATGGGATGGTTTGAGTGAGAAGACATCAGTTTGTTCACCGAAGAAACAAGGCTCGAGACTGTAGCGATCAGATTGTTCGAGATCGTTGCTTGCTGATTGACAACTTCTCTTAATGAACTGATCGCATTGAGATTTGCCTCCTGCATCTTTTCAATCATACAAGTAAGTCTATTCATAATGATGAGACTTTCTCCGGAATGATCTACAGACATGTTACTAAGAATAGACAGTGTGTATTGAAGGGAGAGTAGTTGATAGAATGTTGTAAATCGAGCAAGCGAGCGAGAGCTTGTGTAGAGCGCAGCAAAAGGCCTCGCGCGAGAGTTGAGTTTCTGATCAAACTCGATGTATTAGAATGAGACGCTGAGTATGAATTAGAGAGTGTCTCGGAATGAGAGACAGAAAAGATAAAAGAGACAGAAAAGATAAAACACTGACTCTGCTTTGATTGTACAATACTCTCCTTACTGCAAATTTAGTTGTTTAAAGCGTTCGTTTCAATAGTTGCTATTGTCACTCCCGTCCTTTAGTAAACGACAGAAGCCTCACACTGGACAAGGATCGTCCTCTGAAATGAGGCAAGAATCCCCCTTATCCAAAATGAGAGTATTAAGACAGCAACCAAAGAAGAAAACACGAAATGAGTAAATTGCAAGAGAGACAGAGTACCGAGTCACCGCACTCTGGCAAGTAAAGGAGAGCAATGGTATAAAAGGTCTCGCTAAAAGTTCCTCAAATCGAGAAACATATTGTGAAGAAAACAATTCAATGTATCGCTATCATAGACGGTTAATGTCTTATAAAGTATCAGAAAACAAGTTATGATTTTAATAAAAGTGCCCTTATTGTCTGCTCAGCTCTAGTTAACACGTCATTATTTAATTTTCATCATAAAAATTTACATTTTTTTCTATCATGTTAAAACGATAAGAGAAAACAACTAGAAAATTTTTAAAATATGAATAGAGTTGGACCGCATACCTTAGGTGAAATCGCTGATAATAATAATGAGTTTTAGGAGCGGAACTTAAATTAAAATCACTCAGAATCGGTTCTGAATGAGTTTTTGAATAATGACATCATTCTGTCACATTATGATCATTGAAAAAGAAGACAATTTAGGGGAAATAATAAACGTCTACCTATTTTAGTGAAACGTCTACCTAAATAAAAAAACATACGTCAGCCTAATTTCGTGCAACGTCTACCTATTTTAGTCAAACACGTCTACCTATTTCAGTGAAACGTCTACCTATTTTGACAAATACGTCTACCTGTTTTCACAAACTTGTTTACCTATTTTGAAAAAAACACGTCCTCCTATTTAGACAAACTTGTTATTTTGACATTTTGATTTCGTGCGACATCATTTCGTGCGTCAATTTTTGCCAAATTTTATGTTTTACATCAGAAAATTATTTCTACATTAAAAACGCTTAGGCTTAGTAAAAAGTTGGCTTTAATCTACTTTAGCCGTCCAAAGATTTTTTTGTCTCAGAAAGATATTTTATTCATGAAAACTCCCTTCCCCCCTTTCTCCTTAGGGCCCCCCTTCCCCCCTTTAGGCCCCCCTTCCCCTTCCCCCCTAGGGCCCCTACCCCCCCCCTTTGCTTAGGTAGGGCCCTCTTCCTCCCCCCTCCCCCCTTTAGGGCCCCCTCCCTTCCCTGCTTAGGTGAACCCCCCTCCCCTCCCCCCTTTCCTTTCCCCAAAATTTATAAAGATAATTTAAAAAGAAAGGAAAAGAAAAGAAAGAGAGAGAAACAGAACAAGTAAGAAAAAAGAAAGAGAAAAAAATAAGAAAGAGACAAGTTTTTAAAAATAGGTAGACGTGTTTGTCAAAATAGGTAGACATGTTTGTCAAAATAGGTAGACATGTTTGTCAAAATAGGTAGACATGTTTGTAAAAATAGGTAGACGTTTCACGAAAATAGGTAGACGTTGCACAAATTTAGGCTGACGTTTTTCAAAATAGGTAGACGTTTTTCAAATCAGGTAGACGTTTTTCAAAATAGGTAGACGTGAAATTGTCGTCCTTTCAAAAGTATTCCATTCATGCATTTATTGTATGCCTATCTAACATACTTTTATACTTACGCACAGAAATACTTTAAAAGTGTTATGGAGTGTTAGAATTCAACTTTTCACTTTGCTAAGTGATTTTCTGCTCGGCATTTTTTTGAACGCTCCAATGTCTCACCACGAATTACCTTGAGAAGAAAAATAGACTACGGTATTACTTTTATAATAACCTTAACTGTTGGACGTAATCCAAGAATTTTGCTGCAGGATGTTGCTCCTGTTCTTTCTTATTTTCCTCTCTTTCTAATCCCTCTCCATTATTTTTACATAAAAATACGCTTAGGCTTAGTAATAGTTTACGCTAACAAGACCGTTGTAGTCGCCTTTGAATTTCTGAGCAGATAAATTCAAGGATAAATCCTTTTCTCTCTACTTGTGAAATCGCCACGCGGGACTTTATGACCTTTACTTCACAGAAACAAACAAACAAATGAAGAAAATAAATGGAGAATGATAAATTACTTAATTAATATAATTACTGAATTAGAATGCCAGAATAGAAAGCTAGATAAATGAACTGGGAGTCACAATTTACTGGAAAACTCCTTTCCCAACCCCCCCGCCCCTACTCTATTCAAGACCCGGACTTCAGCCGTCGATCTGCTTGTGGTCTGCTTGGCGTCGCCGCGTTGGATGGAGTCGCGTAGAGAGACGCTTGTGGGGAGGGGTTGACCTTGGATGGGATCGCCCGTGGGAGAGAGTGTCCGCCCACTCAAACTTGGGTAATTAAACCCTTTGGTTTAATTAACACAAAACAAACACGCACGAAACGCGCCTAGCCAAACCCTAGCTAGATGAAAGAGATGGAGAAGAGGCACGAAGGCCAGAACATTAATGATTAGAATCTTCAATGGGCTATCAAAAATACTCTAACTCCGTAAACTTGGAGAAAATGCTCCTAGAGCACTCAAAACACACTAGTGCACTAGATCAGGCTAGGAGGAGGCAATGATGTTATATAATAACATAAGTGAATATAGAATATAAAGAATATATTACTATAAATTAGAATTCAATGAATTCTGAAATGAAAAGGCGTAGCTTATGAAGATAAGGGTATAAAATGAAGGCGATTATTGAAGAAATATCGCGAAGGAACTAGCGCGCGCGTGGCGAGCTATTACCGTAACTCTTTAGCTAGAACAACACTAAAAATGGGTCATTAAAACACGGATTTAATGACATTGGGGCCCCGGGGCAGAAGTAGGGATTTAGGGTCGAGGGCAGAAGATTGGATTGAGGGCGCACGTCGCCAGATGATTAGCACCGGAGCGTCGCGAAGATCGTGCTGAGTCGTCCTTGGCTGGCTTCATTTCTATCCCTGGTCGCGGTACTTCAACTCGAGAACAGCATCTTAGTCATTTGATCCAGAGCTTCCATTTCTAAATAAATGAAGCTCATTCTTCGCGCATTTCCTCTCTATTCCAAATTCTAGACCATTCCACTTATAATTCTTCAAAGATTCTCGAATTGCATTCTTATTGAAATCTCTTCATGTTTATCATTATAACTGGTCACTGGGTATAACTGGTCACATGATTATCATTATAACTGGTCACTGGGTGCATCGGTGGTTCAGTGGTAGAATGCTCGCCTGCCACGCGGGCGGCCCGGGTTCGATTCCCGGCCGATGCACCATGTAGTCGCCTTTGAATTTCTGAGCAGATAAATTCAAGGATAAATCCTTTTCTCTCTACTTGTGAAATCGCCACGCGGGACTTTATGACCTTTACTTCACAGAAACAAACAAACAAATGAAGAAAACAATGGAGAATGATAAATTACTTAATTAATATAATTACTGAATTAGAATGCCAGAATAGAAAGCTAGATAAATGAACTGGGAGTCACAATTTACTGGAAAACTCCTTTCCCAACTCCCCCGCCCCTACTCTATTCAAACCCGGACTTCAGCCGTCGATCTGCTTGTGGTCTGCTTGGCGTCGCCGCGTTGGATGGAGTCGCGTAGAGAGACGCTTGTGGGGAGGGGTTGACCTTGGATGGGATCGCCCGTGGGAGAGAGTGTCCGCCCACTCAAACTTGGGTAATTAAACCCTTTGGTTTAATTAACACAAAACAAACACGCACGAAACGCGCCTAGCCAAACCCTAGCTAGATGAAAGAGATGGAGAAGAGGCACGAAGGCCAGAACATTAATGATTAGAATCTTCAATGGGCTATCAAAAATATTCTAACTCCATAAACTTGGAGAAAATGCTCCTAGAGCACTCAAAACACACTAGTGCACTAGATCAGGCTAGGAGGAGGCAATGATGTTATATAATAACATAAGTGAATATAGAATATAAAGAATATATTACTATAAATTAGAATTCAATGAATTCTGAAATGAAAAGGCGTAGCTTATGAAGATAAGGGTATAAAATGAAGGCGATTATTGAAGAAATATCGCGAAGGAACTAGCGCGCGCGTGGCGAGCTTTTACCGTAACTCTTTAGCTAGAACAACACTAAAAATGGGTCATTAAAACACGGATTTAATGACAACCGTATTAAAAAATTAGTCATAAATCCGTGACTCCGCCCCCCGAAGGAGAAAAGTAGTGGAGTATACGTCGATCTGGACAAGTACCAAATTGTCTATATATAAATATATAAACGCTACGGTTTCGAGAAATTTTTTCTTAGCTGATTATTTTGAGCATTCTTGAAAAAAATTTTTTTGTTGTAAAATTAGTAAAAATATTATTTTTACGTTAAAAAAATATTTTTACATCAAAAAACTACGAGTTAAGTTTGTGTAGTTTGTAATTACGAGTTAAGTTTATAATTCAAAAACTTATCATCCCTATATAACTCTTCGCGAGCGACGTTAAACCTTCGAAAGCAAGAGAAATGACAGAAAGAAAAACGAAAATATGCATTCTAAGATAAAGCGACGATTTTTCTGTTAAATTCTTGGATTACGTCCAACAGTTAAGGTTATTATAAAAGTAATACCGTAGTCCATTTTTCTACTCAAGGTAATTCGTGGTGAGACATAGGAGCGTTCAAAAAAAATGCCGAGCAGAAAATCACTTAGCAAAGTGAAAAGTTGAATTCTAACACTCCATTACTATTCAATAATCACATGTACGCATTTTATTATACTTTCCCAAACTCATTAACTACTAATTTATTCCGGAACAGTCAAGAAAAGTGAGGAGGTCCATAATTATCTATAATAAAAAAACGACAGTAAAAAAATAGTCTGCTTAAAACAACTTTCAAAGCTTGTAATTACAATCTCTGATTAGTGCTCTCTAATATTCTTTAGCTCGTCAATTATCTGCAATCATCGTCTTTGTTTGAAGACCTGTCGTTCTCTTCGTAGCTCATCGTTCTCTTCGTAGCTCGGTTCTTCGTAGCTCATCATTCTCTTCGTAGCTCGGTTCTGTCTCCTAATATGGCAGTCCGATCCTGTTCAGTTCCACTAGTACTTTCATTATCACTTTCCTTTTCTCTCACAGAGCCACTCTTTTAAAATCTTTGTTAAATTTTTGCATTTATTTGATCTCTTTTTTAGACTAATGATTTCAATAGAAACAAACTTATGATTTTTGAATTAATCATAAGTTTGTTTCTATTGACAAACAAACTTATGAAATTTTTGAGGACTTCATTTTCAATTGAAATATCAAACCTTTGGAAAACAGTTGTTTTCTTATTGCAATTGACCGGACGGACCCTCTACAAAAAACGTCTTAGGAATTTATTGAATTCTAGTTGATCCTTGAACAAGAACGGTTCTCAATTTTGCGTGTAAATACATGGTGTATCATAAGTACGCTAAAAAGTTTCTCAAAGTGTATTGTGAATCGGAAAATTAAGGCATCACGACACTTCGTACCCGCGACACTTTGTACCCGAAACTTAATTTTTCTTAATTGTTTTCACTTTTTCCTTGCTCAGGTTCAGGTAAAGATTACGCTAGCGAGGCCGTACAGCTTAGGAACGAGATGTCTCGAGTACAAAGAATGAAAGATAAGATAGTACGAATAGAAGAAGACAATTTGAGAGAAAAAAATCACTGTCTGACACTGCAAGCTGCACTCTACCTAGGAAGTCAAAGACGTAATCCGGTTTGGGTAAAGCTTAACCGAAAAACTCTGTTAGCAAGATTCCATTTTAGTTCCGGTGTGTCAGAATGATTATAATACTGTAGTTGAAAAACTAAACCACGAAGGTCATGGAGGATAAGAGCGGCTTGAACTTAATATGAGTAGAACTCAAAATAAAATAACGGTTTAGCTTTCATTTAATTTTCCAGTGCTCGAATTGTGCTTTTTTTGAAACATTCGTTGTTTTTCGGTGAGTCCTGTCAGATTATAATAATTCTCTGTCTAGTTTTCGAAGCTTGTTTCTAAAAAAACCTTTCTTCACTCATATTTCTGAAAAAAATAGAGAAAAAAAACCAGTAGTGTGTTTCACTGGGTTCTTGTGCAAGTTTTTTGGATTTTCATTATTTCTCATCCGTCCAATTTTCTCATAATAATCGTGCTCCGCTCAATTCTTTCTCGTTTCTAGAGTAAAAATAGTTCTTTGATTTGGCAATTACCGAAAGGAGGCAAGAGGGAGGCATGAGGGAGGACGCCTCGTTAGCTAACGGCCTCGTTAGCTAAGCCGTACGGCCTCGTTAGCAAAGCCGTACGGCCTCGTTATCGTAAACTTTTACTAAGCCTAAGCGTTTTTTAATGTAAAAATATATTTTAATATAAAATTAAAACGCGCGGCCTCATTCATGCCTCCCTCATGCCTCCCGGTTTCTCGCCTCCCTCTTGCCTCCTTTCGGTAATTACCCTTTGATTGTGTTCATTTCTCATTCTTCCACAGCCACTCCATCTTTGTTCATTTCAGCTTCCGCGGGCTGTTATCATTCTAACAGTATTTTATTTCTGTGAATTTTTGCTCTTTTGTTCTCTCAATATCCGCTTTTATTCGCAATTCGTTTGTTTCGCCTTCATATGTTTCTCCAACTGATATTACTTTTCAGAAAAATGGATCCTTTAGTAATGCTGCACGAATACGCTGTGGGTAAAGTTCAACGGAGAGAAGTAACCAATGTCAGTGCTAACACAGTCGTGTAGCTATCTTTTTGTTCCTCCAGTTGTGTTCTGAATGGTAAAATTTGCCCTAAACGCCGAATGTATGTCGCTATTATGCAAACCCAACTAATTCCAATTTTTTGTACGATCAATAAGCATATTAGGACCCGTAAAGTTTTTGTTATTTTAATTTTAATCAGTTGCTTGCATTATTTCAGAAGGCTTAGTCTTCACCAACTTGAAGTTTTTTCTCTGAATTTTAAGTTGACGAAGCCGTTACAAATTGCTGAGGAAACTGTTGAAAGTATTTGATTTCTTGAGAAGTGGAAAAAAAGTATCAAAGAGTGAAACCAAGAAAAAACAACTGAATACCAAAAAAGTTGAACGTATTTTTTCTAATTCGTTCATAGATAAAAGAGGTCTTTGATTTTTCAATAGGTAGATCGCTAAATTAGGTTGAAAGTTCAACTTTAACTCTACAAAAACGGTTGAGGCAGGCTGAATTATGGCTAATGAAAAGTACTATCTATGTAGAGGAATAGAGATTCTTTTCTTTCAATTTAGCCGTGAAAACTCTAATACATTAATTCGAGTAAGGGAGAGGGTCGTTAGCAGGGGTTATTTAGTCAGTCCGATCGCTTGTCTGCGGGCGTTTTAGACCTTCGGCGGGCGTCTTTCTCTTAACTTTTAAGGGGGACTCTTATGTAAATTTTTTTATCTCATAAGGGTGAAAATTTTTCAAAAACTTTTTATCTCATAAAATTGAAACTTTAAAAAAAATTCCAGGTGTAAGGCAAGTTTCTGTACACAAAAATTTTCGCTACCGGCGTGCATCTGTTGGATTTTCGGACCAAACAAAAACCCCTGGTCGGTGGGTCGGTCGCTCTAGAAATTTTTTGCCAGTTTGCAGTTTACCTATGAATTCGTTGCTGATTTACTTAATTTCGTGACTGTTTTAGGACACAGGGAGTTACGTGATCTTCGGCGACGTCGCCTATTCGAAAGACGCCAAAACCTCCCTGACATGCTTCGGCAAAAGCAATCAATACTACACCCTCGAGTCTCTGCTTCTGTTCTGGGACAATCGAAATCTCGCTCATCCTGCCTATGTAAAAGATGCTGCGGGCAAGCAAGTGCAAGCTGTCACTCGAGCAGATCGGTCAGATCTCTTACAAAAATGTTATGCTTGACTCAAAACGGTACTGTCTTATGAACGAAAGTTTGCTCGGATGGTGTATTAGTTAACGCTCTACAAGCCCCGGTTAGACAGCGGAGGTTCGGTCCCAGCCGAGTGCCAATTTTCGTCCGTGCGATGTATTTCATTGATTATAGTCTCAACACATCGTTGCTAAAAACGATTAACAAAGATCGAACATGATGAACGAAACATAACTCATTTGTACTTAACATAGGTAAACTGCCAACTTTTAAGATGTTTTTTATATAGCGACAGGGCTAGCAACTCGTCACAAATCACCTGAAAGCTTTCATGATAACAAAGCCTAGGGCGCCACTGGACGAAATATCGTTTTATTGGCAAGCGGACGAAACTGCAAACTGAACCCAGGAATATCGGAAAACGAAACTGTAACTTCATACAAGATTAGGCTCAAATATCGAATACTGCTTCTGTCAGCTAGAAGAATTGATGATTATGTTGATGGGAGGTCCAAGGCAGGGGGCCAGTCTGCACTCGCCGAAGACTTAGTAAGAAAACAACGCAAAGCGAAAATGAATACGAGGGGGGATAGGGTAGAGGATTGTAGATACTTTTCCACCTCCTGTCCTCTATGTAGATGATACGTCTTTTTTCGAACTACCAGTAGCGCAAACTTATTGCTATAGGTTTATAAAAAAGGTTGACTTCAAAACTTTCCACTTCTGCAATCAGGATGTTTCTCTGACCCGCACTGCGGGTAAAAAATCTATACGCTTTATAAAAACCCCGGAAAACATTGAAATCTATCCACTTGGGAAAAAAATTCTCGGATTTTTCGTAGGGAAAGTCCAAATCATTGGAAAATTGAATGTTGAACTCTGAAATTTAAAAAGTCTATGCGCTCGAAAAAAGTTGTGTGGGTGCTAAGAAACACCCTGTCTGCAATTAATCAGGTTATTCTGAGCTTTGGCAGGGGGTGAAGAGCGAAAATAAACACGGCACCTCAATTAATTGGTAGATTGGAAGAATGATGACTGATAGGCTATATTCCTGCTGTTGTTGTTGTTGTTGTTGTTTGCCCATAGGTCCTGTCGAGCGGAGTCCTTTGGGATAGTTTGGTGAGGATCCTTTTGAGTCCGGAGAAATTTTCTCCGTCTACACTCGCACCGCAGTCGGTGATCCTCTTCGCGAGACCCATTCGTTAACCGGAAAAGGACAAGAGGCTATTTTACTGGCGCGTCAACTCGCCATTACAAAGTATAGGGGAGTATCGGCTGATGTTTTATCCGGTGGCATGCCCAGGCCAGTCCGGCATCGCCCTCCTTTGACGAACTATACTATCCAATTTTGGTCCGCGACGGGCAAGCCCGCTATCTCCAATGTACTTTTGCAAAGAGACATCCCTCTATCCGCCACCTGAGGACGCGCTCGATACCGGTGAGGATGAACCGGTCCCTTGCGATGGTGTGAACTTGTGGGATGTAGTACCATCGAAGGCTAGGGCTATATTCCTGTCGAAAATTAAACCATGGGTGTTGAAATTGCAGTCGAGAAATCCTGGAGTACTTGCGAGGCGATCGGGCCGAGCTGCCCAGTATGTACGACAAGTTCGCACCTATCTCGGCCACCATACCCATGTCACACTTCCAGGACATGGAAGGTCCCGAGAGGAAGAAGATGAAACTGGATCCGAACGCCAAAGCGTTAGTTAAATCTTAATTTAGCCTTCTCAACTCATCTCATTCTTCAAAGCATTAGCTAAATTTGGAACGATTCATGTAGTTTCTGTCGATGATATTGAAGCCATAGCTCACCAAACTTGAAAAACTTCTTTCGGTCGCTCGCCCGATCACCCAGAAAACTTTTTTAGTTGTGAAGAAAATGTAACATAATTTGATATTCAAAAAAAATTAATTTTTGTAAGTGAAAAAATCGAATGTCAAACACCGGCCCCTGTCACGCAAAAAAAAGTATCACTTGATTTCGGTTAACAGGGCAAAAATTTTGTTGACTTACTCTCCCAACCCCTCCCCCCTCTCCGGTCACCAAGGGTCGACCGGTCACCCGCTCAAGAAAAACATTTTCAACACATCCTGGTTAGCTATGATTGAAGCATATTTCACCTCCTACTTTCTGAGAAGCGAGCAAGGAACGAATTGCTGAGATGGTAGAAAGGTCTGGAAACATAGGAGTTCAATGCTGTTTAAGCTCGCTTGCTTCCCTTTTTTAGGTTTTGACCCCTCGCCACAATCAGCGGAGGTTTTCGTCTTTTTCGAAAAATTCTGAGAATCTATATAAGGGTTCAGTCTGTGAAAGTAGAAGAAGCGGCCGATTAAAAGTCTAATTTTGTACAAAATGCTCCGTAACTATTTATTTAAACAAGCTAGTTCTGCAGACCTCGGATCAACCACTTATTGAACGAGGGAACAGGCCTCGCAACGACGACGGATACCAGTCAGTTCTACTACTTAAAGCAGTCTGGTCCCCAGTCTTGTTCAGATTCTAACAAATGAAGCTAGCTATCGCCTAGCTAGCTAAGGCGCCTTTTCGAAGGTGCTGTCTTGCCCGCTCTAATCTATGCCTCGGAGACCTGGACCCTTTCAAAAAGACTTGAGAACAAATTGGCTGTGGCGCAGCGTAGATGGGAGCGCTCTATGCTGGGGTGCTCGTTACTCGACAGGCGGACTAACGAGTGGGTGCGCGGTCAGACGGGCATAAAGGACGTGGTCAGAATCTGCCGTGAAAGGAGGTGGCGTTGGGTAGGCCGAATTGCGAGGCTCGACCCCAGTCGGTGGGCGCGGGCTGTTCTAGAGTGGCACCCGCGTGGGCCAAAGCGAACGAAAGGTCGCCCTGCTATGAGATGGAGGGACGACTTTGTCAAAGCCGTTGGTCCCCAATTCCTAAGGAAGGCAGAGAACGCTGAGGAGTGGAGTCGTATCATGTCGCTACAGATCCCATAATCGATGATGTTATATCCCCGATGTGGCTTGTTGATCTTGATAAAGCGTTTAAATTGAAATTGAAAATCACCTAATGTCTGGGTGTGGCATAATGGTAGTGTGTTCGACTATTGTGCGAAAAGTCCCGACTTCGACTCCTACCCCGGACAGATCCACCGAAACCAAGGGGGTTAAGAAGTGTTGATAGTGCTCTGGCACGAATCTGGCTCTCCCCACTGCTGCTACACACACTGGCAGTGAAACAGCGGGCAGCCACTAGTTTCACGAGGATAGGTCTGTCCTGCATCTCAAGAAGCGCATAACCTGCCGTGAGGTGGGAACAAGCGCGAGGAAGATAATTGAAGCAAGTTATCGCCAGCATGCTGATTCTCTTTACTTGCAAAAAAACGTGTAAATCAAAATACCTATTCATATGGGAACCGCATTCTTCTGAGAGAGACTGAGTACTTTTGATTGAAACTAGAAAATGACATACGAACAGACTACGTATCATCCATCAGCTTTTGGGAAGTTCTCAGATTTTACCCGCAGTGTGGTTAAGTGACCCATCTTGCTGAAAAAGTCGTTTAAATTTTTTGCTCTTTGGATTTTTTAACAAGCTTAAAAGGAGAGATCTTGGACAAGAAATTGGTAGTTGAGCTCAGGATAATATCACTTCCTCAGTCTAGCAACGGAGTTCAACTACCATCTGACTAGAAAATGATGATAACGTAAGAAGCTCAGGTGAACTGCGCGCACTGAACAATGATCTAACGGCAGACAAGATCGCTGCTCTGAAGGCAAAGAGGAGGAAACACCAAAGCAAGAACATCCTGCAAACTGAAGAGTGAGCAGGACCATTTTCTTCTTTTTTCATATCGAAAAGAAGCTTCAAGGGATTAACAGGCTTTGGTAACTAAATGACAACGTTATTTCCGAACTGTTTCTGATCATTTGAAAGAGAAGCGTGTAGATCAAAAAGAATAATCATATGGGAATGGAACGCTTCCAAGAGACTGAGTACTTATCTTGACAATGAATGTCATACAAACCGAAGATATCTTATTACTAGTGAGGGTTAGCTATGCACACCGGTTCTTTCCCCACGACTCTTATCGGTACCAGGTATAATATAGTGACCTGCCACTCCTATGCGGCGGATACGTACATGCTTAGGTAAAATGTCTCGATTTCTCGATAGGTCGAAAAAAATGTCATTAAAAACAATGATACTGGAAGCTGGAGATAGCAACGACTTTCACCGAGAGGAAAATCTCGAGTTCAATTTTTTTTCGGGTTGCGTGGCGGATACGTACATACACCCATTTGGAACGACACATAATATCCCTGATCGGTGCACTTTTCTTTTTAACCATCGTTTTACATCTAAGGCTCAAACAAAGGTGTTTTTTTTCAAAATTCTTAACATTGAATTAAGCGTCCGAACAAATAAAAAGGTGATTAGTTCCTTCCGGGGGTAAACAGCCATTTTGTGCAGTGATTTGGCGGTGGGAGAAGCGGGTCAACTAGAGAGGAGAGATCTTCGAGATCGCGAGCGAATCTGGCGAACAAGGGAGAACTGCCTCGAGTCCACTTTCTCGAGGAACTTCACTAACATTCTCAACATTTGTCAAGTTATCAAGGTAATTTTATTTCTTCAAAGCAGTTTTAATATTCGAGTGAGTTATGAAAATATAGAAATTTGAAGCTCGTTCGCTGTAGAGAAAGTAACTTGCCATTGCTTCAAATGCAAAAAAAGGCTACCACTCTTCGGACGGGGGGAGTCTGGAATAATGAGAAGCGAGCTAGAATAAATAAAGCGGAGAAGGCATAGCTTCTGATCATTCTAGACTCCCCAGCTTAAATAGCGGTCGTTTTCTGGAATTTAATACAATGAAAACAACTTGGGAGAGAAGATTTAAAGCAGAAGGAGAGTGTCTTCAGAACCGCGAAGAAGCAGCGGCACGTCTGAAGGCAGCTGGGGCGGGGCATGGTCCGCCAATCTCGTCCTCTGCGCCTCGGTCTGCGACAGAGATGGCCAGGCAGGCGGCTGCCGCGAGGAGTTCGCGACCCGTTGGATATTCCAGGTGCTCATTCAGACAGCTGGCGATCAATATTACGTCTGAAATCGGTGCATCATAGTTTATCACGAGTGTGACGTATGTTTTAAATTTTAAAAAAAATGTGGGTTACATAAACCCACCCCTGGTATCAATCATCATCAACCTGTCTTACCACTTTCATCTAATTATTGAGCTATAACGTAGGCCGGATTAACTTGATTTCGCTATAATTTCGAAAAGAGAGGTCTGCCAGCGAATGGCCGGAAATGTCCATTCCGCCGATGCTGGGGATCTCGGACATCTGAGCAAGGGAAAATTTCCACTTTCCACATACACACATCACCGACGTTTCTCCTCAGTTTGTTCAAAACGTTCGGTTGAAGCAGTGACCCGATCGAATCAAACTTTGTTATAGTTTACGAGGGTTTCCAAAAAAGTGTTGCAAGTGGAGGACTAGAAATAATGTAAGGCCTGTGACTCAACAACTCTTCCGACTGAAAAAAATGTTGTTGTACGAGAATAGGGTTTTTACTTAGCATCTGAAAAGGACACAGATGCCCGCATAAATTCAAAAGTTAGCTCAAACCAGGGGTTAAATAGTGACCGGATCGGCCTTCGCGGTGGATACATTTATACATGACTGAATCTTTGAATTGCAAACAAAATTTTTTTCTTTTTTCAAAAAAAACATTATAACAAAAATTTTATAACGCGAGATTTTCTTTCTCTTTCAAATTTCAGCCGTTACTCTAGAAAGTGGAGAGTTGGCTTATAAGTCCGCGCTGTACTCTAAGTAAGGTACGGTAGTCCACTAAAAGTAGTCCCCCAGGAGAACAAGAATCCTGAATTTTAAACAAAGCTCTGAAATCAGCTCAAACATGCTCAGCCTTCCTTAAGAGTTGATCAAGCGATACGAACACTAGAAAAAAAATATAAAAAATTCCTCCGCTCCTCATGCATGTCCGCACCGGTGACTGGTCACGAAAAAGAAAAGGAAAAATTTTGGGCGACTTTTAGTTTTAAAGAGCTTTCAGACGTAGGCGCTCAAACGTGCTATTCGTCCGGTGAACATTAATCTATTTACACAAACTTAAGAAATTTTTCTAAAAAAAATTCTGCGCTTTACATGCGTCAGCGCCGAAACAGGTCAAAAATTTTTGTTGAAAGCTTGACTTTTTGTATGACATGTGAACAAAATGACGAAGTAAATTTTACCTGTGTGGTCGTACTTCTTTCGATGTTAGAGAAGCAAAAAAATTTCATGTTGTAATTGTATGCGTTCTTTGATGTTCTAGTCGTATACTTTATTCGTGTTTTGTATAGGACATTTCTGATACCACTTTTTCAAGAACCTTTTCATTGATAATTGTAATCTGTGTCACTGTTCCACATTGACAATTGTGATTTTTATTTATTATAACGATATGACAAATCATTCGTCATCTCAACGAGGCGTCACTGCCTTCAAACTGTGTAACTTAGAATTTGAAGATATTATAACAATACTTCGCAATATTCATTTATAATAAGTTATCTTCAAGTTGTCCACATGTATTACAAATGTAAAAATACACATGTTTTACAAATTTCAAAGAAGCAAAGCAGTATAAAAAAATTTCAAGTTTTTTTTAAATTCAATTTTTTTCGGCGGTTACATGTAAACATCAATTTGTCCGGTCGCATTTAACCCCTGGCTCAAACGAGAGAAAGTCGGCAACACAAACACCCTCAGGGATTGAGAAGTTCTTCGGTATTCGAGTGATTTCTAATTGAAATTGACTAGAGAGTGTATGCAGATACGATCAAGAGCAGTTCAACACGGGCGATGTGAATGAATTCGGAGTTGATGCAGCGGAACAAACTTTTGTCGGCCAGCCGCTGAATGTCAGGGTTTTAGGTTTCACTCGCTAGGAGAAGGGTCCCGCAGAGAATATCTAGGGATTAGTTACCGTAAAGTGAGCTAAATGGGTAATATGCAGTATCCAAAAAAGGAAATTAATCTTCAATATGGGTGTAGGCATTGGGATTAAAAATAATCTTTTTTTAAGCTTTTTTCCGTGCGGTGGTTTGATCAATTAAAAATAATGAAAAGGCAAACGAGAGAGAGGATGATGATGATGATGATGATTGTTGCCCGCGCGGGTTCCTTTGACGTTGAATGGGAGTCCACGAGTTCGCGGTAAAAGCTTGCGCACACAGTCACACTCACTCACTTATCTTTCTTTCTCTCTCTCTCTTTCTCTCTCTCAGAGAGAGGGTGAAAGATCGGTAAATTACGAGGAAGCGAACAAGTGAAGACTGATAGCGTCTGATCGGTGACTGGGCGAAATCCCTAACATCACGAAGAACTATGTTTGACACTGGGATACAAGTTTTCATCCGAACAGGGATTTCAAATTGTTTCTAAGAAGGGGCAAATATTGATGCAATTCAACTCGCTATTTGATAATTTTTGTATAGCTATGCTATGTCAATCGGTTCTTACAAAAGTTTATGTTATTGCCGGTAAAAAACATTCAAAGCTCATTGAATCTGTACATATTTAATGCTAATAGTGTTTTTTGTGTTGGCGATCCTATCAAGTAGAAAAGGTCCAAGGGCTTGTTTGAGTTTTCAATAAGAACAAAGTGAAATCATACAAGTTAACTTTTTTCGTTCAAAGACTGGTTCAGATCAGTCTTCCCTGATTAATAATTCATAACAAATAGTTGTCTGCAGATGCTAAACAGGCCCACATCGCAGAGCATCTCCACCAAGCCACAGCCTCAGCACAGTCAGTTGTATTCTCACCAGGGTGTTTATTCGCACCCACACAACTTTTCTTCAAGCGCATAGGTTTTTTTTCAATTTCAGAGTTCAACATTTAATCTTTCCAATTATTCGGACTTTCCCTACGAAAAATATGAGAAATTTTTTTCCGAGCGCATAGATTTCAATGTTTTTCGGGGTTTTCGAGGAGCACATAGAATTTTTTTAAGCGTAGTGCGGGTCAGAGAAACATCCTGATTCTGACCTCGACCATCTATTGAACCGGGAACCTTGTAATATAGAGAAGCGGGCGCGCCTACAGACTCTTCAATTCTTATGCTTCCTAATCTTTTTATTTCATGTGCTTTGCCTCTATTTTGTTTGCTGCTCTCTATAATTCAAGACTCTCTCCTCCACTTTGATAGCGCTAGTTTTTTGAAATGCTCAGGCCTTTTCAAGTTTATCTCTGTCCTATACCTTTCGTTATTATTGTTTTTCATTTATTTATAAATTGTCACTCATCAGAGATTCATTACTTATATACATGCTGAGTGATGAAAGGGGTGAAATATTGATTGGCGCATCAGTTGCCCTTGATATCCTATGTCTTTCGATTATACGAAAACCTGCACGATGAGGTGAAAAACCCAGTTTTGTCTTCTTTTTTTGCCTAAAGGGACCACGTTATCACAACACTATCACCTAAAGGGACAACGTTTCCACAACACTATCGGGCGCACACCCCTATCCCATGAAGATGAATAATCCCCCATTTGACAGCATGCAACTAAGAAAGTGAGAATATTAATGGAAGCAAAACAAAAAAGTTTAAATTTTTCTCATCTATGTAACCAGGTAAGAACTAATTCCTTCCGCTTACCTCATTACAAGCTTCCTGAATACCTAATTTGAGGTGCTCAAAGACTGCCAAATACGATAACTTCACACGGTCAGCATCAAACGCCGAGCATCTCTCATCACTCGCGCTCAACGGTTCTCACGCCCTCCGATCCGAATCGTCTCCAGAAGAGATCCAGCAGGTGGGCGCTTTTTTGACAAGCAAAAAGTGGATCTCGTTGAATCTTTCTGATTTTCTATGATTTGACTCGTCATTTTTGTTCATAACTACAAAGGTAACCGAAGACAAAGCAAAAGTCAGCGGCACTTGTTGAAAAATTTCAAACCAACTTGAATTCGAGCGAAGCACCTACATATAATATTGAAAATTTGAGTGTCTAAAGTGTCGACAAAATGAATCTCTCTGCCAATCCCCTACCTTTCACCGCTCGGTCGTTTCTCATTATTCCAGACACCCGCTCGTATGATATTAATCGGTTTAAGCTTACCAATCGGTACCATAAAGGCCTACCAAAAATATATTTCTTTTTCGCGAAGGGTTTAGAAGCTGTAATGGGTTAAAATGGGAAAAAATTGCAGGACCCCGATCATCGTGATTCCGACCGCGGCCAGTAGTCTAATCACCATGTACAATGTGAAGGAGATGCTCCAAGTAAGCATAGTCTAATCACCATGTACAATGTAAAGGAGATGCTCCAAGTAAGCATAGTCTAATCACCATGTGTGAAGGAGATGCTCCAAGTAAGCATAGTCTAATCACCATGTACAATGTAAAGGAGATGCTCCAAGTAAGCATAGTCTAATCACCATGTACAATGTGAAGGAAATGCTCCAAGTAAGCATAGTCTAATCACCATGTACAATGTGAAGGAGATGCTCCAAGTAAGCATAGTCTAATCACCATGTACAATGTAAAGGAGATGCTCCAAGTAAGCATAGTCTAATCACCATGTACAATGTGAAGGAAATGCTCCAAGTAAGCATAGTCTAATCACCATGTACAATGTGAAGGAGATGCTCCAAGTAAGCATAGTCTAATCACCATGTACAATGTGAAGGAGATCGTCCAAGTAAACACGCTTCATTTATTCATTTATCACTTAATTCGCAATGTGACAACGCGAGAAAATGCAGTTACGTTTTCTTTGGTGTTGCCGCTGTTTTTCAAAAAAATTGTTGAGGAGAGTTTGTTTGAAGAGTATTTGTCTGCTTTCAGAGTAATTTTCTCCGTCTACGCTCAGAAGTTTTACTCTTCGATCAAAATCATTCTTTGTAAGAATAAATTTTCTTTTCAGGACATGCGATATGTGACAACGGACGAGAAGAGAGCTTCAGGAGCAAGGCGTGAGAGCGAATGTCTTCTTCATAGGAAAAGAGGAGATGTTAGTGTCAAGGGAATCAAATATCAATCGTTATCTCCATTTCAAAACTTGAATAATACTTTCCAAGCGGTTTTCATCGCTACACGCCAAAAAGGGAACATTTGAAGAGAAATCAAATGTGTGTGGTGATATTTATATAACTCTATACATATTCCTTTCATCGGCCACTTTGGTGTCACTTCTTAGGTCACCTTCATTTTATATCTTCATGGATATTACACTCTGAAATCACATACCCTGTAATTACATGTTCTCACACATATTTATCAATATTTCTTCCTCTCTTACATTCTCTGTCATCTCACATCTTATTGTTGACATCCTTTTTTGTGTTCATTATCACACATTTCAATGAGTTCTCTTTATATCGTGTTCTCACACATGTCCATTCATCTTCCCTATCTTCGGTCATTTCGATCGATGCAACTTCCTATATCGCTCCCCTTTCATTGTCTACTATTGGATACTTTTCTCTAAATTCACATGTCTTCTTATCTGAATAACTAGACTCTTCTTCTCTCACACTTTGAAAATTTCCTTTCCACCTATTCCAATAATTGCACATTTTCTCACACACGTCAATATTTCTTCTTCTCCTTCACAGGTCACTTCATAGTCTAATATCCCATATCTTATTTTAACATTTCGCTCACTAACCTTATTATGTACTTCCTGTTCTCTAGTTTCCCTCTTCACTATCCCATTCGTCTTTTATTTTCTTCCCTTTTATTTTCTTCCCTTTTAATTTTTCCTCATTTTACATATTTGTTATTCACATAATTTATTTCATTCTCTTTAGTTTTTAGTTAGTCTTTAACATTCTAAGTTAGTTTTAACATTTTTATTTTTTAATTTTTTATTTTAATCTATATTTTCATTACCTTCATTTATTATATTGTCACTCTCTGGGCACTCACTGATGAGCCCCACCCAGAGAGCACCAAAGTCTGTCTGAGCAGGGGCGAAACAGACTTTGGTACTTCCTCTTAGCAGGTATTTTCTTTTCTATTAGAATAGTGAAAACCATCCAAAACAATTTTTATATTGACTATTTGTAAAAATACTTTTCTAAAAGTCCATATAAGACGATGCTAGGAATAATTTTCGCCAAAATGCTCAAAATGTTGTTCCTCGGGCAGATTTCCCTTGAAAAACCAAGCTTTTCCATGGCAAGAAACGGAAAAAAAGCGCCATGATAAATGGCAGCAAATAACATGCGTTTTGACGGGCCTGCCAAGAAAAACCGTCAAAAAACAAGCTTTCTACTTTGTACTCGTTTTGTCACTGCTAAAGAAGGGACAAAATTTGTAACTGCTTATGTCACTGCCAAAAACGGGCTTTTTTGTGTACTTCTTTTTTTCCTGCCAAAATCGGGCTTTTTTTTGTCCTTGTTTTGTCTCTGCCAATATCGGGCTTTTTTTTGTCCTTCTTTTGTCTCTGCCAAAACCGGCCTTTTTTTGTCCTTGTTTTGTCACTGCCAAAATCGGGTTTTTGTTTGTCCTTGTTTTGTCACTGCCAAAATCGGGTTTTTTTGTCCTTGTTTTGCCACTGTCACAACCGGGATTTTTGTCCTTGTTTTGTCACTGCCAAAATCGGGCTTTTTTTGTAGCCCCTGCAAATCCTTAGCCTCATTTTTGGGATGATGGAGGATCACTCTCAGGAACTCTTTGGGGAGTGCCAATACTAGACTTTGATCTCTTTAAATGTGTGGTTCAGGCTACGTCTTTCAACGAGCCGGATCGAATCTTTACCTCAAACTTGGGTAATTAAACCGACTACAACCGCCATACAAATCTTTACGTACTAGCGCAGCAACATACATTTTTCTCAACTGTTTACTAAACTCGGTTGGGGTAGGTCGCTAGAAGTGGTTAATATGTGGCCGTTGCGGAGCTTTGTTCAACGTACAAAAAGTGTTCTAAAAAAGAGCCGAGTTTGGCAGTGCCAAAACATGACACGAAAGAAAAACAAAATTGTCCCTGATTTGGTAGTGACAAAAAGTGTTCCAAAAAAGAGCCGAGTTTGGCAGTGCCAAAACATGACGCAAAAGAAAAACAGAATTGTCCGTAATTTGGCATTGACAAAAAGTGTTCAAAAAAGAGCCGAGTTTGGCAGTGCCAAAACATGTCACAAAGGAAAAAACAAAATTGTCCGTGATTTGGCAGGAACAAAACTTGGCCACAGAGTCATTCATCATTTGGCACTGCGAAATGGTGGCCGATTCTTCGTCCCTATTTTGGCAGCTAAAAAAAGACAAATAACGGAATTTCCTTCTCCCAAGTTCGCATACGCGAAATCTTGGCGAAATAAAGTTTTTGGCTGAGGAACAACATTTCGAGCATTTTGGCGAAAATTATTCCCAGCATCGTCTTATATAGTTGCGTTCATATTTTATCAGCAGTGCGAAAAAACCTGCTGCTTTTTTTTATTCATTTGTTCATTCGTCTATTTCAGCAAGGAATGAGACGGTTTTCTACCAAAAATAGCTGCTCAATCGAGCAACAATAACTTTTGATCTTGCAGGTTACGGTACCTTATAGATTCATTGCAGGTTATAGTAACTTGCTATGTTGCATGTTACGGTACCTTATAGAGTCATTGCAGGTTACGGTACCGTATAATGTTGCAGGTTACGGTACCTTATTAAGTGGCAGGTTGAGGTACCTTATAGAGTCATTGCAGGTTACGGTACCTCATAAAGTTGCAGGTAACGATACCTCATAAATTTGCAGGTTACGGTACCTTATAGAGTCATCGAGAATCCGTTGAAGCTGACACAGGAAGAATGGGACAGAGTCGTAGCCGTTTTTGCTATGGTGAGGAGCAGTTACTGAGAAAAAGGCTGATATGCAGATAAAAAACAAAATAAATATAGACAGAGAGAGAGATAGAGAGAGAATGTCTAGGCGTGGCATGATGATAGTGTTCTCGACTATTATGTGAAGTTCGACTCCCACCCCGGACAGATCCACCCAAACCGAGGGGTTTGAGAAGTATTGGTAGTGCTCTGGCACGAATCTGACTCTCCCCACTGCTGCTACACACACTAGCAGTGACCCAGCGGGCAACCACTGGTTCTACCATGATAGGTCTGTCCCGCATCTCAGGGGAGCGTTTACACTGTCGCAAGGCGTGAACAAGCGCGAGGAAGATTATCAATATTTTATAGTGAAAGAGAGAGCGAGACAGAAGTTACAAACGATGGGATGAATTCAAGCTCGGTTTTACCCGTATCGAGGGTGAGAGAAAGATACTGATCTATGAGGTCGTAATATATTAGATTTTGAGGGTCCTGCGTGGCAATTCAAAGGCTGGCGATGGGAAGGGAATCCTGTGGACATCTTTGCTAATCTCGCCGCCTTCCATGTTACATATGACGACTCTAAGTTGGATGCGAACATAGCCAAATGGAGTGTAACTGTCATTCCTGTCAGCAGAACCAAAAGGCATCTCGACAAGGTTGGGCGTCTGAATGGTATACAGAGGTTTTGGATCATATAAATGTTTGTTGCTGAAGAGATTATTGTAATGAAGCAACAAAAAACTACTTAAATTCAATTATGCCTTATAACCGAAAAAAGAGAGATCCGCCCAAAGTCAAAACAAAACAGACCGCCCTCCCAAGACGGTACAAAAAGTATTTAGCCTCAAGTGGCATCACCTCAATTGAGTATGAAACGCAGGCAAATTATATTTTCATTCTTCTTCATCTTCGAATTCTAAGTTATACAGTTTAAAGGCAATGACGCCTGGTTAAGATGACAAATGATTGAACTATCGCACAGAAAAAAGCTAGTCCACCGGGCGGGCGGGATCGAACCCAGCCATCTCGACTCAAACCGGGAGCGCGCGTTACCGTTACCGCATTTGCTAAATAAGCATGAATGACTAAGAGAACGAGGCATATGAGCCTTTCATGTGAAACTATTGCACGGAATAGCAATGTGTCCCCGTGATGTAACGGTAACGCGTGCTCCCGGCTTGAGTCGAGATGGCTGGGTTCGATCCCGCCCGGTGGACTAGCTTTTTCTGTGCGATAGTTCAATCATTTGTCAATATCCTCCAGTTTCAATTTTTTTAAGCGAGTTAGCGTTCTCTGCAGATTATCAAGTTTTTGACAGTTTATTTATGCAAGAATTTGATAGCGATGAATCGAGTTGATGTGATTCAAGTAATGAAATGGAAAAGAATTTATAAGGGATTAGAAAAAGAAGTTAAATGAAATCTAAGAGTATCAGAGAAATGAAATCTAAAAATATCTTCGTTATCTATGTACAGTACCGCCCAAAATGTTAACATATATTGAATTATTGAACATAACTTTTTTCAAAGATAAAATTCAAAGCTCAAATTTTCACAGAAGTTTTTTGGGGTGTCTGTACCGTACCGGACACCATTTGGAGTGATTTATTAATTATCTCCAAGAAATACACCAAAATTGGTATATCTTCCATTTTTCAGTTTTTTCTCCATGATTTTTTTGTTGATTTTTTTTTTGTTTTTCGAATTTCATTCATAAAAATTTTGTTTCAAGTCATGATTCGAACTGTTGGACATCGAAATACAAGTGAAAGAATGTAAGAACCTGTTGTTGCTGGGGCGAAACAGGGCCGAACACAGAGCGAGCTCGCCCAGCAGTTCGGGGTAACTCAGAGCGCTATCTCCCGTATCCTCCGGCGTTTTCGAACCCAGGTAAACGAATTTTATACAACTGAATAACTTTGGAACACAAAAAAAATGCAGGGACGAGTCATCGTGAAGACAAGTTCGGGGAGACCCCGCGTAACTTCGAGGTACATAGACCGAAGCATCCTGCGCGCATCTCGCGAAGACCCGAAACGCACTGCTAAAGACATTCAAGCTGTCATATCAAGGCCCGCGACTCCTGCTCCTTCAATAACTACCATCAAACGCCGTTTGCAAGCCGCTGGACTGAATGGAAGGCGGCCTGCAAAGAAGCCTTTCAGCAGCGAAAAAATCGTAAAGTTCGACTTAAGTGGGCTAAGGATCACCTCAGTTGGACACGCCGTGAGTGGTCTCAGATTGTTTGGAGCGATGAATCCAAGTTTAATATGTTCTGCAGTGACGGTCTGAGGTGGGTAAGACGTCCAGCGGGCAAGCGTTTCCTGCCGCAATACCAGTCGCTCACAGTCAAACATGGCGGTGGTTCTGTGATGGTCTGGGGCTGTTTTTTCCGCCAGCGGCATGGGTCCACTGAGACGTATTGTCGGAAATCTCGATCGTTACGGCTATGAGAACATAATGGAAAGCACTATGCGCCCTTGGGCCCTCTCCAAATTCGGTCGTGGGTTCACCTTTCAACAAGATAACGACCCGAAACATCGACCTCAGCACGTTCAGAACTGGTTTCGCCGTCGGCATGTGGATGTTTTGGACTGGCCGAGCCAGCCTCCCGATTTGAACATCATCGAACATTTATGGGAACATTTGCAACGAAAATTGACGGGAAAAACATGCAGAAATGCTGATGAAAAGTTTAAGCAGCTAGAGGAGGAATGGAAGGCGATTTCGCAAGTAACCATTAACTCTTTGATTGATTCTATGCCTCGTAGATGTCAGGCAGTCATTGACTCCAAAGGATATGCCACCAAATACTAGAATATTTGTTTTAATACTTCGAAAAAAATTGAACATCTCTATAAGCACTTTTTACTATTTCCATTTTTTTAACGAATGAACCTAATAAAACATTTTCCAAAGTTGTTCTATCACTCGAAACATGTGAACTTGGCTTGTAAAAATATCTGAAAATTTGAGCTTCATTCGTTTTTTTTTGAAAAAAGTTATGTTCAATAATTCAATATATGTTAACATTTTGGGCGGTACTGTACATGTGTTTATCGTCAGTTATCAGTATGGAATTTTCTTGAAATTGGAATTGTGAATGATTCTAATACCAAGATATTTATTAAGTATTCACTGAGTGTGCCAGTTGATATCATTGTGTCTCACTCTCATGTTTTCGATAATTACAAAAACAATTTTTTCCATCAATTCAATTTTATTTAACTTTTCTCCCCCCCCCCCCTCCCCCCAGTATTCAAGCGACTCTTCGCTCATACATACACCGCCACTTGAAAGAAAGTTCATGTATATCAGCAATGATTATTGTTTGCAAAGATCACAAGTGGACCGAGTATAGAATGAATGGATGATTCCAGGCCCGGCTTGTCAAGTTCTGGGAGGTTTTGGACAAGCACATCATGAAAAACAAGCCTTTCCTGCGCTACTAAATCCTCCCCTGACAACTCTCCGACTTGTCCTACCAACAACCGAAATCTTCTCAAACTGGCGCTAATGCTATCCATAAGAACTTGTTAAAGTAAAGAGGCACATGTTTAGTTTCTAGTGAAAAACAATAGCGGGATTTTTTATACGTTTTCGTGAGAAGTAATAAGCCAGAGAAAAGGGTTGACACCAGGCAGAAGAAAAATTGACTAAAAGAGGTTTTATTCTATCATTATCAGAGAATGGCTCATCCCATTAAGACACGCTTGACCCATGAGGATGGGGGGCTGGTTTCTGATGATATCTTAGCGGAACCTGCTTTGCGGGAATCGACAGCTTTGAGAGGCCCTTTGATACCGTAGCGTATTCCTATCAAGAGCAGAAATGTAGAATTACATAATAATGGTGATTGTTACTTTGTGATTCTAAATAATGTTATGCATTTTGATAATTCCGCTATTGTGTAGTCTAGGTTCAACCGATTTCGTATTTGTTGTCATGAAGGTTCAGAGATAAGATCAGTTTCGCAGTTATTGACGGAAAGAATTGACATCGGGCGTTGTTAACCGGAATTTCAATCGGGGTTCGGGGGATACAACCTGGATATTCTAGCATCCTGCTAGAGATCGATCGGGGTTCGGGGGATACAACCTGGATATTCTAGCATCCTGCTAGAGATCGATCGGGGTTCGGGGGATACAACCTGGATATTCTAGCATCCTGCTAGAGATCGATCGGGGTTCGGGGGATACAACCTGGATATTCTAGCATCCTGCTAGAGATCGATCGGGGTTCGGGGGATACAACCTGGATATTCTAGCATCCTGCTAGAGATCGATCGGGGTTCGGGGGATACAACCTGGATATTCTAGCATCCTGCTAGAGATCGATCGGGGTTCGGGGGATACAACCTGGATATTCTAGCATCCTGCTAGAGATCGATCGGGGTTCGGGGGATACAACCTGGATATTCTAGCATCCTGCTAGAGATCGATCGGGGTTCGGGGGATACAACCTGGATATTCTAGCATCCTGCTAGAGATCGATCGGGGTTCGGGGGATACAACCTGGATATTCTAGCATCCTGCTAGCGATCGATCGGGGTTCGGGGGATACAACCTGGATATTCTAGCATCCTGCTAGAGATCGGAATATTTCATTTTTTACAATAGGAAGTAAAATCGAATAGTGGAGTCTAACTCTTTGCCACGAACAATTGAAATAATCCTTGCTATTGTATGAAGAAAAACATTCTAATTTTCTCATTTCCGTTGTTTTGATAACAAAAATTGGAGACGAATATTCTTGCTTTTTTCTCGTATCTGCCATGTTTAATGTTTAATAATTTTTGTTCTCACAATAAAGTAGAAATGAGCAAAACTCCACAATCGTTTTTTTACCGAGCAAATCATTTATCCAAACACATTTAACATCTCAAATTTTTTCAAACTTTGGAAAAACGACCAAAAAATCAAAATTTTTCATTGATCGAATAAAAAGCGTGAAAGTTCACATGTCTCGCCATTTTGCGGTGATAAAGATTGTGAGAATAAGAAAAGTAGATCACGATGAGAACAAAATGTACATGAACATAGCGAAAAGGAAAAAGTTCAGAAGGTGCCTATACGAACAATAATTTAAAAACAACTCTCGAGGTCAATGAAACGAGTAATTGGAAAACTAGAGAATGTGGAAACAATTTGAAACATGTTTTCGAAGATTAAACAGCTGTGAGACCTATTTTCGCCGTCAGTGATGATTTTTTTTTCCTTTAAAATTGTGCTCGATATTTTTTGGCATGACCACTGAAGTTATTGACTTCAGTGGCATTGCGCTCTCAAAAGGCTTTAAAGCGCGCTTCTTGGAGTATAAGTTTAATTATATAACCTATGTTTTTCGTCTCTTGAGCTGAGAGAGAGCTATTGAAAGAAAACGTTGTTCGGGTATTGTCTCCAATTCTGATGTGGTACGAGTACATCTAGTAAAATAAAATTTGGTAGAGATTTAAATAACTACAACTCATCCTTGGTAGCATTGTAGCAAGAGACTGGGAATGAGCTGCTACAGTTTGTCGGTGAAACAATGGTGTCAACGAAATGACGGATGCTGTAAGAATCGGGGAAGGCTTGATTGAAATCGTTCACGAATTGCTCCGCTTCACTCGTCGGAGGAAGCAAGCGAGCTTCGCCGTTGATCTCAACAAAAATAATGGATCTTTCTATGGTGGATGTAAAACTTGAAATCCTTTGAAATATAGTCGCCAACAATTCTGCCTGTCCGGACCGGACTTTTTCAGTATTAGACTTTTATAGCTACATCGGAGTACTCTGTGTTTCTCGCGTGTATGAGTGTCATAAGATTAAAAAAATAATACTAACGAGTGTCACTCTATATCCGTTGAGTGTGACCAAGTGACAGCATCCTCCGAGAGGCTCCTTGCTCGGATTAATACATTTCAAGCCATCATCGCAACGGGCAATCTCATTGTCGCAAGCTGAAATTTAATAAGAATCACTAAGACCTCTTAGAAAATTTTTCGCGACAAAACGACCTCTTCTTGGGGCTAATCTCCTCAAAAGATGAAAAGTTAGACAATTTGAAGGTAGTCATGCCTGGTTGAGATTAAGTTTGATTAAACTATATAATTTCCGCAAAAGCTAGTCTACTAGGCTAAATTTTTTAAAAAAAACAGCCGCCCATGTTTCTTAATTGATTAACAGCGGAAAAATTGCTGTTTAAAATACACAATATTGCAGATCTCATTTTAGGTTTTTGTTTGCCTCATTAATGACTTTTTTCGTTCGAAATTGAGCCATTTCTTCCACGAAAAACATGGAAAGCTGGAACTGTGTGTTACATATAACCTTGTTCATCAAATAAAGTGAATTCTCGCATTTGTAGAATTGGAATATTATCATGAGATTAGTCTAAGCGGTAAACCTCGGAGAGTATCTCCACATGAGCGCACTCCGTGTACAATGAGCAAGGAGAGAAAGAAGAGGGAAGAAAGAAGCGAAGTCATTGTAGTTGACATTGGATTCTTCGTCTGTACAGCGAGCGTTGGTCAAATCAGAAATAAAAAATCTTATATAAAAACGATATTTTTCAGCAGAGCGCCAGAAAAAACAATGTCTTAAACGGTTTAATCCACATACTTATACATTTGACCAAACCGCAGTTTCATAGCTTAAGAAAATAATATTTTTCAAAAGTTTCTTTTTCGTGATGTCATTCTGATGTTTAACAAAATTCAAAACGTAAAGTTATACTCAATTCGTGATAAGCAACAAAAACTACTCGATAAAATGATCGCAGAACTTGGACTGGTCTCGGCACTAAGTATGATTCAATCTAACCATGACTATCTTAACGGTAGCGAAATTGACCGAGAACATATCGCTATTTTTTCACACAAACGCTTAAAGCTACAACACATTTGAGGTTTTCAGCCTACCAAATGATTAATATCGAACCTATAAAGACTTCTATTTATACGCAGAGTGGAGAAGCACAGGTTTTTTCACACGAGGGATTGACGTATTCAGAGGACGAAAACGCACCGATTACCTATTGCACGCAGATTGGGATTTGATCAGTTGTCTATCGAACGAATCTTCGCTTCACTGCTTTATTTAGGAATTTTTTGTGAACTGTTACGATCTGACAAAGGAAAAGGGTTGCATTATCCTTGTCCGGGTTCCCTTGTTTCCCCCCCCCCCACCTGGAAAAGGGTTGCATTATCCTTGTCCGGGTCCCCTTGTTCCCCCCACCCACCTGTATCTTCTGTACTAACGTTGCTCTTCATTCTGCTGATCATAACCCGATATTTTTTCCTTCTACTACTCTCTTTTACTTTATCTCTCTTCTTCTAGATATAACTATCTCTCTTTTTTTTGTTGCTTGTGACACCGAAGCTCCCCAGAATGACCAATCGTCTCCTCGAACAAGAGAAGCCTTATCCAGCTGAGCAAATGATGATCTCTTCGGTCACTTCTGTCATGGTTTACTCAATATGCGAAAGTTAAAAAAATATGTACAATCAGCTCAATCAAATAAGAAAAGACTGGTTTCGTTCTCATAGCATTGAAATTGAAGCGTCGATGTTCCACCATCATCTAATGGCGAAAGTTGATGAGATGATAGAAATATAAATTTACAAAAAAACTGAGAATTGCTTTGGTTGAGAGAAAAATTATAGATGTAATGCTGAGAACAAAAAAAACATTAAAAGTCATCGCTAACACACTTGAAAGACATGGACATAGAAAAAAAGGGAGAAAAATGGTAGGAGCAGTATGCAACATAACCAATGCTTCCCCTGTTTATTCACCATAGATCATCGTCTCCGATAATTTTTTGCCCCAAGAACTTCTACTCGTCTTTACTTGATTATCTTTACATTACAAACGCTCGGATTGAACCTATCGTTAACACTTTCCGAGAAGACTAGGTTGAGATAGCAATTAATCTACCAAGATTGTTAACATCAGCGCCACAGTTGCCCATTCCATCAATCTATCCAAACTGCTCCCAGTTTACAGCCTTCGGTTGGTCAGCCACTTGACCGCCCTTTTAATCATCCTTTTAAATTATGATCTAACAACTCATTGCCTGTTGATAATGAAAAATTGAGATTTTTTTCAAATTTGAAGAGAGTTGGTTTTCTACTGTGTAAAGAAGCCACTTTCCTCACTATTCATCTGCTCCTTTCACTTCTTTTAAACTTTGCTTCCCATGTATTTTTTCTCTCAAGACATCAACAGCTTCGCACCACCAAATTGAGCTTTACTTGTTACATATAATATATAATATATGTAACAAACACACATATAACAAGTAATATATAATATATGTAACAAACACACATATAACAAGTAATATATAATATATGTAACAAACACACATATAACAAGTAATATATAATATATGTAACAAACACACATATAACAAGTTCAGTTCATGTTGCATTCAGACAAAGGCTCCCTCTCAGTAGAATATTCTGATTGAAAGACTTTTTGGTGAATGAAAAAGAAGATCCAAAAAATTAAGAACTGCTTTGTTTTTGTTTGTTTACTCTTCAAGTTCTGATTAATTATATAGACAAGTAAGATTAGATTGAAGAAATTGTTGAAAAAAACTTTGAAGTTAACTTTTCTCTGTTCTATTTTAATTTTTTTGTATTCAAAATACATCCCATTCTTATTCTCCAACGGTTGCTCGTAAATTTTTTAAAACTAGAACTAGCCGTGATAAACTTTTTTTTTAACTAGAACTAGCCGTGATAAACTTTTTTTTTAAATAGAACTAGCCGTGATAAACTTTTTTTTAAACTAGAACTAGCCGTGATAAACTTTTTTCAAAACTAGAACTAGCCGTGATAAACTTTTTTTTAAACTAGAACTAGCCGTGATAAATTTTTTTTTAAACTAGAACTAGCCGTGATAAACTTTTTTTTAAACTAGAACTAGCCGTGATAAACTTTTTTTTAAACTAGAACTAGCCGTGATAAATTTTTTTTTAAACTAGAACTAGCCGTGATAAACTTTTTTTTAAACTAGAACTAGCCGTGATAAATTTTTTTTTAAACTAGAACTAGCCGTGATAAACTTTTTTTTAAACTAGAACTAGCCGTGATAAATTTTTTTTAAAACTAGAACTAGCCGTGATAAACTTTTTTTTTAACTAGAACTAGCCGTGATAAATTTTTTTTTAAACTAGAACTAGCCGTGATAAAGTTTTTTTTAAACTAGAACTAGCCGTGATAAACTTTTTTTTAAACTAGAACTAGCCGTGATAAACTTTTTTTTAAACTAGAACTAGCCGTGATAAACTTTTTTTAAAACTAGAACTAGCCGTGATAAACTTTTTTTTAAACTAGAACTAGCCGTGATAAACTTTTTTTTAACTAGAACTAGCCGTGATAAATTTTTTTTAAAACTAGAACTAGCCGTGATAAACTTTTTTTTAAACTAGAACTAGCCGTGATAAATTTTTTTTTAAACTAGAACTAGCCGTGATAAACTTTTTTTAAAACTAGAACTAGCCGTGATAAATTTTTTTTTAAACTAGAACTAGCCGTGATAAACTTTTTTTAAACTAGAACTAGCCGTGATAAACTTTTTTTAAAACTAGAACTAGCCGTGATAAACTTTTTTTTAAACTAGAACTAGCCGTGATAAACTTTTTTTTAAACTAGAACTAGCCGTGATAAACTTTTTTTTAAACTAGAACTAGCCGTGATAAACTTTTTTTTAAACTAGAACTAGCCGTGATAAATTTTTTTTTAAACTAGAACTAGCCGTGATAAATTTTTTTAAAAACTAGAACTAGCCGTGATAAACTTTTTTTTAAACTAGAACTAGCCGTGATAAATTTTTTTTAAAACTAGAACTAGCCGTGATAAACTTTTTTTAAAACTAGAACTAGCCGTGATAAACTTTTTTTTAAACTAGAACTAGCCGTGATAAATTTTTTTTAAAACTAGAACTAGCCGTGATAAACTTTTTTTTAAACTAGAACTAGCCGTGATAAACTTTTTTTTAAACTAGAACTAGCCGTGATAAACTTTTTTTAAACTAGAACTAGCCGTGATAAACTTTTTTTAAAACTAGAACTAGCCGTGATAAACTTTTTTTTAAACTAGAACTAGCCGTGATAAACTTTTTTTTAAACTAGAACTAGCCGTGATAAACTTTTTTTTAAACTAGAACTAGCCGTGATACATTTTTTTCCCGAACACAATTTTCTAGGTTATCGGAATATACTAAATGCCGTTGACGTGAAAGGTCTGAACGGAATTGAAAGAAAGAGAAATTAGACATATTCTTGCAAAGTATGGAATCCTACGTCACCAATACTGTTTGAATGTAATGAGAAGATCCGGTTTCTCCAGGATCTTATACTCTGAGAGACTATTGATGTTCTACCGCCTGAGTATACTTGTGTAGTTAGTGTGATCTTTTGGTCATCCATAAAAATGTTTGCCGAAATTATGAGCTCGGGAATCTTCACTCGTTCAAATCCTGTTAAGACATTTTCACGTCATTCTCATGCCATGTCGCAGCACCCGATAACATCGATAACTATGTCCACCTGTGTCACTCGAGAATTCTAAATATAGTACTCATTTCCTATCAAAGTCAGTATACATTCAATTCAATTCACTTTATTCGCCAAAGGTATGCTTGTTGTCGCTTATAAGGTAGACATTAAACAACAAAAAACGAGAAGAAAAAATTTGAAAAAGGGGGACACAACAGGCACTGACTAGGAATAGAAAGAAGAAGAAAAACACAATCTAGTGGGTATCAAAGAAAATCAAAGTATCCTAGAGTAGATATTCAGTAAAGTCATGAACAAAACAATAAAGAACAATTCTCAACAATATTAATGAATTCTTCGATCGTAACGACGTCGGGGAACCGATCGCAGAGTTTGTTCCAGAGGGTAATGGCTCGAGTAAAAAAGAAGTTGCCGTTGCGATAATTTCCTTCTTTCCTTTTACATAATAGATTTTTTAAACTCATCAATGCTGAACTACTTGCCACAAAATCCCCTTCATCACCATCACAATTACGTCCATGAAATTTATACCAGAGTTTCGTTTTGCTCTTACGAGTAGACATGTATGCGTTGAATGAAGAATAGAAAATGAAATGAAAACTCTCTAGTATACGAACTTTCAGTTATGCGGCTCTTGTTATGAATTTTGTAGTAAAGTAGACCAATCTTTGTTCCTTTGACCATCGAAGTTGATAGTTAACTTTTTATTCAAGTTTTCTTATCACAGATTCGAAATCACAAAGTAAAGCGAAGTACGTTCCTTCATATGTTAAATTAAGAAAGTTCTGAGCAAACTCTGTAACACTTTGAGCAATGTAATGGAGCGTTAGAATTCAACTTTTCACTTTGCAAAGTAATCTCTGCAAAGTGATCCCGTTGAACGCTCCATCTCTCTAAAACCACGACGTAAACAACGAGTGGTGCGAGAGAGTGGTAAAATATAGCATAAAGTTGGAGAAGTAGATTTTTTTCACTTTGCAGAGATTACTTTGCAAAGTGAAAAGTTGAATCTAACGCTCCATAAGATGAAAGGTTTTCTGAAACTGAGAGTCCTATTCCTGAGCCTCACTCTTTTTTCATCTAATTTATCTCCCGTTTTAAGCTTCCAGTCTCTTCGAGCTTTTTAATTCCTAACTGGCTCCAGGCTGAAGAAAACGTTAATTTCTCTCAAAATACTTCACTGAAGTGTAAAAAACAACAAATGTGTTTCTTAAAAACAGATATCAAGATTTGATGTCATTTCTCGTTCGGTTTTCAATAATACTCATAGAGCAGCATAGACTAGACGACGACATATTTCCGCATTCTGAGCATTTATAGAGAATAATGGTTTACTGTCTTGAGAGCTAGCTCAGCTGTTGAAACTTTCAGAATCTTTTTAAAATTATTAATTGAATTGGGTGATCGATCGTGAAAAAGAAAACCAAGCATGTTTGGATGTGACTTCCCTCTCCTGCACTTACACACCCTGGCGACTTTCCCTTTCAAATTCCCATTCGTGATAACCCCTGACCCTCTCTTCTTTGCTCGGCTAGTTTGTCCCTTTGACGGTCACTTTTTCCTAGCACTGCTTTTGCCAACGGACCATATGATTTTCATCCACACTGCCACTTGCTTTTTATCCTTTTCGACTTCCATCTGCTCTTAAAAGCCTCAATCTGTCTATCTCTCTATTTCTCTCTCGGTTTTTTGTCTTTTTTTCATTCTCTTAATGTTTCTACTTCTCCTTTTCTCTCTCCCTATCTTCTTTTATCTTAATCACCTTAATTCTCCCCGTCTCTCTCTTAATATATCTGACAAGCTTTCTTAACTTTTTTTCCTATATCCCTTTTTCCTATAACTTTGTGAATGTTTTGGATTCGTTCTAGACAATACTTTCCATCCCTACAACCTCTTTCCGATCTATTAGATATATATGTATATGTACCTAATCGAATTTCTTTTCTTTTCGATAAAATCCCCCTTGACTCGAATTTCATTTTAGAACAAATTGTTCCCCTTTTTATATACTCATTGTGTATTAGTGGTAAAAATTTTACCATTTTGATTTTTTTTTTGTAAAAGAGAATGCTTTTTTGTAAAAGAGAATGCTTTTTTGTAAAAGAGAATGCTTTTTTGTAAAAGAGAATGCTTTTTTGTAAAAAAGAATGCTTTTTTGTAAAAGAGAATGCTTTTTTGTAAAAGAGAATGCTTTTTTGTAAAAGAGAATGCTTTTTTGTAAAAGAGAATGCTTTTTTGTAAAAGAGAATGCTTTTTTGTAAAAGAGAATGCTTTTTTGTAAAAGAGAATGCTTTTTTGTAAAAGAGAATGCTTTTTTGTAAAAGAGAATGCTTCACTGAAGACAGAGAGTGCAAATAAACTAAGGAGATATGTACTATTGGAAGTCTCACCTGGAAATTTTGGAGAAGAAAAGAAAGATCAAAGTAATCATATCATTGTTAAAGAACTCTATTATCTTCAAAAATAGTCTCTCTATCCAGTCACTCTTTTATCCACAGAGCTAACTGCATACCCGGCCTTTTAGAATGTTCAAAACCTGTCTTTCGGATTTTTTTTAACGTAGTGAGTCATTCATTTTCATACGTTATTTTCATACTTATATATAACCATATTTTTCACTTTTAAGACCCTGCGCAACATCAATCAGAATGACTAAGTATGCATTTATACAAATTTGATTCATTATTTTAGTGAAATTTCCTCAATAGATAATTTGTACAATCTGACAAATCCCATTCTCTTTTTTTCTTCTTTTATACGTTCTGCAGATTCATAAGAACCAAGGTCTAAATGAAGAATATAAAAAAGGGAAAATTTTTGAGAGTAACCGAAGCATGATAGAAGAACTTTTCAGTTATTTTTAAAGTTCTTGAATGTATTTTGTTCAAGTTGCTTCGAAATTCTTATTGCGCTAAATTTTTTCAATAGGCAATAAGTCTCAAATTTCGCCGAAGTACTGTGACAAGGTTTAAGGTTTAATAAGGTTTGATTCCGGCAAAGGACTGTCATAAGGTTTAATTTCGACAAAGGACTGTGATGAGGTTTAAGGTTTAATAAGGTTTAATTTCGACAAAGGGCTGTGATAAGGTTTAAGGTTTAATTTCGACAAAGGACTGTGATAAGGTTTAAGGTTCAATAAGGTGTAATTTCGACAAATTAATGTGATAAGGTTTAAGGTTTAATAGGGTTTAATTTCGACAAAGGACTGTGATAAGGTTTAAGGTTCAATAAGGTGTAATTTCGACAAATTAATGTGATAAGGTTTAAGGTTTAATAGGGTTTAATTTCGACAAAGGGCTGTGATAAGGTTTAAGGTTCAATAAGGTTTAATTTCGACAAAGAACTGTGATAAGGTTCAAGGTTTAATAAGGTTTAATTTCGACAAAGGGCTGTGATAAGGTTTAAGGTTTAATAAGGTTTAATTTCGACAAAGGACTGTGATAAGGTTTAAGGTTCAATAAGGTGTAATTTCGACAAATTAATGTGATAAGGTTTAAGGTTTAATAGGGTTTAATTTCGACAAAGGGCTGTGATAAGGTTTAAGGTTCAATAAGGTGTAATTTCGACAAATTAATGTGATAAGGTTTAAGGTTTAATAGGGTTTAATTTCGACAAAGGGCTGTGATAAGGTTTAAGGTTCAATAAGGTGTAATTTCGACAAATTAATGTGATAAGGTTTAAGGTTTAATAGGGTTTAATTTCGACAAAGGGCTGTGATAAGGTTTAAGGTTTAATACGGTTTAATTTCGACAAAGGACTGTGACTGTGATAAAGTAATAGTTATACACCTTTAAGATTCTTGTTAAGATTATCGTTGGACTTTAGGTAATTATTCTTAGGTTTCTTGGATTCCGTCAAGGCTTGTGAATATTAAACGTGGAGAACCAAATACATTTCATTTGATTTTTCAAATACAGTTTGCTGGTTTATTTTAATTATTCATAGGAAGCATTGGTTAAATAGAGCGGATCCTGTTCGGCGGCGGGATAAATGCTGGGAAAAAAGAAGAACAAGGAGGAGAAGAAGATAGAAAGCCTTGGTTTTTCCTTTTTTTCTCAACATCTTTTCCTCTTTTTTCTGTTATTTTTTTCTCTTAGGCTCAATGAATGCAATTTCCTTTGTTTTACATATGTTTCGCTGCTTTCTCTTCTATTTTCTTTTCAAAATCTTAACATTTCTTCTCTTAGGAAATCCTTTTTTGTTTTTGATAGAACTTAAGAAAACTCTTTTCCTATTTGTAATCCCTCTAATCAATTCAACAAAAAATTTTTTCTGTTTTAAAGCTTGTTTTTGTTTTCATTAGAACCATTCATTCTTCAGAAAATTATCAATCTCAAAAAAGTTACCCTTTTCATTGATACATACGCTTATTCAATTAAAAAACTCCTATCCATTCATTCTTCATTACTGCATTCGAAATCATATAAATTACAAATTGTTCAAGTAGGGTTAGCGAAATTAAAAGTGAGAGAGATTACAAGCGAAGTAATGTCTGTTTTGGAAATTACAGAAATATTAGAATTGCATTTCGGAACAGCAAAAAATGCGGCCACCGGAAAGCTGCTTTCCTCTCTTCCTGTTGCTGTTAGCAGCATCTTTGTCCCAAACCACAGCCCGGACTTGCTTGTGTGGGTTCGTATACTTTTCCAATCGATAAAGTTTCGATCAATAAAATCAGTTCGTTTTAACTAACGGAAACCTTTTTTGAAAAGCATTCATTCAATTTGATTCAATTCTAAAAATATAGGTACCATTTGTTCTGAAAAGGCGAAACAATCTAAACTAGCTACTTAAAAGTTACGGTTAATAGAGTTTTTTTCAGAGAGCTGTAGACATAGGAAATAATGCGCCAAAAACTTCCGTTAAACGTTACAATCAGAAGCGTACATAGGTGATTGTAGGCCGGAGCAATCATAAGAATTTATTTTTTTATCTCGCTTGAATGGCAACCTCATCTGGGGAAAATTTCTTTCGTGACAAGTGAAGAACAACGCAACTTCCGCTTTCCAAGTTAGGCAGAACTGGATTAGAACTAGCTAAACATTCGCAGTTATTAGTTGTTTTTTGTAGCGCAGAAGAGGCTGCTTGTGACTGCGAGTCGAACCCGCCCAGAACCCGTACACTGAGCGGTGAGTTATTGCAAACCAAAGAGTATTTTGACTGGTAGATTTATCGGCAAAAGATAAATTGCTGAGAGCCTTATAATTGGCTAGAGTCGGTAATACGCTATAATATTTTTTTATAAGATTTTTTACTTCGAAAAAAAATAGATTCGCATATCACCGGTGAAAGCATAGCGGAAAACTATGATTTTAAATAAAGTTCAAAAGATTAAAGTTCCAGAAGTCAACTGTTTTAAATTTTGAAAAGTTTGTCAACAGATCGTATCTCTCACATTTTTGAAGTTTTTTGATGAGATTTCACTTTCCGAGAAAAACTTTGGATGAAACAATGGTAATTGCGCTGACTATTATGCTAAGCGTCACAAATTCAACCTATACTCTTCCTCCGGACTGGCACCACCATCTTGCTTCCATCAACTTTTTCACATCCCTGATAGGCTCGCTAGTAGCAGTAGCTCATGAGACAGTAGCGACTCAACAATTCAAATCCTAATTCCAAAACTGGGGACTGTGTTCTCTACCCCGAAATAGGACTAATTCCTGTTAATTTGCTTTTGTCAACATAAAATCTCTTTAAGATATAATTCTCTGGGAAGAGTTGTGAAGAAAAAAGTTGATTACTCTCACAGGGCTGCCTGTGCCTCGTTCTACTGGAAAGACTGTTTCAAGTCGATCTCTTCCCCTCGCTAATCTTACTCTGTCCTCGCATGCGAGAAAGTCTACTAAAATTCCCCAGCCTACGCGCAATTCCTCTATCAAGACTCCTTCGAGTGAGCGGGTGATTACCAGTCTTATTGCGTCTCCTTCGGCATCTCTTCATCCCATGAGTCAGCATCTCTCTACCACAAGTCTCAGTCCTTCTTTCACGACTCACGACTTCTCTACCACGATTTACAGTCCTTCTTCCACGACTCACGACCTCTCTACCACGAGTCACAGTCCTACATCCACGAGTCCCCATCTTTCTTCCAAAAGTCGCCGTCTCCCTCGAGTTCGTCGTCTTCTTCCGCTCCCATCTGCCTTGAAATTTAAAAAGAGCCTTAAGCCTTTCCGAAAGACTATCAGGCCTGTAGCCTCTAAGACCCCCAAAAGTAAACAGTCTCTCCTGATTCCCTCTCCTCTCTCTCCCCCTTCCGCCGAATCTGCTACAAACCATCGTCACTTTCAACGTCGCAGCCCTGTTGTTTCCAAATCTGCCAGGAGCCATCACAACCTATCCAGTTACTCATCTGCAAAACGGAAGTCTCCCGGAAATCACCAATCTCCTTTCCTTCCTACTTCCGAGGCTGACCACGACGAAAACAAGCCCATCGGCTACATACTAACGACGACGGATGCCAAAGTTTTTTTTTAATTCCGTATACGGAAACTTTTCTCTGTTTATGGCGTCAATCTCTGAGTACTAAAAGCAAGCTTGTCTTTTTGCTCTGTTGAATAACAATTAGAACGTTCATGTCACTACACTAACCTTAAAACGGTGTTCACATCATAGACATTCAAAGATTGTTGTGAATACCATTTGTTTGTTCAAAAATTTGCCAGAGTCAAGAACTAGGCTGCCAAGAGTTTTCATGAACTTATCAAAAACTTCAAGATGCCGATACAAAACAAGTCCAAATAAAAAAATTTCTTGTAGTTTAATCTTCAAATTCTAAGTTACCAGTTTAAAGACAGTGACACCTGGTTAAGATGACAAATGATTGAAATATCGCACAGAAAAAAGCTAGTCCACCGGGTGGGATCGAACCCAGACCATCTCGACTCAAACCGGGAGCGCGTGTTACCATTACACCACGGGGACACATTGCTATTCCATGCGATAGTGTTAAATGAAAGGCTCATATGCCTTGTTCTCTTAGTCACGCATGCTTACTAAGCAATTGCGGTAACGGTAACGCGCACTCCCGGTTTGAGTCGAGATGGCTGGGTTCGATCCCGCCCGCCCGGTGGACTAGCTTTTATCCTGTGCGATAGTTCAATCATTTGTCATCTTAACATATATATATATATATATATATTGTTGTCTGTATATATGTATATATATAATACTACTTCATTTCCCGTAATTGCATTTAAGCTCCAAATTTTTTCACTACAGGGTGGTCCATAAATAGTGTTACAAATTGGAATTGTTATACCTTTTTTCAAAACAGAGAAAATCATCTCAAATTAACATATTTTATCAACAACATAAATCTCAACATTCACGCAAAAGTTAAGCTCAAACGACCTTCTTTTGCCCGAACTACAGCTCGAAGTCTCTTTGGGAACGCCTCCACCACTGTACGAAGGTATTCGACTCCGATGTTGTCCCATTCTGCCTGAAGGGCATTCTTCAGGGAATCAATATTTGGGTGGGAGCGAGAGTTTACCTTGGACTCCAAGTAGGCCCAAACGGAATAATCGAGCGGGTTCAGGTCGGGTGATGAGGCCGGCCATTCTGCTGTTGTGATGAAGCCGGGAAAATTTTCCTTGCACCACGTTTGAACCTTTTTAGCTTTGTGGGCTGGTGCTGAGTCTTGTTGAAAGGTCCATGTCCTCTGATTGAAATGCGATTGAGACCATGGATGGAGCACGTCTTGCAGAACATGTTTCAGATAGTATTCCGTGTCGATCTTGACGCCTTTCTCGACGAAAACAAGCGGTGTTTTTTCCTGTTGCGCAGATCCCAGCCCAGACCATGACTTGAGTTGGATGTGCACTGCGTTGGACCGTTCTACCCTTGCTATCGGCTTGCTCTGCGTCCTTCGCAAGCACTCTGACGTTTTGGGAGTTGTGGACTTCTTCCACGGTGAACAGCTTTTCGTCAGAGAACACCATATTGAAATGTTCGCCTTGTTGCGTACGACGAAGAAGGTCGCGACATCTTTTGACTCTTTCCGACTTGTTGCGAGCCGACAGAAAAGCGGCCTTCCGTGTACGATACGACCTGAGTCCCAGCTCCTCCGTGACTATTCGTCTCAATGAAGATCGGCTCATCGGGAGCTGCTGCGCCATCTGTCTGATGCTTCGTCGTGCATTTCGGTTGATCCGACTCCGAACGGTTTCGATGAGTTGTGTCGTGCGAGCAGTGCGAGGACGACCTCGCCTTGGACGGTCCAAAGATGTGCCAAGCTCCTCGAATCGTTTGATCGCTCGATACACTGTCATGCGAGGCAGGCGAAGCGTTTCAGCAATGCGAGCAGGGGCGTGGCCAAGAGTGTGTAGGCGAATGATCGCAGTTCGCAAGCGATTCGACGCTGTCATTACCCTAAACATCGATGGATTCAATCGAAACTCACTTGACACGTATAAAAAATTACGGGGAATCGGAAAAAACAAGAAAAGTGACCGCTACGTGCGGTCACTTCCTCAGGAAATGTTCTCAAACATTTGTAACACTATTTATGACCCACCCTGTAGAGTGAACTGTTAAAGCACAAAGAAACTTCTTGTAGGCGTTTTACTATGACCCATCTTCGGGAAAATTGCTGCAGACTTCAAAGCCCCACATCAACAAGTCTCACGATGTTTCCCATGTTTCCTTCACTGGTCAGAGAAGCTTTTGGGTTCCATGATTGGCTGAACCGCTAGAGAACGGTAGCTCTTAAAACGCGAGTTCGGTTCCTAAGCTGAACGGTAGGAGAGTATTTGTTTTTCTACCTCTGCTTTTTTTACTCATTCCATCAGGATGGTTGCGATTGGTTAGTAACAAAGTTTTGATAGACCAAGACCTCATACCTGGTCATCTACATACATTTTACATAACAATGCCTCTGAGAAAATTCCAGGGACATCATTATTAATATATGTAATTATACATTATAGTGCTTCAATACTAGAACATTGAATACAAAGCAAACGAAAAAAACTTCAAATAAGCTTGAAAGCTCAGCGAAGTTTAAATTTTTCTTGGCTGGCATAAGTTCTCAATCATCTCACATACCTCGTCATTCATGCGATTGCTTGAACTTTTAAAAGTGCAGAGGATTCAAAGCTCCCGAAGTCCCATCCTCTTTCACGAACTCATCTTAAACGCAGTGATCGCCAGGCCACACTAATCGGCAGTCAATTCGTACTCAATGGCTGGCAGATACCGTACACTGTTGGCCAGGTACCATACGCTGACGTTTAGATACCGTATACGCACTTCATGTCGATTTCCGTAGCTGCTTTACACTATAAGTTACATACCTATAACTTCCTTCAGGTGCCATATGCGGTAAATCAGCCAGTGTATTCTCCATTCCAAGGACAGACCAACATTCAGGCACCTTATACCATTAAACAGTTTCCCTCGCAGCAGACGCAAACTTCTGTCAATTCTTCCGTTCTCCGATATATCCAGGTGTCCCCAGTTTTGTGCATATTTACTGCAAAACAAAAAATATGATTCAACAAACATTTTTAAATTACTTTCTCTGTTTTGAATTTCTGGGTAAAATATTTGGAAGATTAAAAAAATCCTGCAACGAGAAGTAATCCAGAACTTGAAGCGATTAAGTAAGTGTACTCAATCTCTTTCTTTTTTGAACCTCCATGTGAGTGGCAAACGTAGTTCACTTTCCTTTTTCAAAAAACTTAAGTGGCCCAAGACACTGCTACAACACGACACTATGTAGGTAGGATTCTTAGCCCTTTGGAATCAGAAACCGATATCAAAGAACGGTCTTATATTTACATATGAATTAAATGTTATTTACTCTTACCTCCATTGCATTAGGAGTTAATTATACTTATGGAGTGAACTTTTAAACGCTCTATAATTGTTATCAATAACAATTGAACTTCTAACCATACATGATTGTGGGATGCAATTTTCATTAAATATCTCGAGAGCTCTATCACATAAAATCAGTTTCTCGAAAATTTTATGTGAATGAAGCGATACAAATTATATAAAAGGGAAAGTATGATTAATATAATCATAAAATGAAGAGATAAAAATATTGCTTCAAGTTTTTTGAGAGTGATGATTTAAATACATGTCAAAAGTTTGGATGCTACTCATTATGTTGGTTGCACACTGCTCAAAGCATTCATTTCTCTTTTGATAAAATCGATGAGGTGAGTTTTCAGGTACCAATCCAGCAGAACGGATTTTATTACTTTTCGCAACCATTCCCGTTGTACTACGAACAACAGGTGGAGGTTCGCTGAGCGAAATGAAAAAGCATGGGAATTACAATACATTTATGTATGTATATAGATAAATAAAAATCGTATCTCACCTCGAGATAGATAATGTGAGACAGACTGTCCTCTTAAAAAATGTATTCGATTATGTTCCCTCAATAATTCGTAGTATTTATATGGGGAAAAAACTGTTTCTATGTCAATAATGACAAGTACTCTTTAAAACGCTAACTCATGCCTCGCGGCAGGCTGCACGCGCTTCTTTGAGATCTAATAAAGACCTTACTGCTCTTCAGGTTACTGTTAGTTTTTATAGCGGGTTAGTGAGTAAGAGACGCACGAACACTACCAAATTTTCTTAACCCTTTTGGTATTGGTAATCAAGTATTGGTAATCAAACCCCGGTTGGGAATCGAACTTGAAATAACTGCATAAAAGCTATGTGAATGCTTTATGCTTTACATGCAATACATTTGTTTTTATTGCATTACCGTAAGCACTTTAAGACAACCGTGAAAAAAGTTGATTCTACAAAAAGAAGAAGAAATCGTCTTAGTCTCATCATTTACTAGATCAAATGAAACTTGTGTTTCGCCAGTACCTATCGAACAAAGTCCTCTTGCACTTGAATGTTCGTATTTCTTGTTTAAAATTACTACTAGCCTTTTTGTGTTATTTCCTGCATTCAATAGATCAAAAAAAGAGGATGAAAAGCAGAGTTCACTCGTCTATATTTTTTCATTCAGAACAGTGCCATACAATTTAGTTGACCTAATGTTTCACTTCAATTGAGTCAACTATTAGATTCCCTGAAGTGATTCAATTGTTCAACTTTTATAGAGAACTTATTTCTGTCTTTGTGATTTCTCTGGTCTCGAATTGTTTTCTGGTTCGTTTTTTCTTGTGTCTCCGAATACCTTTCGGGTAAAAAATTGGGAATTGATTTTTGATAAGGCCATTGAGGCCATTGATAAGATTTCGAAAGAGCGAGGTCAGCCTACTTTAAACAGGAAAGAACTTGATGAAACTATTTCAGATCGATTAGAAACTGTGGCGGTTCACTCGAGTCTTTGCATGAAAGTATCCTCAAAACTACCAAGACAAGGCTTAGCGTTTCAACTTAACAACTACCGAGACAGTGAAAATGAATTTGACTCTGAATATGTTCCCAAACTAAGTTTTCGTGTGGGGTTGTTGTATGTGTCAGTTCTGACTGTCATTTCTCACAGTGTCATGATAACTCTTGCAGTCACCGCCCCAACAGCCCCAGCAATTACCGCCACAACAGTTAATCAAGCCCTCCATCAATTTCGATCGGATCGCTTCCACTCTGCAGAGATACAAAATCGTGGATAATCCCGTAACAGGATTTATATTCAGTTTTGTGATAACTCTAAGCCTTTAATTACACATACAAATCGACAAATCTTCCTAGTTTTTCTGTAGTAAAAAAGGATGAGTTTCCCGCAAAGAGATTGTTCTTATCAAGAACTTACCCTCGTTCGAGTCTTTTCCTAAAAACATGGTGTTGGTGTTCCTGTTTCAGCCCAAATTCTTACCCTCGTTCGAGTCTTTTCCTAAAAACATGGTGTTGGTGTTCCTGTTTCAGCCCGAATTCTCCAAAAAGCCTTATTATGGTTATTTGAAAAAGAAACATTTAAAATACTCGAAAAGAAGCTACAATCGTAACACTTTCTCTTTTTTCAGTGCAATAATTTTGAAATTTGGTAGCGAATCAACGTTTTTACGGAAGGTGATATTTCAGAGCTTATTATCGTTGGAGTCACTAGACTTTATTAAGTATGGTATTGCAGCTTGACTGAAATAAAGGAGTGGGGTTAAGTGAAGTACCATATTTCGGTTTAGGATTATCATGTTTTAATTAAGCGTGAAATACATTGCCTCTTTTTCTGAATTTTTTGAGTCAACTATATTCTTTTGACAAGGACTAATTTATCTTTTTGAAAAACTGTTTTGATCCAAAAATTAGGTTGCGAGCCTTTTCCAATTATGCTTCAGGATTCTCGCGTTCGAGATGTAAAGGCAAAGCCCAGGGATGACATCGCAGAGAAATACCAAGAATTCCTCGAAGGGCAGACTCAACCTGCAAATCAATGGCTTCAAACAGTTACTTCTGTGTTTAATTGCTCTAATACTCAAAAAAATTCATCATTCAAAATCGGGGTTCGAGCTGAACCCTTCATGTTGGTTTTATAATTATAGCAAAGGTGACGAAGAAGTAAATGAGTTATGATTAATATATGTAATAAGATGAATTAACATGTGAAAGGTATTTATAAGCACAGAGGAAAAAAGTAAAATGTTACTGCAAAGAAGATGTTGGAGAAGAAAATGTTGCAGAACTTATCGTCTCATATGAAATATGAGACGATAAGTTTTGCTAAGTTCTCCAAAAAACGGTAAAAGCTCTTGTCAAAGCGAATTGAAGCGATCAAACTGTTCAACAAACTTGAAGAGCTGACCAACTGTTGAAAACACACCATTTAGCCGTATCATAATGCAGATTTAACCATCAGAAAACGATTGGAAGTGTAATGTCATACAAGCAAATGCTTCTACGATCAGACAATGAGCGAACACGATGGCACTCAATCTCTGACGATCGACTCGAAGGGCGATCAAAGAAGACGACGAATTCCAGCGGACTTGCTCAGTGGGCTCCCGCCTGGTCTTGTTGCCAAGGTTAGCACACCTGAACTCTCCAGTTATTCCATTTTCAAAGGAAAAATTAAAGGTGCGGCAGAATCTTCTTTACTCGTACAACAGTTGAATGTTTTGGAGAGAAGCTTGTTTTTTTGTTGCAATAAATAACTATAACATCATCAAATAAAATAGCTCATCATTATCCACTAATACAAAAATTCTCAAGGATTTGCGCGACAAAGAAGTGAATCTTACATAAAGAGTTTCTCAAATATGAAAATCCAATTTAATTTGTCTTTTACCATACATTACGACAAATTTTTAGACCGCTAGTATGAATGAGAAGAAGAGAGAACTAGAAAGAGAAGCGAAGTAGAAAATCAGAAAAAGGGAGGTTTCTAATATATACCTACATAATACATATGAGTCAATATGTGTTTCGGCCCTGAGCCCAGACAGACCTTGACACTTTCTGGGAGGGGCTCATCAGTGAGTGCCTAGAGAGATTTGTTTTAAAAGATCATGTGAATGTAATATAGACATGAAACAAAAGTAATAAAAAGAAAACAATAAGAACAAAACCACCTAAAATTAAACAATCGAATAAAGATTGTAGACGTTTTTCACCGACAAAAACATGAAGATTCAATAATAAAAAAGTACGAAAAGCGCTATCGAAGAGGGAAAGGAAGAGACGAGACCATTCCAACAAGCCGCAGGGAATAGTAGTTATGCCGAGAAAAATTTGACTTTCATACTCAAAATAAGATATTTTAGGTGGCGCGCAAAATAGCCGGGAAGCTGCCACCTCCGACATTCAAGTTCAGTATTAGTCGACATCCCATGCCCGCCGAAGACGCGGATGCAACCACAACTCCCACTCCTCTCAAACATCGCCAACGTCCACCTAGTATTGCAAACCGCGGACTACATTGACACTTGAGGATACTTGAAACTAGTTAAATTGACAGTCGTGACTTTTCGAAACAATTGACAGTGACATACGTAACTCTGGGTAAGTGACATATCCACTCAGATTCACTTGAACCAAGTGAAATTTTTCATCCTTGGTCACTTGAAACGGACGCTCATGGTTAGTTACATTTGAAATGATTGAATGAAAATTGCACTGGTGATTATTTGAAATTACTTACATTGACGCTGTTGTTTACTTGTTAGGAATTCACATCAACTAGTGAAATTGACCATTGTAGTTAGTTGGAACGAGTATCGTTGAAACACGCGGTTACTTGAAAAGAGTAAAATTGACAGTTGTGTTTACTTCAAAGAAAAAACATTGACACTTGAATACTTTTGCTCAATGAAATTGTCACTCGTGATTATTTGAAATGATTGACATTGACGCTGTTTTTTACTTGTTAGGAATTCACATTTGTGATGGAATTGAACTAATTTTACACAATTCTTTTGTTTCGTTAAACAATGATTGGTTATTTCAACATGTAAATCGAGCAAAAAAGGGAAGCTTATTTCATGTTAATTACTATGAAGAAAATAAGAAAATGTCTAAGAAAAAAAGTTATAGAATCTATACCTACAAAACACGTGCCTTATTGCTATTGAAAGCAGTTTGAATCATTAAAATTAAAAATTAATAAGAATGATGACAGTTAAAATTTTTGTAACCGAGTGTTTTTTTAACCAACTTTTCACCCAAAGCAAAACTTTTATTGACTTTTCCAGGTCAATTTTGAAAAAAAAAGAACTATATTTGACTTTAATAGAGATTTAACAATTAAGGGTTCTAAAAAACTTTCTGAAAATCTGTATCGTTAGTCCATAGCACTCACTTATCAATATAGCGCATATCGATTTTGAGCTCAAAAAAAAAATTGGAACAGATACGAGCATTTTGCGGCAGAACGGTCACCTTAGTTGCCCTATCCAGTAACGACGAAATCATAAAGTTTCATATTCAAGTCTTACTGATGTGACTTGACAATGACATTGTGGCTGTTACATTGGTCGGTATGTTATTTTTTTTAAGTTGTGAGTAGGTGCAACATTATGAAGAACTACAAACCGTTTTTTGCACTATGTAGTAACAAAAGTGAATCAGAAGCTCTCAAAGTTCCCTTCGTAAACGTAAATGTTTTAATTGAAATCGTGATTGATGTGTTAGTAGAAGACTCGATTTAGTTATTCATTATACCTTAAGAATGCTAGAGCGCTTAACTGCTCAATACTCATGTATAAATGAATAGTGCGATGGGGGCATAGAAGCAGCTCTTATGTTGAGTGAATAAATTGGGATCTCTATGTGAGCATTTCCAACGCGTATGTGTACATCTGAAATGTAATTGCACATATAATTTCCAAAGTTCACATAAATGTTTTCTCATTAATTATTGGACGACAATTTCACGTCCATCTAATTTGAAAAACGTCTACCTATTTTGAAAAACGTCAGCCTAATTTCGTGCGACGTCAGCCTAATTTAGTGTAACGTCTGCCTATTTTAGTGAAACGTCTACCTATTTTGACAAACACATCTACCTGTTTTAGTGAAACGTCTACCTATTTCGAAAAACACGTCTACCTATTTTAGTGAAAAGTCTTCCTATTTTTACAAACACGTCTACCTATTTTAGTGAAACGTTTAGGCCATTACTAAAGCACGCCACCCGCAAGGAACTGGAGTGATTGGCGTGCTTTAGTAAAGGCCTAGACGTCTCACTAAAATAGGTAGACGTGTTTGTTAAAATAGGTAGACTTGTTTCAATAGAACAGGTAGACGTGTTCGTCAAAATAGGTAGACGTGTTTGTCAAAATAGGTAGACGTTTCAATAAAATAGGTAGACGTGCTTGTCAATTTAGGTAGACGTGTTTGTTTATTTAGGTAGACGTTTATTATTTCCCTTCAATTACTTTTCTTCTGGTTGAGTTTCTGGCAGGTATTTTTTTATATAAAAAAAATTCTTGCTCGAAACCAAACACGAGGGATTACACCGGATCCTTAATTTGGACTTCGGTTCTCTCATGCAAGCCTCATACCGGCTTGGGTGAGAAAACATATCAAAACAAATATTTTTGATATCAGCCACTGATATTGACATAAGACACCGAGTTTAGTCGAATTTTTAGCTCATGCGGTTTGAAATTGACTTGAAGAGTGGTACCTTGCAGAATGATACAACCTTTGAAATGAAGGAGATTTTATTAATCGCGGTAACTGTGACAAATTTCATTGCAGTCAAGATAAGAACATTATTAGCACTAATTAACAAAGACTACTTTACGTCATAGGCTTCTAGCTTTTATGCATTTACTAATCAATGCTCATCATTACGGATTCAATCATGAATTCTACAATGCAGATCGCAAAGTCAACAACATTGACACATTTTAGACATCGCAATAACTATTGACCTCGAAAAACCTGAAGACAAAAATGATGAAAAGATAAGATTCTAAGAAGTGTTTCGACTACTAATCTATTCACTAGAAGTCCAACAGGTCATTCATGCAAAAACTGTACAGAAGAAGTTGTACTACATTGTAATGAATCGCGTATTCTTCTTTCATTAAGCGAAGAAGAGAATTTTAGAGCAAGTTATCCATTCAGATGAGATTCCTAGTTGATATTAAAGGGGATGACTCCATCTCAGGACAATCTCATGCAGAAAAAAAGAGGAGGTAGTCGGGATGGAACGGACTATATCATACGAAATAGTCTATTAAACACAACATTAGAAGAGGGAGCAAAAGAACCACACATAATTGGTAATCACAAAAACCTATTAGTGCGAGTACGATTTAAAGTGTAGAAAGGCGATTGGGGATCAATTCATATCACAATGTAAAGTCACCCTATTTCTTACTATCAAGTCCTACCCCTTCTTCTCCATTCATGACTATTGATTGGTTTGTGACTTGTGCATGAATTTACATGAAACCAAAGAGAGAGCTGGCATAAGCCATACGCGGCACCGCGGGATGAGGCACTTCCGAGAAGGTCGTGAAGAGAGGCTTCAAATCGCCACCTTTTATCGTTATGAAGGCCCCCTACAATCAAAACCATATTAAACTAAAACAGAACATATGTATGTATTACATGTGATGAGCTGATGAATGCATCAAGTGTTAAACAATCAACTGGATTATGAAGTGCCCGGTCTCGACTGACCTAGCCGGTTCAAGTAATTTTCCAATACAAAACGAGACGCTTAAGACACTGTACCTTGTTGGCCATCTGATCGCAGTAATTTGGGGCGGAGAACACAGTGTACACTCTGCCGTCGTGGTGTTCCTCCCAACCGTCCGGCTTCACTTCGTGACTTCTACAAATTGTATCTTCACTTCTAGAAATTGTCTGAAGCACAGATACTAACCGCTTAATCCCTTTTTTCTTTCAATGCAAAAAGTTTTCTTTCAATGATAAGTAACGGAGCACGATGAATTAAAATTTTCTTGAATGAAGCAGTGACAGGGCAAGAGATGCTACAATGTTTTTTTGGATGCAGATTCGAAAATTCAAATTGCTGCTATAAATTGGCTCAAACTCTGCTGATTAAACAGAATTAGCAAAAAAGAGGGAACCGTGAGTAAACCAGGGTGTTCCTCATCACCCGCACAACTTTATTCGAGCGCATAAATTTTTTTTATTCTCCAATGATTTGGACTTTCCCTATGAACAAGTCGAGGAAAAAAAATTTCCAAGCGGATAGATTCTAATGTTTCAAGGGGTTTTTTGGAGAGCGCATAGATTTTTTTACCCACGGTGCGGCTTAGAGAAACACCCTAGAGTAAACCCCTTGGAAAATTAGGAGAGAAAAATCTTATATATTTTGCTTTTCTAAATCATGAGCGAATATAAATGTAACACGCGATATTCATATGATCTGCGCGTTTGAGATTCAACTAATTAAACAAAAAAGGTTTAAACCTAAATATCATGAAAAAGTGCATTTTTCAAAACAAAAACGAAAAGTTCTAATATAATAAATATAATTTAAACGACTCAATCAACATGTTTGTAGAACTCACCTAAAATTTAATCTACTATATCAACAAATTTGTATAACTTACCTAACAACATAATCAACTCCGTTTTCCTCACACCACCGCTTCGAAACATCCGGTCCAAACTGGCAGCTGACTCCTCTCTTTGAAGGAGCTCGGCCAGGCAACGGATGTGGATCACTCCTGCAGAATCTTCTTGTGTGTTTTGAAACTCACCACACAACATGATGCACTTCATGAACTTGTTTGCTAATTACACCGAACAACATGGATGACATGAAATATTAAAATTCATATTGCTCTTTCATAAAATAGCTGGCTAGGCCTCAACTTGCATGGAATATTTCATCGTTGAAAATAGCGATTTTCCTCTTTACCATTACAAAAATTTTGGCCGAGGCTTCGATACGGTAATTATGGTTTACTATTACTAATTTTTGCATTTCTTAAGCACAAATAAACAATACTAATTTATACACCGATCATAGTTAAACTGCCAAATGGAAAAATAATATTTTCTAGGGCGACCGACCTACCGACCCTTTCCCTCACTCAAAATGAATGTATCACAGTTTTCAGAGCTAGAATTTAAAAAAAGTATTCATTCCTCTGTATAAATGGAACGTTTCATTAGCCATAACTCAGCCTCAACCGGTTTCCTAGTGTTGAAAGTAAAACTTTTAGCCTACTTTAGCGATCGACCTATTGAAAAATCAAGACATATTTCACCTATGACACCGATTATAACTTCTCATTGTCGACTCAAACCAATTCCTGGTTCTCAACAAAATTTAGCCAATTTTTCATTAATCTTATGATAAATGATGATCATAATCTGCTTCTTATCAACAAAAATACATATAGTGAAACTTGTTTAAACTGAAAACTAAACATCAATTGACTCTTTTTTGCGTAACTTCTTAAGATTTCTTTTAGATTCCACACCTCTCAAACTAAAAAGTCGACTCAGAAGCAAACTGATTTCACCACCTGTTAGAATATCGCCTGAATCAACAAGGCTAATCGCGGACAACGGCAGACTTTGTAGGTATACAAGTAGTGTGGCATCAAAAATAGAGATCGCATACAAACATAGTACTCGTATCACTAGGTTTCTCGGAAAGCGCATAGATCTGCGAATAGATTCAACCCGTAGTACAGGGTTGGAGGAATACCCTTGTCAGAAGCTGACTAACCATAGGAGATCGCACATGATTCCCTCCTGGGGCGGTTGCCGCACTCTGTCCGTCTGCCGAATGTCATCCAACTTCACTCCTTCCTTATCGAAGAGTCCACCGTGACAAACCTAAACTCAATTTTAGGCAAGAATTGCTTTATAGACTTTTATATAGCTGTTTCATACGAATCGGCTATTTTTTTGGCGAAGTTGTTGTTTCCCGCTTGCTTCCGGTAAGCGAGAGACGGCTGAGTTCGATTCGGCCCCGTTGACAAGGCTTTATGCGCTATACTTCAATAATTCGAAACAATTATTTGTATCACTCATCAATGAAGGAAACTTTCAACGTAAACACTTTCCCGAGGGTTTTTCTGACCCAAAAACTTTGCATTTTGTCAGTGAAAATATTCAAAGATTAAGCTAAACAAAGTTTTAAAAAAGTTGTTAGGTTCGGTCGCGTGTCTGAAATGTCTGAAAACATTTTGGGTAACTGTTAATGAAATCAAAAATGATATATTTTTTGCTAATACCTCAAATCAATCATAACAGAAGCGTGGGAGGTTTCGTGAAACATTTACTATTTAACTGAATAATTGAAAAAGTCCATCGATATAATTGCATGAATCGCCGACTAAAATCCGAGCGAATCCAACCCTGACTCAAACAAACATTCAAATATTTTCTGATGACTTTCTAATGCCGCTTTCTGTCAATTGATATCATCATCGACTACAGTGCAAATTAGGTTGGAAAAAACCATACTCCTCAATCCTGCGAAAGTTTCTCACTTTTATAAACATTGTTTTTACCGTAATTAATATTTAACAACAAAAAAACTAACAAAAATCTTTTTGTTTATGAGATGACAAAGCGGGAGATAATTGAAAATCTCGGTGAAGAGCTCGGCCATTTGCAGATTGTACTTTTTCTTAACTTCTCCTTCGAATCCATACATCTGCAAGCGGTGCGCCTTTCCAGGGATCAAATTATCAAGTCTTATCATTTGTTGAGGAACCCTTTTCTCTAAATGTAAGCAGAGCTATTCAAAAATAGACCTAAGCATGTTAAACCTCTTTCATGTACCTCTTTCTCGAGAAAAGTGATTGTTTTCCACTGAGGGCCCTCTGTTCAAGCAGCATCTTCTTGATTTCTGCCGACCTTTGCTGTGTCCTTCTCATACGAATCCCAACAACCTGTGTTTTTCTTCAATGTGAAGCCTCTTTTACATTGAATTTCATTCTCCAGAAACTACCGTATTCCAGATTTCAACCTGCCTCATTCTCAACAAAAAAACCGTACCTTGTTCATTGTGTCACTCTCATGATTTCCACGGGACATGAAGAAATGATTTGGCAAAAGGAGCTTGTAAGAAAACATTGTCAGGATCGTCTCCACACTGAATGATCCTCTATCAACGAAGTCTCCATTGAAAAGCTGAATCATTTCTATTATTTATCTATAAAGCGAGAAAAGCATCAAACTTTAGAATCTCTCTTTTTTAACCCCGTTCTGCATTTACAACATAATTCATTTTAAATCGTTATTAGCCAAACCCTTCTTGCGATTGGTCGTTCAACAAAGCTATCATAAAATGAAGCGGAAGCTATTTATTGATCGTTAAATGAACCAATCGATTAATTGAGTGAACTCACATATGGATTCTGCTCGCTCGGCTTGCCGTTGATGTCGAAAATATTGCATAGATCATAGAACTGTCCATGGATGTCTCCGCAGATCGTGAACTTTCGACCCTCGGGGACCTGACCAGCATTTAAATGAGTTCTCTTCCGAATTTGACAGCTGATACTACTCATTCTTCTCAAAAGCCCGAAGAAAAGGACGTTAATTCGATCGCGTTATTGAACCGTGTTGATTACATACCCCTTCACATGTGTGTTTCGAGTATGCTTGATCAATATCCTTGTACAACCTCTTGGTAGGCCGTGATCAATTAGAAGACCCAAGGTGTTGCCTATTTTTTCCATAAACTATGGTTGAATTTGTGAAGCTGTACATCGACTTGAAACAACTTCAGTTTTTATCAAACTGACTTCAATATCGACAAGCGTCGGTTGTGCGGAGAAATACTTGTGAATCTCGAGAAGAATCTAAAATGAATACAACAATTACGAAGTTTCAAAAACCGCTAAGCAAGGAAATTATCAAAAATCAGAAAATCTTCCAAAAATACTAGGTTTTCAACACAAAACAAGTCATATGCATTGTTCTGAGAAACTGGTAATTACAATTGCGAATCACATGAATTGTAATTTTAAATCATAATTTTTAATAATTGGATGAATCGTAAGTTGCAATTATACTATTAAAAAAAAAAGAATTATACCCTAAATGCGTATTTGCGATGCAAGACTTTCTGTTGCTTGAGAGCTTCGACCAACTCATCGACGAAGTCCTGGTCGACTGCATCTCCGAGAAGTGGCCCGGCGTAGGTTGGCTCGATATCTGAAACGGGTTCCGAGCTATGCAACACGGAAGAGCTGTGAGCAGGGGTTTTTATGTGTGCAAGAAAATGGTATAGAGGCCCGCCGGAACTGTAAAAAAATTTTTAAATAAGGGTTCCCTCTTATGATAAAAAACAGAGGCCCGCGAAAATTTTTTTTGTGTTTCACATAAGGATCTCCCCTGATTTGGAAAAACAGAGGCCCGCCGACAGAAGGTCTGACATGACTATTTAACCCCTGGATGTGAGCTATGCATCAGGGAAGACGCCTACCTCGCATATTTCATAGCTCTTTCATTTACAAGAATCATATTTTTTTCTGTTTTCCCTGAAAAATGGGAGTTTCGCTTTGGCAATTTTGATTGCAGCCGGAAAAAAACGCATCGATAATTCATCATAGAGATTAATATTTCTATGAACGTCTTCTTGTTACTGTTATTGCTGACCGCTCAAAAGTTTTGTATCCAAAAATTGGGTTATTTTGGTAAACCAGAAAAAACTTTTCTCGGTAACTCTAGAAAGCATGAGGATGGATGCTTTCGGTGGGTTCCGAGATGAGCCTCCTGTTTTCTACCCCCCCCCCCTCCCCCCTCCCTCTCTCATTTCTGATGCTATCGAACAGCCCCTGCTCACGCATGCTCTGCAAGTCGATCTGCTCCGCTACAGTTTTCCGGTCGTGGTCAGTGGCGATGGCGCGTTCGAAGGCGATTCTTTTGATGATCTTGGCACACTCGGTGTGCTTCATTAAAGCTTCTTTGTCGGATGGCCGGGCACTGAGACGATAAGTACAATTCGACAAGTTATAGAAATTAACTTTCGCTTTAAAAAGAACTTATGCCAGTAGCATGGGCAAGCTTTTACTTTTCATTGCGTTAATGAACCTCTAACCTCTTCTCTTTTTTACTCTAATTTCTTTGTTTTTCTCCTCTCGCAACTAGAGTTCCACAAGAAAGCGAAAAACAAAATGATTTATTTGTGAAAATCTTAGGCTTTTCTGCTTTCGTAGATTTCCGGTTTCAATTTTTTTTTCATTTTTGACTTCCATCTCTCTACCTTTTATACAAGTCTACCTTTTTAACAGTCTATACGACCTACACGTTTCAGTTTCAGGTGAAGGAAACCCTTTTCAGCCTTTTTAGTCGTCACAATTTCCACACAAACTCATCTATTCGTAAAAAGTTGCACAAAAAATCAAATACTCACTTCTTGACGGTTTCGTAATCTTTGAGAGCTTTGCGAAATCTCCCGAGAGCCATGTTCGCCGCAGCTCGTCGGTAATAACCCTTAAAAATCATCATTTAATAAAATCTGAATACATTGGTCGTCATTATTATGTCCATATTTTTAACGTTTTCGAAAAACCGTTGTCAAAATCAAACTGAGAAATTTTCTACTGTTTTATTAACGTAGTATTCGACAAGCTTCCTGAGAATTTGAGGTAAAATGATCGTAAATTGAGTATTTTACCAATTATTTTTGTGTTTTCAGGCGGACTCATCATAATGCGTGAACTAACAATTTTTAGTCGCAAACTATTTCTGGGTCAATCATAGTCGTCATGGCAAGCTCCACGATGCATTCTGTTACAGAACAAGCAGTTCTATTCTCACTTCACGTCAACCGCCTTTCTGGAAGATCAATCGCGGATCAAAATGACTCAAGCAAAAGTGTTGTGTAGACAAACCTCAAAATTCCGCCAAATTTCAAATCAAGAAGAATACTGGATGGTCAAAAAGTTGTCTAACCGAGACCTAAGACACATTTGCAGGTAAAATAGTTGTTTGATATTTTTGAAAAAAGCTGAGATAAATTATTTACAAGGTGGCATCGAATTCCATGATGACGACTGCTCATTTTGGAAGTTTTCGTGGTCAAATATACCATAGATCGGAAAATTCTGAGTCTTAGAGTTTTGTCTCTGCGAAACGCGAGTGTTCACTTTGAATGAGGGATTGCCACAAGAAGCAGCGTCTTAATTTTGCCAGGGAAAACATGACTCATAACTCTTAAAAGCTTAACCAAAATTTCGTTCCCGTTTTTTAGATTTCGTGACTGATTAAGGAAATTTTTTATGATGATAAGGAGTTAAATCTAGACGATCCGGACACATTTGGTAGATAACCAATCTTGTGTGGAGTTGCTGACAAGAATGGCTGCATTTGGCCTGTTTGAACGCCGTAGCTTGCAAGTGCGCGAAGAGAAAGGAACGGTAACAGAAAAGTTTCAAGAGGCTTCTGATAGTTGAGAGAGTTCATGTGAGGAGAGATAAAAGGGCAGTGGTACCACTGTCGCAGAATGAGCCGCAAAATAGCAGTGGTACCACTGTCGCAGAATGAGCCGCAAAATAGCAGTGGTACCACTGTCGCAGAATGAGCCGCAAGCGATTACTGTTCCACGATCGTTATTGCTCTTCGAAAATCAGGGTGAATTCTCACGCGAAATTCGCCTGTATTGAAAAAATCCAAAACTATTTCACCAGCACATGTTCTTTGAACTCATTACGACAACTATTTGGCCGTCCCATATGCTTGTTGATTCAAAATTTGCCGGATTTTAGCGGTATCTACACACTACACTTTTGCTTACTTCATTATGAGGCGTGATCTTCCGGAAACACGGTTGTCGTGCAACAGAGATATAACTGATTGTTCGGTGACAAAAAGAATCGTGGAACTTTTCATGACGACTGCGATTAAGACAGAAATCGTTCACGACTAAAGTTTTAAATGTCCGCATTATAATAAATCCGCCTAGAAACACCCAAAAAAGTAAAACACTAAATTTACGATCATTCCACCTCAAATTCTCAGAAAGATTGTTGTTGTTGTTGCCGGCAAGCATCCCGCATCGAAGACTTGGTTATGAACACTCTCTTTAATGAGAGAAGTTCTCGTGTTCTTCGGACAAGATGCGTCCGGAGAAGGGTTTTGATGTCCTTTGCAGTCCTGAGACTGTCATGCTGCACCTTGTGAAGGCGGACATCGTTGTAGCAACCTGTTCATGCTATAGGCCTTGTGAGTGGGTGGTCAAGCCGGCCTAGCATCGTTTTGGGTGGGAGTAGAGACGTCTCGCCTGTCGTTGACCGGAGATAGGCAAGAGGCTATTTGACTGGCGCCTCGACTCGCCATTGAAAAGTATAGCGGAGTATCGGCTGATGTTTTGTCCGGTGGCATGCCCAGGCCGGTCCGGCATCGCCCTCCTTTGACGACCTATACTACCCAGTTTTGGTCCGCGGCGGGATTTCTTCCGCTACTTCCCAGCACGAATTATTCGTAGGGAGGCATCCCTCTATCCGCCACCTGAGGTCGCGCTCGATTCTAGACTGGATGATCCGGCTCCATCCGTGACAGGCTCTTAAGGCTGTAGAGTCACGAATGGCCACTGTTGCCAGTGTGTTTCGAGTCAGGAAGATTGTCAAATACTACGCTGGAACAGTAGGCGATTTCGGGGCTTGATTTCGCTCACGGTATTTCGAAAATCCCAAAAAAGATGGGTGTCCGCATGATTATGACGAGCAATGTATGGAAAGTTCATGTATTTTCACGAAGCTTCTCTCGACAGGGAGCCTTTTGAGATGGCTTTTTACTACACTAACAACAGATGCTCATGAAAAGAACTAATCAATGCTTAAAAAAGCTTGGCAACAGTACATGGGTTTATTGCAGTTTCCAAACATCAAACAATCGCCACTCATTCCAGTAGGAAAATAGATGGGGTAGGCATTTTTATTTTATCGAATTGATTCAAAGCTCCAACTTTGCGTTCTTAACAGAATGTTTCTCTGACCCTCACAGCGAGCAGAAAAAAAAGCGCTCTTCCAAAACCCGAAAAACATTTAAAAGAATGTGCTTGGAAAAATTTTTCCTCGAATTTTTCGTTGGGAAAGTCCAAACATTGGAAAAAATGAATTGAACTCTGAAATTTTAAAAAATCTATGCGCTCGAAAAAAGTTGTGCGGGTGCTAAGAAACACCCTGGTTCTTAACCAGCTCAGAAAGCGTAAAATGTTCCTTGTCTGCAACCTAATACATTTTCATTATTTTCTCCCATACTATAACCGCCTTCAAACCGCCCGTGAAAGTTTTTTAGAAACTCTTTCGATCTCCAGACGATGGACCGTCAACAGCCTATCAACTGAGAATAAGAGGGTTGTGACATTTGAATCTGTCGGTCGCCCCCCACGACAAAAGCGTCCACCTTATACTTACAAAACATGGAGATTAGAAGCGTTTTCGCTCTTTATTCATGCATTGCGCTTCAAACCTGAGTATACTGTACAATTGTTTTTTTCTCAGTTCTACTATGAACATCTAAAAAAAAGGTTTTTTAACGAAAGGTCATTTATGTTTTACGTTAAAAAAATTGAGCGCTTTCTGTAAACCTGAAGTTTTATAGGTAAAACGCTCTAAAAAAAAATACTGCCAGTTTTTTTGTTTACCTATAGACTACACTATTTAAAGGCAGTACTGGATAGGCGTGTTTCTCTAAACGATACCGCGGGTAGAATATAGTGCACTTCTGAACGGATTCCTTTTTGATATTTTTTGTTTCTTCAGTGGAACCAGGGGTTAAATAGTCATGTCAGACCTTCTGTCGGCGGACCTCTGTTTCTACAAATCATGAGGGGGACCTTTATGTAGAACAAACAAAAAAATTTTTCGCGGTCCTCTGTTTGAAAAATCTTAAGGGGGACCCTTATGTGAAGATTTTTTTCCGCCTTTTGCGGGCGCCTGTACCTTTTTCTTGCACCCTAAAAAACCCCTGCGTAGAACCGCCTGGACTCGGGACTAAGCAAGCATCAACATTGTTGTAAATTTTTTAATCATTATTCTTTGCGCGTAGGAGTTTAGAATAATGAGTTCTCCCTTGTCTGCCTTTCACCTCAAGCTCTCTTTTCACTATTTTAGACTCCTCCGCTGGAAGAGCGGCCGTTTTCTTGTGGGTGAATTTTCAACAACCGCAAGAGATCTTCGTGAAGCATGTATAAATTTCTGCTAACCTTGATATAGTTGCTATCGATCTCGAGTGCTTTATCGGCGTCTTCGAGGGCGCTTCCATACAATTCCTTTTTGAGATGGGCCATGCTGCGGTTGCCGTAGAGGGCGGCTGAGGGCGCCGCCTCAATCGCTCGGGAATACAACTCGATTGCTTCGTCGAACTGATCTTCTAAAAAATGAAGATTTGATTATTTTAAAACAATAACTGAAATTGAATCAACTTTCTCACGGAAAAAGGTAATCCATCAGGCGGAATCAAATCAGGTTTTTTCTTTCACCCGCACTGCGCGTAAAAAATTCTATGCGCTCTCCAAGAACCCCGAAAAAAAGTGGAAATCTATGCGCTTGGAAAAATTTTTTCTCGTATTTTTTTTTGTAAGGAAAGTCCTAATCATTGGAAAATTTGAATTTGAACTCTGAAGTTTTAAAAATCTTTGCGCTCGAGAAATGTTGTGCGGGTGCTAAGAAACACCCTGAATCAAACCTAGCCAAATCTCATTTTCATAGGTTTCCAAGGGGTCCAAAAAACCTCCCGCCTTCCGCTCAAAAAGAATTTAGAATTGATTTTTCCGCGTTCATTCATGTGTTTTCTTCTTCTTACGTTCCCAATCTCTTTTTTCTGATTCAGATATATTTCCTGATTATTTTGTCCGTAGTGTTTGATTAAGTATGTACCAGTCCATTTATTCTTGCCTTCAAATTAAAAAAATTACAGTCGAAAACTCAATTTAAAAAATCGTTTTTAATAACTGTCCGCTGGAAAATGTTTTTTATTACTGACCTTTGAGGGAAATCTAAAGAAATATACTAACAAAAAAATGAAAAAAATCGAATTTTATACACAAAACCCATGAAAAAATTTTCTCATTTTTCCTTGCCCTGTCAAGGTTTTGGGAAATTTCTCCGCATAAACTGATGAAACTGTCCGCAATGTTTGCGTTAATCCCCCCCCCTATCAGAGGTTCCACGGGTCATACGTCCGAATTATTTACATTTACGAAAAATTATTTTACATCAAACAATTTTTTTTACATCAAAAAACGCTTAGGCTTATGGAAAAGTTTATGCTTAAAGGGCCGTACGGCTTAATCTAACGAGACCGTATCGAAAAATGCCATTCTCATCTAACCCATGGAACCTCTGGTAGGGAGGGGGCCATAAACATAAACAGTTCCGACTAATCAACAGAGTGTTTCTTCCACCCGCACTGCGGGTGAAAAAAATCTATGCGCTCTTGAAAAATTCTGAAAAACATTCAAATCTATGAACTCGAAAGAAGAAAGTTTCGAATTTTACCTAGGAAAATTCCAAATCTTTGAAGTAAAAATTCCAAACTCTTTAAATTCTGGAAATCTATGCGCTCGAGAAAAGTTATGCGGGTGGTGAGAAACACCATGCTAATAAACCAATCTAATCATTCAACAATCGCCTCTTCCCTCCTCTCCATAGATCCTGCCTTCCCCACCTTTAGGCCCTTCTATCTTAATTTTTTTGAAGTAAAATTTTTTTGCAAGAACCGGAGTCCCTGATGATTAAATGATCACCTATGAAGAATAAAATTTCGAAACCGTAGCACTTGAAGCAAATCAGCGCTGCCAACTAAAATGCAGTAGTGCCAGAATATGAGATAACAATAGAGCGATTGACAAAGTCATCAGCGCGTAAATTGATTAAAAATTCCAACTTTTGAAGCAGTCATTCGCTTCATCTTTGAGCTTCTGAGAGCGTTCAATGTCATCTTTCATCTCACCCAAGCTCGAGATGACACCTTCCACGTCTCCATTCAACGGCATTGTAGAGGACCCTGAGCGAGAAAACATAAAGTCGACTTTAAAAAGTATTTCATCGATAAGTTCCGAGAAAATTTAAATTCAAACAATAATCAGCCAACGGTACTAAGCAGTAAGCGGTGTGAGAAGCTTCCGGAAAAATAAGTCTCATAATCGCACTCAAATGTCAACCAGAAGACTATTCAGAGAAGATCTATAAGTGAATAATAGAACTTTAAGTCGTCCGATGCGGTCGCCAGAACGCAACTTGGAACATGAAGCATATAACAATTGGGTACTGTTTGCGTTTATGGCCACCATCTACCAGAGGTTCAATTGGGTCAGATAAGATAGGCATTTTCTTCAGAGGGTCTTGTTAGCATAAGCAGTACGGCCTCGTTAGCGTACACTTTTTTCCTAAGCCTAAGCGTTTTTTTAATGTAGAAGCTTTTTTGTGAAAATAATTTTTTATTGTGAAAATAATTCTTTGTAAATGTAAATAAGTCCGACGTGGAAACGTATAACCCATGGAAACTGGCGATGGTATCAAATTGTGGTCCCGCTCATTTTTGGTTTTTTTTCAATAGAATAAAGTGTTAATTGGCTTCTTATGAACTACTGAGCAATAAAAACATGTGCGGAAAAAAAATTTCTCATTATTTTTACAAATTTTTTGGCTTAAATTTTGGGGAAAGGAAAGGGTGATACCATCGCCTGGAAACTTTGGTAGGGGGTGGCCATAAACGAAAGGAAAGGGTGATACCATCGCCTGGAAACTTTGGTAGGGGGTGGCCATAAACGAAAGGAAAGGGTGATACCATCGCCTGGAAACTTTGGTAGGGGGTGGCCATAAACGAAAGGAAAGGGTGATACCACCGCCTGGAAACTTTGGTAGGGTGTGGCCATAAACGAAAGGAAAGGGTGATACCATCGCCTGGAAACTTTGGTAGGGGGTGGCCATAAACGAAAGGAAAGGGTGATACCATCGCCTGGAAACTTTGGTAGGAGTGGCCATAAACGCAAACAGTGCTAAAAATTGTTTTATTATGTGATGAGAACTTAACAATAATAGTTAAAATGAAACAATCACAATTGCAAAAAGTTATTTTTTTACGAGAAAAAATTTTTTTTCTAAGCATAACACGGAAAGTTAAAAAGAATTGCGGAACTTCTATGTTTAAGTACTTGTGAAATTAGCTTCAGGTTTTTAAATTTGTCGTGTGTGGAGTGATATACTGATTCGCTTATTACTCGAGTTGCCTTTTCGAATGATTTTCTCAAGAAAACTGCGTTATTTTAAACACTCTTATATACTCATGGGCATACAAGACGCCGAGTGGCATTTTTTAGATGTGGTCTCTTTAGCCTATCCCGTACGGCCTCGTAAGCGTAAACTACTGCCTAACCTAAGCGTTTTTAATATAAAAATAACTTTTTTGATGTAAAAATAATTTTTTAATGAGAAAATAATTTTTTGATGTAGAAATAAATTTTATATATATCTTTCAAAAAAAAGAAAGAAAAAATCAAGAACTTATCAAGAACCGTAGTCTCTGATGCTCAAAATGACCACCTATTGAGAAAATTTTTGAAACCGTATCGTTTAAAGCCATTTTTTCGTTTAGTATTCCAATGTCTGTAAGACAAGACGCAGGGCAGCCCTACAGGGAATAAGAGCCCACATAGGGAATGCGTAAGGAAGTAGAATCAATAATTTATAGTATAGGTATTTATTATTTATCAAAACATAATTTTTGAGACAATGTTATTCACAGATCATCCTTCGTAACCCAACGAGATTATTTCGTGTTTTTCATGTAAATTATAAGCTAAATTTAATGTGAGTAAGTACAATATTCTACAAGAGTTGGAGCATGAATATAAAATTCTTCAGTTATTTTCTCTCTCGAATGATGATTCGTAAGAGCAATCTGATACTTGAACTCGAATCCTCTCTGAAGAAGAAGCAATGTACAAAGAGCCTTGTCTTTGAACGGAAGAAGGAGAAAAAGGTATTGGCGTACAGAAAGAAGTCTTCAACTTAACCAGAGAGGCTCGAGAATCAACGCTCATCACTAGTTTATTCATCTTCTTCGATATCATGCCAGGAAAACCAGGTAATGATATTTTTTTGAAAAAGAGAAGCTTCATGCCCTGACAACATTATTTTCCTCTTCAGCCTGAGTATGATCTATGTACTGTGAGAGAATAAACAACAAGTGTTGAAGGAAAAAAGTCCTTTAACGGATGAGATGAAGACTAGGAATTTAAAACGGAGCTTTGAATAACTCGGAAACAAATAAAGAGATCGAGAGAAGAGATGTGGGAAGCCGTGAACATATAGGGATGACAGAAGTATATCAACGATAGAAAGCGAGAGAGATGACAAAAAGAAGAGAAAGAGGATTGAGAAAAAGAACATCAAAATCAAAAAACGGGAGTTTATGAGAGAAAGTGTTAAGAAGTGAGCTTTGTGTGAAAATAAATATTTACATACATAGTTCAAACTGCTTCTATTTATAGAATTAAACTCATATTCATATATTAATGCATGTAAATATTAATTGATTATGATAAAGGTAAGTGGAGAACTGTCAAAAGCAAAAGTGAGCAGGAGGTAAATAGCACGGAGGTATACAAAATGAGAAGGATTAAGCAATAGAGATGAGATTAGAAGCAAAGCGATGTGTCTGTCGAGATTTCAAGTCACTCAACGACTTTTTCGCTTAAGACTTCGTGAGGAATGTATGAAATGCCGAGAAATTTGCATTTATTTCTGGTAAACATCGAGAGAGAAAAAACGTTATCTCGCAGCTTTTCTCACTTACCTTAATTGCGGAGTTGCGAATAAGACCTCTCTTTCCTCCAAGTATCTGTGTTATAATCTTTTTCTCGCTGATTTTATTCCTTTTTCCTCTCCAAAATCTCTTTCTCTGTCTCTATATCCCTATTTACCTTTTTTTATAATCTCTTTGTATTTCTCTTACTCTGAATTTGTTTGCCATAATCTTCTTATTTACCACTCACCTGGCTTGATTTTTTTCTTTATTATTAGAAGCTCTTATTATTTCTCTGTTTGTTTTAACACCTTTTTTCGTGGTATCTCATGCTCTCTTTCTGTTTTTATCTTACTCTCTCCTCTCTTGTTCTGTGGCTCTCTCTCTCTCTCCCTTTCTCTGTCTGATACACACTGCCTATCTTTTCCCTTTTAGAAAAGATAACTCATTAGAGCCTTGAGGTTGTGCATATCCTCTGAGGATGTCTTCACTCGTTGACTTGCGCTTTATCCCAGTCTGTTATTCTCAACCTACGAATTTTCATGAGCTCGAGACAGCAATTTTTAAAATTTATTTTGTAAGAACTCTCAGACACTTCATTCCTATCCACTCTTGCATTTTTGCTCATATGATATCGTTCGACTACCATATGTTCTCATAATGCCTTGTTACTCTATTCACGGCCTTAATTAATTTCTTTTTAGATTTTAAACTGTTGTTTTCAAGCGAATCGTGCGCCTTTTTTGAAGAATATACGAGAAGAAACCGATTGTTAGTTGTTTCAAGGTCGCTATAAGATCACAGCTGCTAGTTTTCGATTTCCAATGTTTCGTTAAACTCATTTTAACAACATATTTGTGCGCTACTCAAACATGGAATATATGTACCTTTTTGTTTTACAGTTTATTATTATTATATATTTTGTTTGCGTAGCTTCTAGAGTGAGGTTCAATGTCTTTCTTTCACAATACAATATTTTGATAGCGCGGAGTCTAAGAGAAGAGTTATTAGCCGAAAAAAAGTACGTTGTGATTTGTTGCAGGGCTCATATTTTCTTACTATAACTATATTATAGTTTTCGAAATAGCATTCGTGTCTGCAGTAAGATGATCTATGTCATCGAATGAGTAATGACCACATTCGAATGAAGATCGCTTGGCTCAACAGATGAAAGCGAAAACAAGTATTTGGAAGTTTGTCTCATGTCTGTAGAATTCAAAAATGGAATTGAATAATATTATCATGATTCTGACTCTTGAGATAGCGTGTGAGCATAAAGTTATCCAGAGAAGTCTCTAAATAGCTCACATCTTCGTGTCAAAACTCTTTGATTACAAAATAATGCTACACAACAAACCATCTCGCAACTCTCAATACTGCTATTTACATATACGTCATTCATTGTTTATTCTTAGCACATATTATTTAAATTTGATAGCAAGGATTTGCAATCTAAATTGTGCGTGTACCATCTTTCTATAAGAATATCTCGACATCCAAAAAGTTGTTTCTGCATGAATGAAATAATCCGTTATTATTTGAGCCGTAGTAACACACTTATGTCAATTATTTGACCTTAATTTTTCGAGTTAAATGCTATGCCTAAAATAAATACAAAAAATAACTTATCAATGACTATTCAATAATAATAATAATAATACTTCATCTTATTGAGCATACAAGAAACGTCATTTGCATAAGCGTCTCACTTCCTAGAACAGTGTGGAAAATATCATAATTCGTGTTCTCGAACAATGAAAAGTTTTATTGTAAATACTAAAACATGGATTCAGTCACACATTGGAGTGTATGTATCATTGAGTTACGTCTGAGCTTTGAGTCTGAATGCGCGCTGCGAACATGTCAGAACTATAATATGTATACCATATACGTACAAATTCATTCATCTTCTGGTTTTGACTGTATATGTTAGTCTGGTTTGACTGTATATGTTAGTCTGGTTTGACTGTATATGTTAGTCTGGTTTGACTGTATATGTTAGTCTGGTTTGACTGTATATGTTAGTCTGGTTTGACTGTATATGTTAGTCTGGTTTGACTATATATGTTAGTCTGGTTTGACTGTATATGTTAGTCTGGTTTGACTGTATATGTTAGTCTGGTTTTCTGTATAACTTTTTTCTCTGTGACTTTGAAAGCCTTGAAAAAAATAATTCTTGATATTCTTTCTATAGAAAGAATAGCACATTAACAACGTTTAAAAAGTGTTTTTTAGTTTTGCAAACATGTCTGTGCACATTCATGACTGCTTTTCTATGAGGATGTGCTCATTAACTTGCTCGTTACCTATGACATTCATATATTCAAAAGACCCTTCATAGAAATGTATGAGTTGTGGGGTTTCTCAAACACTATTGAATTGATTCAATTCATTGAGAAGATTGGACAGATTGAATAGGAATATCTACTGTTAACAGACAAACAAACGCTGTTCGCAAGAACAAAAAAACCGGATGAAGGCCTTACATACTAAACGGACTCAATCATTCACATCTGTAGCAGTTTTTTCTAGAGAAGAAGAATTCAAACACGTGACAATTCGCAGCTTCTTTCATTTTGTTGTGAATTTCTGAGCACATAGTTGTGATGTACAAGTGAAAAAAACTTTTTTGTGAATTACTTCCGTTTTCCATTGCAATGAATCTTCAAAACTTTAACGTTCCCATCCATGACATATTCTTCTCATTTACTACATACTTTATTGAGTTGATCGAGAACTCGAGTACAACTTTTTCTTTATTTTTTTCTTTAAAAAATATTTGATTGACTTATGTTCAAGGTCAATGTGGAAATTTTTCGTGAAAAGAAGTGTTCACGGTCGTTGCATTCAAGTGAACATATAGTATTTCAAGAAGTATCGTGAGACGGCTCCCTGTTATCCAACTGACCACTCATGACGGACATCAATGAGCTTGTCAGCGTCAAGAGGCCTCTGAGAACTGGAGAGAAGGTTTTTTGTTAAACATTTCAATTTACGATGTAATTTCTTTTTTCACGGAATTTTGTCTGCTCAGTTATGAAGACTTATTGCCTCTAAAAGGATAAAGTTCAACAAATTACACCATCATACATGGATCTGATAAAACACGAGCGTACTCAGACTATAGTTTGAGCGACCGGGTATGGCATAGTGGTTGTGTGCAACCACAGTGCAAAATGACTTGACTTTGAATTCCACCTTGGACAGATCCATTCAAATGAAGGGGTTAAGAAATGTTGAAAGTGGTCGAGCACGATTCTGACTCTTCTCATTACTGCTACACACAATAGCAATGATCCAGCGAGCAGCCTCTGGTTCTGAGAGGATAAGTATGTCTGGCATCTCAGGGGAGCGTCAATCCGGCCACGAGGCGGATATAAGCTTGAAGATAATTATCCTCGCTTTTAGTTGGAACAGTACGGAAGTGTGGTTGAAGGTGAAGGCCTCATGTCACATGGTGCCATAGGGAATCTGCAATTTAGACAATTGAAGATGGTGCCATAGGGAATCTGCAATTTAGACAATTGAAGAGAAATAACGACTGCTATAGTGGGGTCGGGAATGAAATAGCAAGAGCAATTACAAACTTTTATATGACCCAGATACTTTCCCATTTCTGGTTTTATCTCTCTTGTCGTTCTATTCTAAACTTATTGTGCAAAGAACGGTCTTTTTTTTGTTTTTTTGTAGAAAAGTTCATCAGATCTATGGTATCGAACTCTGTAAGGGCCAGAGTGTCAAACCGCGGGTTAGGCCTCGGAGCTAAATTATTACTGAACAAAACGCATCAGGCGCGAAAGGATTTCTATCCATAAGGGTTTTCAAGTATTTACTTGGCGTTAGAATGAAAACTGAGACCCGCCAGTCGACCGTCGAACCCTTGAAGTATGGTGAGTTATGCTATGCAAAAGGCTATGCTATGGTAAAATCTGTGCAAAACGAAGAAATATATACATTTAAATGAAAGTCCGTAGCAAAATTTTACTAAAAACTTGAGTTCCCATCGAACAACTTGAGGTTTTTTTTGTATAAATGATTCATTCGGTGAAGCTTTAAACATCTATTTTGAATAAGAATAAAGGAAGCTAAGACATAATGAAAGTATTCCAGAGACCCTTGCACAAGTTCGAGCTCTGAGGAATGGAAAATTATCTTAAATCAAACAAAATATTCTCCTGGCTTCTTCTGTGGATTGGTCGTCTATTCCAAACAATTATAACTCTCATTTTTCTTTATAGAGCTACAGTATCTCTATTTACAATTCTAAGGCGCGTCTTTCTTCTAAATGCCTGAGCAAGCGAAGATTTCAACCATGACTGCGGGGATTCAGTAAACGAACGCAAGAATGGGTGAGCAAAGCAAGCTTTTCAGAAATCGTGTTTGCATGTAGTTGAATCGGGCTAATATCTTGAAAGCAGTTTATTTATTCGTGGATTTGGTTCACAATTCCTCAATAACTCTTTTTTAACAGTCCTTGTCAGGTTTTTTTTGTTGAAAAAAAGACACAGAAGAGGGAGACACAGAAATGAAAAGGGATAGAAATTAACACAGGTTAAAGAGAGTAAGAAAGTAGGATAGAGAAAACTACTATAGTTTTTTGTACGTAGACAGGTACAGTACCGTGCAGAAGTATACCAAAGAGTATATTTTAGTATTTTTTGTCGTATAACTTTTCTGTTTTTGCGCCCACTGGCGCAATTTATTTATATGTTGTGTAGCTTGTGACTCACATCATACTGTTACAAAATAGAGCCGTTTCTGGAAAAGCAGAACAGCTCAGCAATTTTTTTCTGAAAACAGTATTTTTCGACATTTCTGAAATATGTTCTTGTTTACTTGTTTCTTTTTATTGCAATGATCTTGGTGGCCTCTATACCACAAAGATGCCAGACATTACCTCACTGATGAAGATCAGAAAGATGCAAGACATTCACAAAGATCACAAAGATGCAAGAAACACTGTAAAAAAAAACTTTTTGGTATACTTCTGCACGGTACTGTATTTGTTTTTGAGGAAAAGTGGCTTGAGATGATACTTTCATTTGGAAGTAAATCACCACTTAAGCGATAACATCTATCCCATAATTATGTATCAACAGCTCCGTGAAGTATCTTCGCTGAAAACACGTAAGAAGCATGTTTTCAGGGGGGGGGGGGGAATGGAGGGGAGGGTGAAGGGAAAGGGGGGGGGGAGACCAATACTCGGAGTTGCAAGACGGGGAGTGGGGCAGTTAGAGTTGTGAAGAAAGAGTCATGAACGTAAATATATCTCTCAAACACGGAAACATCATGAGATGAGAATACATAAACATATGAAACTCGGGAACATTCCAAAGCATCAATGTTGAGGTAACCACTAATTACGAAAATATTACTCTCATTATGTCGATTTTTTGCAGCACCAATGAAATGCTTCATCGAAAAAAGAAGGCGAATCATTTACAACCTAGACTACGTCTGCTTCTGATAAGAAAATTCAACAATTTGGGGGGAAAGGAGTTTTATCTTATTCTGATTTTGATTTTTCAGGACTGATTTTGCAAAATTTACTTCCAATTTTTCGATTCAAGCTTTTTCACGGTCACAAAAAACTAGTGTATCGGGCTAAATTGAGCGTAGCATTCGAGGCCCCACCACTTCTGAGGATACATTAATTCGTGCCACAGTGCCCTTTAAAGAGCTCATAATATAGATTTTGCATGCAGCCCTGTGATTATACCAGTAACACAAACAGCTTAAAAACAGGATTTAAAATCGCTGATATACGGCTATCCTCCATAAATATTAACAGAGACCTTTGAGATTTGGAGAGAGAGATTAACACTCTTATCAATTGAGATATAAAGAAAAGCACCGAAAGAAGAGTTTCAGTTGATGAAAAGGTTGATTGTTCCCAAAAGTATAGCCTAGATATGTACATATATCATAAGCCGGAGAGAATGAGCTCCGAAAGCAACAAGTCTGGAAAATTTTTCCTTAGAGATGTTTTGTTTCAATCATAGGCGGATAAAATTCAATCATAGGCGCAGTAATAAACGGCTGTCTCATGCAGTCATGTCCAGACATTCTGTCAACAACGGATGATAGTAACAGTCACAGTCATCGAGTATACTAACCTGATATATACGGTCTATTTTTTATGATATGGACAGCTTTCTGCTTATCCGAATCCGAGAATGAGATCTGAACCGCTCAACCGATTTATTGGTGGATTGGAAATAGTTTTAAATCTAGACAATAGATGATTGTTTCGAGAGTCGCTGGAGACGAAGTGTTTTTTTACGGCCCCACGGGCCGTAGAGAATACGGCCCCAGGGGCCGTATTCAGAGATCTAAGATGAACTAAGGGATAAATTTTACCCTAGTATATTGTAGACCTAAGTTCAACTCAGTTCCGTATTCAGAGACAAGTTGGGTGAGAGCGTCTCAGCTTTCCTACTGAACTTTTGTATAAAGTTTAACCTAAAGTCTACTCTCTGAATTCTATTTTGGCGAAACTACAACTTAGTATAAAGTTTACTATAAATTTTAGTATAAAGTTTTGTCTCTGAATACGGCCGCAGGCCTGAAAATCGAAAAAAACACCAAAAAGGGTCTTGAGGTTCAAAAAATGTTAAGAGGGGATTCTAAAAACCTGAGAAGGTAATATCGGAGGTTCTACTCTTCGAATTTTGAACAGCTTAGATTATCGAATTCAAGTACTTGAGGATATTATGGTGTAAGTCAGTCGCGTCTGAAGACCTGACGGAACCGATTCGAATTACAAAGCTATGGAAAAGGGTTTTTTAAATATTTTAAAAAGAAAAAAAGGGACTAAAGGGTTTAGAACTGCCCAAATTTCATTTTGTTTTTTAATTACAGAGTAGGTACAAAATAATTCGCTCAATAAAAAACTTCATGAATACGTTTCATATGTTTCATCAACAGCTTCAGAAGAATCTAATGTTTATCTCCCAATTCACACCACAAGTTCCATAACACGCTACTTTTTCGATCTCCTCGTTGCATTATTCAGTAGCTTCTCCGTTAGAATTTGTAGCTGAATTAGAGAGAGGGTGGGGAATTTTCAGCATACCTTTTTCCAGTGTCACAAGCTTTTGCTGGCTAAACGAAATCGCCTTGGCCTCTCATAACTCTCAAAAACTTCCACTTCAAAACTATTCCAACCGAATTATAACAATTTGATAAGCTTAATAAAAACTTCTTAATATTTGTGAAATTAAAAAAAGATAAATCATCAAATTCGTTAAATGTTTAGGTAAAACCTCACCTATGTATCAATACGGAGATGTTCTTCATAGAAGAGCTTTGCCTACTCATAGTTTTGAAAATTTTTGAATCGGAAAATTCAAGTAGTCAATAAATACAGAGGAACAAAAATGAAGCCAATTAGTAATGAGAAAAAAAAGGCCGTAGTTTCGAACAAAAATATTACAAAAAAGTTTCTATACGTTCAAAATTTCTTTATTGCGCACTCTCATTCATGACTCATTCATGACTCATTCATGACTTTTGGGTGCAAAAATAATTTTATCTGATTTTTTTGATTTTTTCTCCAGAAATCGAATGTGAGCTCAATTTTCAATCATAGAATTTATACCTAGAAAAGACACGACTACACCAATTATTTGTGTTATTAAATGTTTCGGAATATTTCGAGAATTATTTGTTTTTTTTTTCACTTTTTTCTGCAATGTACATATGTATGAAGCATAATCAATTGTAAAAGTCGCTGGTATGATAAGGGATCGAAAAAGAGAGGATATGGTAGTTTGTAGAAAACTGCTTCCATACGAGCCACGTCATTGGCACCGTGATAAGGACAATTAGAAGTTTTACCATTTCAGCTGTTCAGAATAAATGTGAATGATGTTAGACAATAATGAAACAGGCGAAAATTTCAGGAACAGATATAGCCAATTTTTTTGGAAAATAGTTGTCCGCTCTTACTCTAAAAGAAAATTCGTCCAGATTCAACGTAACATGATGGAAATAAGAGCTAGTAGAGAATAAGAAACACCGCAGGAATAAGCAATTTTTGTTTGAGTTTGGTTTGATTGTCAGCATTCAATCTTCAAAATTCTGAAGTTTTTGTGCTATTCCTAGTATTGAAAATTCTTATAATTTCTGATTTGAAGACTCTGAGCACCAGCAGTTCGATAGACTCGACGCAATCGAATATCACATCTCTTCGTCGGAACATGCCAATGATGTACAAGATGTATGAAAGCCAAGTTAGTTAACATTTATTGGTTAAGAATTCTTGAACTAAACTACCAATAACTCCAGACCAGGATAAAAGTTCAATCTTGCAGTTTGTTCACTCATAAAAACTCTAAAAGGTTTTCCGACAGTTGAAGATCTTGAATAATCATAAGATCGTTATTAAGACTTCGCTTGCTATAGAGAATAGGATGTAACTTTTTTCATTATAAGTTCTTCCATATGGTTTTCTTATTCATTTAATCTATTATTATGATTCAGTACGATGACCTACAAGGAACCGTCACAGGGTGTCGAACTCCTGACTTCTTCCCTGTCCAAGCAGCTCAAGGCATGAAGAAAGCTCTCTCCGGCATTGGTAAAGACCGTTTCTGAGGGTTGAAGAGCCGAATAGGAAGATTTAGAGACTAGACATATAATGTAAGCTAACAATTTCCGTTCCTAATTCATGTGAATGAAAAGAATCTTCCCCGGGCAAATTTTCGCCTGTAGGTACGCGCATAAAAAATCTAAATAATGTTTAACATCAGTTTATTTAATTCATTTATTTCGGAGATATGTTGTATAGATGATATCTCAATCTGACTTTTTTCTGGAGAGGGTTTATTTCACTGTCTTTTTTCTTTGTTGTCCCAAATGTCAAGATTTTGTGACATTTTTCCACTGCTCTTCGCATTTTCTCTAATGGACAAGATTGAATTCGGTCCCAAACATATGAAATTAGCACGTTTGTTCATATAATGAGTCTTGGAAAGGTTTTTTTTTTCACTTTTTGTAGTAGAAACGAGCAAAAAAAAAACAGAGTCGATCACGGCTCTCCTCGGCGCTAAAGAAGAAAAAAATTTTTCGCATCTCTTCACATATTATTATCATTCCAGAAACAAACGACCAGGAGATAATTGATCTTCTCGTCCGTCATACAAACTTTCAACGACAGAAGGTCTTAGACGCATATGAAGACATGTACGAAAAGGTAAGTTAAATACAGGTTGCTTAATAAATAGGCAAATGATTTGATTACAATGACAAATGTACATATTTAAAACAGGCATGTTTCGATAAAAATAAATTTAACTTACTGAAAATACAAAAGTAAGTTTAGGCTAATTATTTTGAGCTATCGTTCATGAAGTCTTGCATTGAGTAAGAGGATTGTAATAACAAATTTTGTAAGTTTTTTTTTCAGAAGTGTGCATACACTGCTATTAACCACTTATTTTCAAAACCAAGTTTTGGTAAAGCTCATGATACGCTTTTGAGAGTCTTCTCATCGACCTCGAAGAAGAAATGGGCGGATTCTTCTTGGAAATGGCCATTGCTCTGCTGAAACCAGCACATGTGTTCGATGCGCAGGAGTTGCATAAGTCCATATCGGTACTTGATAGACAATTGTCCATGCACTTCTAGCCAACAACGATATATGATCGAATCATTTGACACTTCATACAGTAACCCAGCTTAACGGAATACAGTAATTTCATAAACAAGTTATTTTCGTTTAGAACCGTTACGGAGATCGCTCGGTTGCTGTGGAAATCGCTGTGACTCGTTCAGCTCGGGTTTGTTTTCTCTTAGAACTTTTTGAGTATAACCTTTTTTGGAGTTTTCGAATTGCAAATTTGTGTTCGGCCCTCACGAAGAATTAGATTAAGCTTGAATTGATTCTGTAAACGAGCAGGGAATAAGTTATTAGTTTACCGTGTTTTTGATTGAGTAATGTATTCATTTACAATGTGTGAACTTACAAATCAACGTACTTCTTAGGCTAACCTGAGTTGTCTCCTCGAACTAAGATTAATCTGTAATACAGCTAGTTTTTGCTCATATTGTAACCATTTTTAGAATATTTTATCGCCGAAAATGATTTGGTAAGAGTCATTGGTCACCCGAGCATGTTAAAAACGACCGCTCATTTGGCCGAGAGATGGTACAATGATGAGAAGTATTGACGGGCAGTGATAGAAATTAATTTTTAAAATGTAATGGAGCGTTAGAATTCAACTTTTCACTCTGTAAGGTAATCTCTGCAAAGTGATCCCGTTGAACGCTCCATCACTCTAAAACCACGACGTAAACAAGAGAAAAAATGGTAAAAAAACGGTGCGAGAAAATGGTAAAATATAGAATAAAGTTGGAGTAGAAATTTTTTGTTCCCTTTGCTGAGATTACTTTGCAAAGTGAAAAGTTGAATTTTAACGCTCCATAAGTTATCAAAGCTGTTAAGACTCGATCGCTTCTAATTACTCTATCGCGAAAATTCTTGGCTATCCTGTGAGAGACCTGATCGCTTGATTTTCTTGAGCACTTGTGAATATCAAAAACAGAGAGATGACTATTATCAACGTCTGCGGAATTAAAAAAACTATTTTAACAAAAAAAGTGTTTACAGAAAGTGACTAAGACATATTCCAGCAAATGAAAGTCATTCGGGAGCAGTACCACACGGAGTTTTCTAAAACACTTGAGAAAGACATTGGACTAAAGGTTGGAAGATTTATCCCCAGCCCCCTAAACTGTCCTGTTTGGAAGATTTCTCCCCAGCCCCCCTAAACTGTCTTATTTGGAAGATTTCTCCCCAGCCCCCCTAAACTGTCCTATTTGGAAGATTTCTCTCCAGCCCCCCCTAAACTGTCCTATTTGGAAGATTTCTTCCCAGCCCCCCTAAACTGTCCTATTTGGAAGATTTCTCCCCAGCCCCCCTTAACTGTCCTATTTTCGAACCTACAAAATTGTTACCAAATATTGATATTTGTATACTTACTCATTTACTGAAGCATTTGCTTCAATTATGAAACTCAAGACGGCGAAGAACTTGCAGGTGGAGGGAACATTCGGGAGGATGCTGGCGTTGTTATTGACTAAGCCTCGTGAAGAAGACAAAGGCATCAAGTTAAACCAGGAACTTGTCAGTCTGCTTCAGCATATTAAATTACGCCAAAGCCTCTAATATTTCGTTAGAAAGAGCATAAATATGAAGCTCTTCCATGAACAGTTTCTGGCCTAGTGACATCGCAATGTCAACATCTTATTCAGTAGTAACATTTTTAGCATACATATATCTGACATGTTTCTTGAAACTGACTCGATTAGAATTCGCTTGAGGAACGAATCAGATCTCAGTTTACTTGAAAACTTATAATCGGAATGAAGATTAGTGCATGTTTGCTTGAAAAAATGGTTTAAAAACAGTCTTGCATATTCATGTACATAACGCAGACATCAGTTACAGATTTACGTTGATTGAAGTGTGGTTGAGGTTGACAGCCACGTTCAACTTCTACTTCAACAGTCTTTAGAAGATGTTGCCAAGAATCTGCAGCAATTTGAACAGGTCATAGATGTCGTATACTCATACAAATTGAAATGTAGATTGGTTTCTTGAAGTTTCAAGGTTATAATTAATTCTACTAGATATTAAAAATACAATTTAAAAGCAAACACTCTAATAGAGTTGTTACATTAATCGAGAAACAATCTATCTGAGTCAGGAGTTTTTATGTCAAACAAATAATAACAGCCGCACAACTCTTTTGTCATGCAAAACTTATTCTTCCGAAAGAAAACTTCAGCTATATATTCAAATTAGCGAGGAAGTCTCGCAAGTCAGCGAATCTTTGAAAATTTTGAATTTTCCGCAAAACGGCTTCTGTGTATTCTATTAGAATGGATCCGTGTAACTATAGAGTTTAGGAACCTCGGAAAAATCTTAGAATATACTGAGTTAAGATCATGATACGCAACAATTCATCACCACCAAAATTCTACACAAACCCATCGTAAGCAAACGAGGCGAAACATTGATGTGAAATTTCCGAAAACGAGTTTCTGCTAACAAAAAGCTTCATTTTCTGCCATATATATCTGTTCAATGATATAGAGCTTGGTAATGCAGTCTTCGCAATAATTCAGATGTTCGTTTTGAGAAGCTGGAAACACATCCGGGAAGTTCTGGATCGAGTTGATGCGGAGAGGAAAGATATTGTTAGAAGCTAATCGGCCCAGATTGAACCGTGTCCATAACGTACTTGGAACTATTTTCATTAAACTATTGTTTTTTCTCAAAAACTAATCAAAAGCGGGATCGAATCAGTCCACTTTCTCTTATATAGAGAGGCCACCGCAACACTAAGGCAAATTGTAAACCCGAGTGATAGTACTACGCTGAAGATTTAAGTGATTGGTATAGGAGCTTTTTTAAAAGACATAATGTTCCATTTTCCAACAAGTCTCATACAAAAGTTTTATCATTCAGATGTGCCTTGAGTCAAACTTTCGAGAACAAAAACTTTTTTGTTTTTAACTTGTGCTAATCGTGTCAAACTCCCGAATATTAAAATGAATAGCCCACATTCTAAGAGAAAACCCACATTCGAGCAAAAGTCCCACAAATGTCTCTTCGATTTATTCACCGCATGAAGTGCGACGAAATTAACTGAATCTAAACGTTGTAATTAGTTTAATTTTTCCAGATTTTTTTAAACGCCTAACTTGATGATCAGTCCAGCTGAAAAAGAGTTTTCAACCAACACCGCTTTAGGCAGACGTTGAGAACTCGCTGAGGCGAAATAAAACGATGCACACCGAGACGCGACTGATGTTTCTCACCATATGTTAGTTTTCTTTGGAAAAATTCCCTAGATAAGATAACGACGAATAGTCAAAAATTACAAATAAAGCACGGATGAACAGGTTGGTCTATCCTCATACTTCATAGTTCTTCTCTTCTTACTCACATATAAACAAAATTTTTCGTTGTTCGACACAATTTTTGTTGTTTAAAAAAAAACTTACTCAGACATCAAAATCATTCTGTTCAATTATAAGGTGAAGCGACATCACTTAGAACGGTCGGAGTAGCATAATACGGGTGGAGATCCGATGATAAGGTAGGATCTGCTCATCGAAAGTAGTGTCGGCAGACTTGAGTCTTTTCACAATCAAAGTGTGAACTAAGCAAGCTAATTACTACAATATTTTCTAAGCAAATTGCACGCGAGAAGTCCGTTTTCATTACCAGTCCACGTCGCACGGAACCTGCAACTGTATCTAGCGGAAAAGCTGCGGGCCGCCATGACTGGAGATCGCCCCGATCATCGAACTATCATTCGCATCTGTGTGACTCGCAGTGAGGTGAGTGTCACGGGCATTGTCAAATTTACCTTATTTTCGCTTTATCACCACAATCATCGATGACAATCGATATAAATGGAATTTTCAATTGAACCATATCGTTATGAACATAGATCTATCAGGCTTGCAATATCATGTGCGATAATTGATGTTTTGGTGGAAACTTAACCAATATCTTCGCTTTCCGAGCGATTTCATTTGTTCTCAGACACATGAGCCAAAGCATCGAATTTCAGGCACTTCTTGATGCTATCTGACAGAACTATTGCATTCAGATCGACTTGGTGGACATCGCAGTGGAGTACAAGCGGAAGTTCCAGCGCAGTCTGGAGGCAGACATCCAGCAGACCTGCTCCGGCGAGTACCTCAAGCTACTGCTCGAACTCATCTCGCCCTGCTTACTGCGGTGCGAGTCACCCGACTCCCCCCTTTGAGTCTTTTCAGAAAGCTGCGGTGTAATAGTTTATCGCATTGAGTTCATTGTGTAGATGAGAGGCAAGCTTGAATAGTCTCGCTTTCAGGCTTCCATCAGACAAATTCTGCTTTTTATTCCCCTGCCTCATTTACATTTTCGAAGCACTCGTCTGAATTTATATACAGTCCTAAACCGATCTAAGAATTCTTCTGGTCAACCTGTTAAAATAATGCGCTTTCTTATTTTAGTTCTGCTTTTCCTTCTGAGCACTTCACAGTACGGAAGGCGGTATCTCGCTTTGAATTTTGAAACCATAAATAGTGATTTGATGAGAATTTCCGTTTTTAATTTTCGAAAGAATGATTTGATAGTTGATCAATCCGAGTCTGTCACTGAAAAGATCATTAGACGGCAGAGTTATGCAGGACTCGTCCGACTCGATTTCATGGAAGAGGAAAAGTCAGATGCCGAAAGTTTGACCTCTATATTTCTATTACTCTGAACTTAACTGAAATAAGTTCGCATCCGAACCACAAGTTGATATTGACCCAGTTATAGCTCACCCAAATTTTTCTCCAAAAAAGCTTTGAGAAGCTGAGTTAACATGGAATTGTGATCAAGCCGATCTACAACTAAGCATTAAAACAAATTAAAAGCCGTTTTCTTCCAAGAAGAAAATCTGACTCCCTTAAAAAGTCTGAATAATATTTTGAAAGTTTGAAAATGTGTATATAAATCGCTTGTGATTCACATGTGCATTACTTCAAAAACATGCTTATTTACTTGACTTTTCCCTCATGTAAATCGATATGCGGTCTCACTTTCTACTCCAAAATTTTACTTTTCAATATAAATATTCTCATTTTATTATCATGTTGACATTATTAAGCTCACCGGGAAATGACACAATTCTTAAAGGAGCTATTGATGAGACGGAGATCATTCACATGAAACTATTTATATTACTAAAGCTGCGCATTCAGAGCTACTTCCATTGAATAGGAAAAGAAAGACAAAGATTTTTTTAACATTTCAGGTTGCCGCTACCAATTAGAAATTTTAGAAGCTTACTCTTTTAAAAAATAATTATTTATACAGTTAGTAATAAAGTAATGTATTCTCAAGCTGAGACCGAGACCAAAATTAAATTTCCTCAATTTGTATTCTCTATTTGTATACTTTCTATTATTTCTGGTATCATTCTCTCATAGGACTCTATACAGTAGACGGAACATATACTATTTTAGAAATCTAATCATTTGGGGCGAGGCCTATTTCAAGTTCTAATCATTTGGGGCGAGGCCTATTTCAAGTTCTAATCATTTGGGGCGAGGCCTATTTCAAGTTCTAATCATTTGGGGCGAGGCCTATTTCAAGTTCTAATCATTTGGGGCGAGGCATATTTCAAGTTCCAATCAGTCGAAAAAGGACTTGGTAAATTTAAAAGCGTTGAAAAGACTGTTTTCAAAAGTGAGTTTTTCATGCAAACTTAAAGTTTTTAAAATATTATTTTTAAAAAGTTTAAAAATATTAAAAAAAGTTTTTAAAAATTAAAAAAAAAGTCATGAGAAGCGAGCGGAGGCAAAGAGCTTTCCGTAATTCTAGACTCCCCTGCTCAAACATTGGTCGTTCTTTTCAATTTTCAAGAATACTGGTGACTTATGTCCATGAAGATATAGGTCGTGGCCTAATTGGGGGTATTGGGAAGACTGTTCTTCGGAGCTCTGATGAGGCCTTCCTGAGTGGTCGAGAGCACTAGACGCCCATCTCTTGTCCAGAGTCTTCCTTCGATTAGACTCCGCCCGCCCTCTCAACACGTATTTTTGAAGCTTCAGTCTTCTTATTTCATAATACCGACACGTTCTACTTTATTTTCATCAGGATAAGTAAAACTCGTCGTCTGTTCTCTCGCTCTTACCTTCTACATTCTACTACGTCGCAAACGTAAGTGAAGGTCAAGCTGAAAGCTATCAACTCCAATGTGGGTGTGACTAGTTTTTCTATAAAAAACATATTTTCGTTAATAATTTTTTGCTATATACCCACCTATCCATATAAGACAGTCTTTCAACGCTTCGGACCCTTATAGTCAACGAGAATAACACTAGGAAGTAGAAATAATTTAATTTAATTCTTGGCATGCTCAACCAAGGGTTTAATGATAAAGCGCTCTTGTTGGTGCTTCCCAATACAAGCTTCTGTTCTCAATTGCAACGAGTATCTGTTCCCATTTCAAGGGCGGACCCTTACTAGAAAACCCTATCATTTTTTTGTTATCGTGCCTCCTGTAGGTCTCAGTTCTGACAATTTTCAAGTCTCTGCAAATCTATCTTTCATTTTTTAAAAAAACTCATCACGAAAACACTTCTTAGTTGAGAAAAAAAGAGTTCGGAAAACAATAACGACCGCCTTCAAAAATGTTTATAAAATTAAAACAAATTTTAAGACGAACTAGATATGGTAGAGAAGTTTTCATAGAGCATCCACTCGTCGACCCTAAAATGCGGATCGTGCATCCAAATGGAATGATCCAGCGAGAGGGCCATTGAAGGTATGAATCCACGTCTGCAACTTGTTAATTCGACCATTGGAGGGGAGGTATGAACCCAACAAATGAAACAATGATTTCATTTTTAGAAGATTTTAATTGTATTTTTGAATTCAACTATTGAAGGTAAGCAATTAATAATGAATGGTATGTTCTATGAACGTCCGGGCGTGGCATAGTGGTAGTGTGATATACCATTGTGCGAAGAGTCCCGAGTTCGACTCCCACCCCGGACAGATCCACCCAAACCAAGGGGGTTAAGAAATTTTGGTAGTGCTCATGCACGAATCTGACTCTCCCCACTGCTGCTAATCACACTAGCAGTGATCTAGCAGGCAGCCACTGGTTCTACCAGGATAGGCCTGTCCTGCATCTAAGGGGAGCGCGTACCCTGCCGCGAGGCGGGAACAAGCGCGAGGAAGAAGAGGTATGTTCCATTCGATAGGGAAAGACGACCGTGTTCTATGAATCATTCTAAATACATATTTTTAACTAAACAACCTCTAGAAAATATTCTTCTTACAGTAATATAATTCATTCACATGATTAATCATTCGATTTTCTATACGCGAAGGAATTGTTTTCTGTTTTTTCTTATTCTTTCCGTAACTCTAATCCCGTTCTTAGCCTCCATTTTTTTCCCATCAATTTCTTCACCTCAAATTGTCATTAGTGATTTTTATTTTTCCAGAAATGCTTAGAAAAAGCGTGTGAACGAACGCGCATGCGGGTCGCATCGCGGTCTCCAGCATGGTGCAATCTGAGATGTATGCTGCGACACATTGGTGCAGTCTGGGGTCATCTCCTAGAACAGATTTTGTCAAAAATAGATTTAACATTTTCAAAAAAATTAGAATCTTTGGGAATCAATTTTTTTTTTCATTCCTGTCCACGAATATTTTATAGCTTATGCTTCAATAGCTTATTCTCTATCATTCCCCCTTTTTCTTTGATCAATTGCTTCTGCTTGACACAAATAAACTTTCCCGCCATTTCTTTATTTGAGGTCTTCGCCCTCATTACTTGTTTAAAAAAAGTTATTTCCTCATGTTTCGCGGTTTTTCAAAAAATTTCTCCCTCGTCTCCTAATATAATCGATTGAATGAAATCTCACTATTCCATTGTTTTTACACTTTTAGATCTCTTCTTCTTCTTCCTCGCGCTTGTTCCCGCCTCGCGGCAGGGTACGCGCTCGCCTGAGATGCAGGACAGACCTATCCTGGTAGAACCAGTGGCTGCCTGCTAGATCACTGCTAGTGTGATTAGTAGCAGTGGGGAGAGTCAGATTCGTGCATGAGCACTACCAACATTTCTTAACCCCCTTGGTTTGGGTGGATCTGTCCGGGGTGGGAGTCGAACTCGGGACTCTTCGCACAATGGTCTAACACATTACCACTATGCCACGCCCGGACTAAATTTCATTTCACTTTTCGATCTCTAATTTCATTTAAAACCTTTGAGAAGATATAAAGGGTTACAACACAGTATCTAATGCACTGTTAGTGCCTGCAATAATCCGGATGTTGTTTCCGGCATGAATATTGCGATACAGACCAATGTTCTCGTTGGCTTTCAACCAGAGGAGTGTTTGAGGAGGCCCGCCTTCAGCCAGTCGCATCGTGTACTGATTCGCATCCACCGGGCGGAACTTCAACAAGCAAATAAGAACATCCGTTTTCCAGACTAACGTTCAACCGTCCCCATGATACAATCAAACTGATTAGCGATTGGTAGTGGTGGTGCACCCGCTCTTGACAAGATACAGCCGGGCTAAAACACGGAATTAAACTAATGAATTTGGAAATAAACTTACACACCTGAGTCTTTTTTCCAAATTGTGATCAAGTTTTGGGTTCTGGAAAATTGAAAAACCAAGAAGTTGGCGATAAACTAACAGAGAAAACTCTCTCGAATGCGGGCGGAATTTCTTGCAGCTTGTACTTCAATATCGCATGGCTTGCGGCTGACAGGGAAATGTCCTGAAAGGAATCTCTTTTCTTCTCTTTTGCTCGCTTTAATCGTGCACAGGCACTACGTACTCGCCCACAATTATTATGAACAAATTGTTTCTCTAAACCCTACTGCAGGCAAAATCAATGTCCTTCTCGGAAAGGCTTTCTGGTATGGCATTCTCTGCTTTCACTCGTGCATTTTGAGTTTCGTTCCAAATAGTCTATTATATATACCCCTTTTTTCCGACGGGTGTTAATAAACTTAATGAATAGGGTGGCCGTTCTAAATTGGAAGACGCATATTTTCATACGAAGAGAGATGGTAAAAATTTTCACTTAATACGCATATTTTACTCCACTCAATTTTCCTGGTTGTTTTTAAAACTTATTCGAACACTTTATTTCTCAGAACGACTCATATTATCCCTGTAATCTCGACCTTAAGCGCAGTCTCGATGAGAGTTCTGGCCTCCTGTAATTCCTCCGGTTGGGGAGTGACCGGCATCTCTATCTGATGCTTGATGGAATCGGCTTCAGGCTGCAATTTTCATCATCAGTCTCACACATCATCTATGATACATAACCCCTGACACTCAAAGCACTACAACATCATTGGCAGCTTTCAATTCGCGTTCGCATCTCTGTTTTCAACCAGCTTAAAAGCGGTCATTTCTCTACATTCGCTTTCGGGTACTCCTTCCTCGTCATTGTCTCGTTGAATCCGGTTTCAACCAGCTTAAAAGCGGTCATTTCTCTACATTCGCTTTCGGGTACTCCTTCCTCGTCATTGTCTCGTTGAATCCGGTTTCAACCAGCTTAAAAGCGGTCATTTCTCTACATTCGCTTTCGGGTACTCCTTCCTCGTCATTGTCTCGTTGAATCCGGTTTCAACCAGCTTAAAAGCGGTCATTTCTCTACATTCGCTTTCGGGTACTCCTTCCTCGTCATTGTCTCGTTGAATCCGGTTTCTAAAACAACATAAAAACTGGCGCTACCAATTATCTGTTCTTAAAGCTTTCTCCATTTCAAAAATTTCCCAGCTGTCTGTTTCATCGCCTGTCTAATTTGTTCCAAGAAGGTAAGGGCGTGAGCAATGAATGCATTCATCGGTTAATTCAAATTGAAAAGAAGTATGATTCTTACCCAGAAATAATAAATTCATTGAGCTTTTCGCATAAAAACTTTCAGATGAAGAAATAGCAATGTTTTCGTGAAAGGGTACGGTACTGCTGAAGAGTTGCTCCCGGCAAGAAAGATCCTTCGGTTCAATATCCTCACATGCATCAATTTTAGTATATGCTTAACTGTCACTATCAAAACGGTTGAGTCGAACTGTAGTTTCACGGGTTTCTGTTTCAAACGTCTGCGGATCTTTATTCACGTTTCGAGAGTAGCAATTTTACCACATTCTCTTTCGATCATACGCTACCACAGGTCTCTGTTGACGCGAGAGGCATTTCGAACTCATTATGGAACGTCTGGTTCCTATCCTAAGATCACGTGAGGAGATGTTGCCACTATCAGACAAGCTGAAAGCTCACTTTATGAAAGGACATCTGCATGGTGAATATGGCTTCGCCATTCTGAACGGCCTTCACGAATCGAGTCGAGAAGGAACGGCCATCACGAATGCGATCGATCATGTACAGAATCGGCTGATCGACGTCGCCTGCAGACAGCGGTAAATAACCAGGATATGTCTCAAACCCACTGTATGAGTCATGCATATGCGCTCTCAAAAACAACTAGTTATACGAACAACTAACCCTTCACTCATACACGCACTTCCGATTCTTTGCACGCTCATCATCGTATTGTTTTTTCCTACTACTTTTTCTTTCGCTTCAGTCGCTTCCACATACTTTCACCCGACTTTTCACAATTCTCTAATGACTTACCCATTGAGGAACTCATAATTCAATGCTTTTCACGTTTTTCTGATTTTTCTTCAATGGAGGACTTGATATGCAAGCTTCCTTGTCTACTCTCTTTTCTTGATGGCTGGATATGAGTTAAAAGCAATCTGTTCAGAACCATGTGGACTCTTCAACTTTTCCCCATCCCCGCCCATCCCCACAATATGACCTCAAATACCCGCCCATCCCCACAATATGACCTCAAATACCCGCCCATCCCCACAATATGACCTCAAATACCCGCCCATCCCCACAATATGACCTCAAATACCCGCCCATCCCCACAATATGACCTCAAATACCCGCCCATCCTCACAATATGACCTCAAATACCCGCCCATCCCCACAATATGACCTCAAATACCCGCCCATCCCCACAATATGACCTCAAATACCCGCCCATCCCCACAATATGACCTCAAATACCCGCCCATCCCCACAATATGACCTCAAATACCCGCCCATCCCCACAATATGACCTCAAATACCCGCCCATCCCCACAATATGAACTCAAATACCAGCCCATCCCCACAATATGACCTCAAATACTTCACCCACCGGTTTTGATGAAGTAAGAGTGCAGACTATTGGGGACGAATCCCTGCTCGACCGTTGAGGCTGCTGCCGCCAGAGCTTGACCGATTACCTGCAAACAGGTTTCGAAAACCTGAGCACAGATTACCCACCCCCTGCCATCCCCTCCCGCCTTCCTTCCGGAGTTGAATACATGCTTTTTCACGTTTTTTCTAATCATAATCATGACCAGATCCTATTTAGCTGAAGATTTTATACCAGTCAGGGGTTGAATAGTTGCGGGACCTGCTAGGTTGGCGCATAAATTTTCGCGCCGAAAATGATCTACATTCTCTTCTCCTTCCGTTTTATTCCACTTTTTGCACTACTTCTTTTTTTACTCTTTTTCCCTTTCTACATCCTTTTTTCAAATCGTTCTGCGTGTAAAAACATGCCTTAGACCGGACTCATTCCATATTTGACACCAATGCATAGATCACACCCTGCAGTTTAGAAATTAAACCCAATGAAAAAGTACTGTTCAGCTAAAGGTAGAATACCAATGTCCAGAACCTGCCTTGCAATTAGGGGTTCAATACTCATGTACTTAACCTATCCAATTAAATATAGTTGTTTCCTCATTAAGAGTCCTCTTCTGAAAGTGATAATACATTTTTCGTTAAAGATAAATGATCTAAGTATAATGGCCTTTTTCCAATTGCCTAAGGAATGAGCTTTGGAGTATATATGATCAGTGTCTCAGAAAAAAAAGCAACAAAAAATTTTCACAAAACTGATACGGTGGTCCCTGATTTGATAGGTAGAATAAAGAACCTTTCAAACACTATCTGTAATAGATCACGACTAACCTGTCCTCCATACACTGCAGAGAGAGACTGGCGACCTTTCAGAAGATGACGAGCCCTGAAAAAAAACAACTAAAATATGAACAAAACTGGCCACAAAAGAATAGAAATTATCAGCAAGTGTCCAGAATAAAATTCAACTGTCTTCACGTGGTTGTAAACTCACTCCTGACAACTTTTATACGCTTTGCAGCTTCAAAGTTTACGAACATGATGTTTCTCTGACACGCAATACGGGTGAAAAAATCTATGCGCTTACCATAAACCCCGAAAAACATTGAAAACTATGCGCTTGGAAAAAAAATTTCTCGGATTTTTCGTAGGGAAAGATGAAATACTTGGCAAAAAATTAGTTTTGAACTCTGAAATTTTAAAAGTCTATGCGCTCCTAATAAAGATGTGCGGGTGCTAAGAAGCACCCTGTTTACGAATCAACAACATGCCTCAATTTGGAAAGATTACAGAAAGAGATGAGAATCGAGCTTTTTTGATGAACAGGAAAGCCTAGTTTAATAGTTTATTGGCGATCATAGCTCACCAGGATGTGTTGAAAATTTCTTTTTTGGGCGGGTGATCGGGCGACCCTGGCGATCGGAAAGCGAAGGGGGGAATCAACACAAATTTCGGTCTGTTTTCGGTGTTCAATTTATCATTTGTTTCGCAAAGAACGGTTCGGAGTTCAATATTCGACATTTCATTCACTTAAGAACGTTTAGCTTTTTGAAAAGATCATTTTATGTTATGATTTCTCCAATAAAAAATTTTTTCTGTGGGGCCTGGCGGACGAAAGGGAGAAATTCTGTCTGTATAGGATGTTGTATATGTTGGAATTTGTTTTTATAGAACTCTATTTAGTTCGTAACGAGCGTACAACTTGAAAATTGATTTTAAATAGTTTCAAGTCATAGGTCACAAGCACTGTTGAGAATGTTGGAAAATGACCGTTCTTTCAGCCATGAAATCAAGAACAATGTCTAGCTCTCCTTTCTCCGCTCTTTACCTTCAGATCACTTCTTATTATTCCAGAGTTTTTCGCTTGATAATTGGTAAATTGAGCACGAAAACAGGAGTCAATACCCCCCTAAAAGCGTGTGCGCTTTTTTGGATGCATTCCAAAAGCGCGCGAAAGTCTCGAGTCGGGAATTACTATGGGTGAGATAATATTGGGTTTTTACGGAAATCCAACTATTCTACGCTTTTTGCGTGTAGAAGTGTACGCGTGGGTCCACCCGCCCTACCCAGTGAGACAATAAAGAGGAATCAATTGTAATTGTACATCTGGGTTTTGCAGAAGAGGAGAAGAAGTCCGGAGAATTGTGGGACTTTTAAGAAAAGTGGGGATGGATGGACTAACGGAAACGCTCATAATGACAGTCTACGGGTCTGTCGCGCCGACCAATTTAGCGGCCTACTCAAGCGTATGGACCCCGGCCACACCAGACGCTTTGGTTGTCTACGCCCTGAAAAGGAGAGGATGGTCGGTGTCGACAATGAGAATGACCGCTGCAGCGGCCCGCTACTTCCGAGGAGAAGAAGCAGCATCCACGAAAGTGCAAAACGAGGCAGGACAGTCAAGCACCATCCGAGGGTGTCGAGCAAAGTTTTAAATGCCTTGCTCGCTACAGCTTTAGGTATTGGTGACCCCGAATCCATCAGAACGGCTTGCGGAGCCATTCTGGCGTTTTGCGCCCTCCTTCGAGTAGGCGAACTCGTGTAATTAGATTGTTTCGACATTGAGGAGAGAGAGAGTAGGCTGGAAGTGCTCGTGCGGAGATCTAAAAAAACATGTCTACGGATACGGCGAATTCCATTCGTAAGCTTGGAAAACGGCTTGCTTGGTGAGAAAGTCAGGGACGCTTTCAAGCAGTGACCGTGGACAAAACCTCTGGGCCCGGTGATGCAATACTTGAAAAGCAGTCATCGAATAACGCTTCCGTAAAGATCTCCAGCAGCTCGCTGGCAGAGCGGGAATCCAGGATCTGGTAACTCCTCATGGTCTGAGGTGGAGGGGCTTTTCACTTCAGGGGCTTCTTTGCAAGAAGTACAGCGCCGTGAAGGATGGGCTAGCGTTGTGGAAATGGCCCCCTAAATACCAGACTCAGTGAAAGGGAGGATGCTTAGAGCTGTGAATTAAAGCTTTAGAATCCATTATTAATTTAAATTTATGAAATAAGTTCATTTCTCCTAAAATTCTGACTTTTTTATTACGACTCGTACTTTTAGCACAACAAGCCTTACGTTGTATCTATTCGATTCCATGCACAATAAAGCAATCCAGTTTGTTCCAGTGGCGAAATTAAGGTTTCGCCGGAAATTAAGTGAAAAGCAATATCAATCTTTCTGAATTTTTAACAGCAACACTAGACCTTTGGTAAAATATGTTTGAAATTCCTTCATTCTTTATTCCGTGCACACATGATATGATATTAAAATAATAATGATTGCAGATATACATGGACTATCTTTCTAGTGGCGGTGTATTTATGAGCGAACGGTCGCTTGAGTATGAGGGGAAGGGAAAGGGAGGGGGGAGAGGGATGATTGATAAATAAAAATTAGTTATTCAACAATCAGAAACATAAGAAAAAGACACAATAACATGAACAGGCAAAATCAGTATATTCTTTTTGAATAGAAGATCTCCCAACGGGTCTTCGATCTCCCAACGGGTCTTCCCGAAGGATGCGAAATTAAAATGTATGCAGATGATGTTAAAATTTCCACCATCAATAACCCTGCTCTCCTACAGCTTGCCATAGAGAAAATATCAGAGTGGGCCATGCTATGGGGTATCTCCATATCAACAACCAAGACTGTAGTCATACATCTAGGTAAAAATCATCCTGTTCATCCTTTCTTTCTGAACAATCAAACACTACCTTCATCAAATATAGTAAGAGATCTCGGTGTAGAATACTCAAACAGTTTGAATTTCACGCAACACATCGAGAACATTTGTAATAAAGCGAAAGCTAGGTGCGCCTATATTCTTAGGACTTTCAAATCCAAGAATTATTCTCTTTACAAGAATCTATTCATTACATATGTTCGCCCCCAACTAGAATACTGCTCAACTATCTGGTCACCCCATCTCAGATTATATAACGATCTCATTGAGAAAGTACAGCGCTCTTACACTAAATTCATTTGCAGAAGATCAGGACTCCGAGAGATGACTTACGAAGATCGCCTCCGTTTCTTACAGTTGGAATCTTTAGAAAAAAGACGAATTCAAGCAGATCTGTTGATGACGTATAAAATAATGAGTGGAAGGACGCCACTAGCATCATCGAACATATTCTCTCTTCCCAGCCATAGTTACGCTACTAGATCTCACCAGTATTCTCTCGTGATGCCTAGAATGAAGACTGTGGCGCACTCGAACATTCTGCCTGTTAGAGTCGTACAAAGATGGAATAGTTTACCTCATTCGATTTTTACAACTAGTTCAACTGAATTGTTTTTTTAAAAAATTAGGACTTTAGCTCTATAAAATTAAGCTGGCCTTTTTCATTGTTCTAGTTTTCTTTCTGGTTCTTCTCGAAAAGAACCAATTTTTCTCACTTTATTATTTAAAGTGTCACGCTGCGTTGTATTTGTTTTGCATTCTCTTGCAATTTATTTACTACGATGCGATAAACTTATATTATAATATCTTGCTATTAAATTCTTTCATTATTTCGTAATCCAATGAATTAATATTTCCATATTTCATAATCCAAAGAAATTCAAAATAATGTGTCTGATATTGTTCATCTCGAAGAACTTTACAAACAAACTTCTACTCTGAAAAGACTATACCATAGCTCACCAGAACTTGTTAAAAAAGTAAAAACGACCGAACGGCAGAGCGAGGGCCTTAAAAAATGAGAAGCAATGAAAGCTTAAGGGCAGTAAAACAAGAGATTCATTGTTCCAAGCCCCCTGCCCGGATGACCGTTCATTTTTAGAACTTTTGAGATGTGCTTGTGAGCTATGGAGCAGGGTGTTCCTTACCACCCGCAAAAGTTTTCTCGAGCGCATAGATTTCCAGAAATTAAAAGAGTTTATAATTGTTTTCTTCAAACATTTGGATTTTCCTAGGTAAAAATCAAAAATTTCTTCTTTCGAGTGCATAGATTTGAATGTTTTTCGGACTTTTTGAAGAGCGCATAGATTTTTTCACCCGCAGTGCGGGTGAAAGAAACTTGTGAAACATACATCAAGAAAAAGGATACGATAAATCTAAAGCGTGTCATAAAAAGTCACACAAGCATAGAAATTGTTAAACTAGCTTTTTAGTGAAGTGCATAAATTGACCGTAATTAATCGATCGTCAAAAACCCAGTAATTGTATATATAACTGACAGGTAAAGGTTCTTGTCGACCAACTCAAGGTTGAGGAAAGTGTCTATAAGTCCTGCTTTTATCTCATCCGCACGCGATTTGTAGAGAACTTTTGTGATGTTGTCCGGCAAAGAAACTTCTGGATTCTGCGAAAAGAATAAACAGTTTTTAACGTAGATACAAAACTACTTCTTCTACTCTTTTACAGAGAAATGTGAATTTCAAATCAGCATCGTTCCAAAAATCAACATAAGCTTCACACATCGACTTTATTATCCTATTTTGGAATTCTGAACTAGTATAATACACTATTTCGCGAATCTTGTCTTTTTCTGAGCTTGCCGTTCCCTCATTTTCAGCCTGTGTAGTCCAGTATACACCTATGCGGTCAGAAATAGTCTGATAAATAAAAAAAAAACATTAAAATTCTAGTATCGTTTTTCCGACTCAAAACATTTTTTGGCGTGAAGAAACGGGTTAAAAAAATACATATCAGCTGCAAACTTTTGGCAGATGGTCAACGAGTCTAAGGGAGCTAATTCAATCATCCAAATCTAGTTTTCAAGATATTAGCTCATAATCTAAACTCACATCCATGCCTTTGTTAAGTGCGCATTCGACTATGACGTGAGTTAGGACTGAAGAAGACATTGAATTCTAATTCTATTCACCTCCTTGGAAGATCCGTCACTCATCTCCGTATGGCCCATTACTGAAAATGATTCTTGATTACTTTTCACGGTAAATCAATTCATGAAAAGACAAGAATAGACGGGGAAAAATTTCTGAAAAGTATTGAAAACTAAATTAGAATAAATTTTGAACTTGGAAAAACTGGAAAAAAATTTTAATATATATATAGACTAACTTTGAAACAAAAATTATAGAAATCTACGTTTTTTTAGTGTGCTGAGTACACTTCTGCTTTTTGTATGACAATATTTGTTGTTTGCATATACTCGGAAAATTCGTGAAAGAGAAAATGTCTGAAACACGTGAGTTTATTGATTATTCAGACAACCTGTTTCTGAAACTTCTTCATTTTCTGAAATTATCTCTGTTTTCATTAAAGTCATCCAGTGATCTTAGCCTGTGCTTATTGTTACGCTGAGTGGTTGGATTACAATGTAACCAATGAGGACAAGAGCTACCCGTGAGGCTGGATGAAACTTAGCTGCCTTTTTCATTAAGTATCCAGTTATCTAGATGCGTCACCGTCTTCGTTTTGAATAACTGAACCTTTTCCGGTGTGATAAAGCCTGAAATCATTACAAGTTTTTCTCCAATTCGATAGACATTCGAAGTATGAATTTATGAATGTATGAATGTCTCTTTTTTGATGGATGGTTCTTCCGCGGTTGCACAAAACGCGTCGGAGAAGCATCTCTTGCTGCATGCGACCTCCTCACGAAACGGAGACAGACGTTCGCTGATCTGCCGTCTCTGCCCAGAATGTCTGCCGTTTGCCAATCTTCCGCTTTGGAAGAAACACATGAGAGAGGAGCATGAGCGCATAGAAAACGGTATGGAATATGATAAAACAACCGTATGGTAAGACCTACTTCATTGATTCTCTTAGACCGCGAGCGAGCGCTTTAATACTCCATTAGCGTGATATTTGTATGAAAGCCGTATGGTTGAGCTCCTGGTTATACCTTGTAGTCGTCACAGTAGAAACATCTTTGAGACGAAAATCCTTTGTGTAAGTTTTCATGGCTATGAGGCCTTGGATGTTCGAACAGTTTGACATTCAAACATTCACACGATTCTTACTTGCTTGGAACCAAATTTTATCCCAAGTTTTCTTAATAATTTTACATAAAACCAGGACGTTTCTCTGACCCGCACAGCGGGTGGAAAAATTCTATGTGCCCTTCAAAAACCCCAAAAAACATTGAAATCTATGCGCTTGGAAAAATTTTTCTCGGGTTTTTTGTAGAGAAAACCAAATCATTGGGAAAAGTGAATGTGTAACTCTGAAATTTCTATGCCCTTGAAAAAAGTTGTGCGGGTGCTAAGAAACACCCTGCATAAAACTACTCTTCTCTTTTTTGGAATACTTCTTTCTATCATTTTGGCGATTACTTCTAGCAAGTTGTCATTCGGAAAAGAATATATCATGTTATTTTCCGTAGAAAAACCCTGAATGTGGTTCGAAAAGCGAAATATAATTCACAGACGAAAGATAATATACGTAATGAGATGGAACCTGCCCTCTCTTTCCTACCGTAATGAGATGGAACCTGCCCTCTCTTTCCTACCGTAATGAGATTGAACCTGCCCTCTCTTTCCTACCGTAATGAGATGGAACCTGCCCTCTCTTTCCTACCGTAATGAGATGGAACCTACCCTCTCTTTCCTACCGTAATGAGATGGAACCTGCCCTCTCTTTCCTACCGTAATGAGATGGAACCTGCCCTCTCTTTCCTACCGTAATGAGATGGAACCTGCCCTCTCTTTCCTACCGTAATGAGATGGAACCTGCCCTCTCTTTCCTACCGTAATGAGATGGAACCTGCCCTCTCTTTCCTACCGTAATGAGATGGAACCTGCCCTCTCTTTCCTACCGTAATGAGATGGAACCTGCCCTCTCTTTCCTACCGTAATGAGATGGAACCTGCCCTCTCTTTCCTACCGTAATGAGATGGAACCTGCCCTCTCTTTCCTACCGTAATGAGATGGAACCTGCCCTCTCTATCCTACCGAGACTTTATCATCTTCTTGTGTCCGAAAGTTTTCAAGTTAAATACATTTCCTGCAGTGATGCGCGTCTACTTCACGGCCGGCGCGCAGAGAAAACTGTACTGTTCGATTCGTACTGAAGAGACGGAGAGTTCGGCTTCATTAAAGCAGCTTCTTGAACAGCACGGCATTTTCGCCAACTCCATCCTGCGCCTCCACGAACTCAACTCATCCGGTGCTTTGACCATTCCGGGCCAAGGAGGCACCGGGGAGTTCATCGCTTATATTCAGGTTGGATTGAGGGATTGATTAGCACGTCTTTAATGACAATTTTATTCCTGCCAGAGGTATATTCACTGGTATTTTCGATCCTATCATGAGCTTCTGAAAGAAACGAAAGATTTGTGTAGAAGCTAGTGGAGTATATACATAGAAAGCTGTCGTTGGCTGTCCCAGCTGCGATATCAACAGTTGCATCCAAGACGAATTTTTAACTGATTGTGGGTTTTTCCTTCTAAATTTATCATAGTTGTTCTCGAGAACCAGTGATATCAATCAACCACTTTGATGACACAACATTTGTCCTAAAGTTACATGACATGATCTTCTATTTTTTTAAAAAAAACAGTAATCAAACCTTTTTGAACAAAAAACCTTATTTTATCACTACAAGTTGAGAACCAATAATAATGGGTTGAATGAGAGGGAAAATTAGACTTGAAAGAAAATGAAGAAAGGGCTCACGAGTGAAGACTGGAGGGCGCGAAGGGAGAAAAAAGAGCAAGATGAATAGGTTAGTACATATTTCCCTAGTTACCAATGACTGCGACTTTGCTTAGTTTTTCTTGTACCTCGATTGATGTAGTGGTCAGGAGTCAGGAGTTGTGTATTTTCTATCGGTATGAAGAGTGAAAGTGTAGTTAACATTTTTGCAGGCTTTAGAGAGCGATTTTGTTCTGGATGAACTCGTGAACGAGGGCAACTACGGTGTAATTGAGACAGAAAGAACAAACAACAAGGTTGGCCGGAAGGGAAGGAAAGTCCCCAAGGGGATCGGAGTGGCCTAAAAAGGGTACTCGTTTGGCGAATCGAAATTCAAAATAGCGATAAGACTTCTAAAGATACAGAATCGTGCAGTCCATAGATTGGTCCTGAAAATTTTCGCCAAGTTCTGTTGTGAAATGGATATAAAGAAAGAGCAATCGATGGAGGAAAAAATGTGAATGTACATAGTACCAGAACTTGTTCAACGTTGTTTTTTTTTTAGAGCAAACTCAGCATTCATCCATTCCTAATGCATTTTCAGAATGCGTATGAAATACATATTTCACTCACTTAACAAGCTCGGCAGAAAACGTACGAGAACCAATGAACATCTTTGAAATCTTTGAAAGGGAATTCATAAATGATCAAAACTTATATAGGGTGTCGGTACAAAAATTACGGGTAAGCGTGTATGAGATTTGGAGGGCAAAAAGAAACAAGAGTTCAAGAAAATTGGAGAGTAGTTCATCGAGTTTGCCCACAGTTTAGCGTTCTGGAAAAAAACAAGATGAATTATGTGCCACTCCTTCTGGCTCTTCTCATGATTAAGCGACACTACTTTGTCTCTTCCTATTCAATACTTTATCATGCTATTTCACGTTTTTGAATTCTATTCCTCTCAGGAGCTTGAGAATAAACTGATGAAGAGGAGCATGGGTAAAACCATAGTCTTAGAAGATATCGACGACGAGACCCAACCAGTGCCAGTCAGTCATCTTCTCAATAAGGTTATTTTTTTAGAAAAGATTATATAGAATTGTTTCAGCTAATTCGAATATACTTTTTGAATGTAATTCAAATATTTTAGCTAATTGAAAATTCTCACAGAACATTTGTAAGTGTCATCGAATAACAAAGAGACAAACTTCTTATCCCAGAATCTTTAAACAAATTCAACTCTGAAGCCCAAACCTTCAAATTCAAGTCACCATGATTATGTATCATTGAATTATAGCTTGTTGCGATCATAAATTGATTTCTTTTTTTTTTCAAAAGCCTCTGTCAAATGCAGCTGGCACAAAGTCCGAGTATCATTAAAATCAAGAATGTTCTCAATGGTTTCACTCACAGATAAAACGCGAAGAACCGCATGAATGCCATATGGAAGGCTCATGGAGCAATTCGCGGTTGTCTTACGAAGAGAGCGCTGGTGGAGTCACTGAAGAGACGCAGGGTAGCAACGAGCAACGTAAGACGACGCTAGAAGCTCGTGACTTTCCTCTCCCCCACCAAAGAACTTCAGAGTGGGCTAAAAAGAGCAGCAACAACAATGAGCAAGAAGGCTCCATGGCAGAGGTTCAGAAGCTCCCATCATTTTAAGCCTCCTGCATTGCTTATTAGTTTATGTGCTCGCTACCGTCACATGCATATAGATCAAAAGGCTTTTTATAAGAAATCAACAAGTCACTAGAAGTCATCTCGGTTGAATGGAACTGCATGCATCTAATAGTCACTAGAAGTCATCTCGGGTGAATGGAACTGCGTCCATCTAATATAGTCACTAAAAGAGATCTCGGGTGAATGGAACTGCATCCAACTAATAGTCACTAGAAGTCATATCGGGTGAATGGAACTGCATCCATCTAATAGTCACTAGAAGTCATATCGGGTGAATGGAACTGCATCCATCTAATAGTCACTAGAAGTCATCTCGGGTGAATGGAACTGCATGCTTCTAATAGTCACTAGAAGTCATCTCTGGTGAATGGAACTGCATCCAACTAATAGTCACTAGAAGTCATATCGGGTGAATGGAACTGCATCCATGTAATATATCGATATTTGTGCATCTTTGGCATGTGAGATCGCTTAAACATTCCTGACCTGTGGCGTTCTCTATACGGCTCATTTGATTGAGCACAGTCAATTGTCTAGACTCAATTTAGACGTATTTGCTCTGCGAAAGCCCATTCTAATGATTTACTAACACTCAATCAAAGAAAGATACCCGCAACGCCTAAATATTCTAACAAGTGTACCAATTAATGTGGTTCGACTTGCTAGTTTTCCATCTCTTGATCGCAAGCAAAGATCAACGACTTACAGTGTCTGTCACCCGCCCTCCGCGAGTTCACAATGGAGCGACTCCTCGTAGGAAGTGAAAGTGGAGCGAAGACCATGCTGCTTCTGCAGGGCGGAAATGACCTGGAGACTCATCCTAAGCTCCGCAATGAGCTGAGGCGCCGCATTGGGCACTCCTTGATGAGTAGTTGCAAGAGGTTACATCTACCCTTGGAACGAGGCCTCTTATCATTTCATACAGCACAAGTGCACGGATTAGCATCGGTCATCGGGAGTGTTGTGAAACACTTTCCGGTTGAAGCAATAACCAAAAGGAAAAGAGAACATTTTTCATTATTGTTGTATGGGCCTTATGGTCCGGGCGTGGCATAGTGGTAGTGTGATAGACCATTGTGCGAAGAGTCCCGAGTTCGACTCCCACCCCGGACAGATCCACCCAAACCAAGGAGGTTAAGAAATGTTGGTAGTGCTCATGCACGAAACTGACTCTCCCCACTGCTGCTAATCACACTAGCAGTGATCTAGCAGGCAGCCACTGGTTCTACCAGGATAGGCCTGTCCTGCATCTAAGGGGAGCGCGTACCCTGCCGCGAGGCGGGAACAAGCGCGAGGAAGAAGAAGAAGAAGTTGTATGGGCCTTAAAATGTGCATTATATTGTGTGCGTGTGTAGCTCAGTGGGTAAGAGCATCGCCCGGAAAGCGAAGGTCGCTGGTTCGGTTCCCGTCACACCACACGATTTTTGCACAAGTTTCTGCGAACAATCCACTCCTCTGCTCGGTATAAAAATCAGTTGCGTGAGATCAACGAGGAGTAGGGAATACTCTTATTTAAGTTATTGAATGAGAATGCGAATAAATGTTCATCATTTGTCTTGTTATCATATCATTAATACGTATGCTTGATACAATGGTATGTATGAATAAGACGCTTTGAATTTTTCTTGCTCTAGTTTGTAGCATCGTTTCAGTTATTTCAATACACAAGGTTTTTTTCTCTATCTATCTCAATCTTTCTATCTATCTCTCTCCCAATCTCTAGCTTTTTCGGTCTCTCTCTTCCAATCATCTTTCCTCTTTCTCTGTTTCACTTAATTCCTAGGTCAAGATTTTTATCTTTTTTGATCTGATTTTAGTTAGAAATTATCACATTTCAGTAGAAACAATCCGACGCCGACTGAAGTGCGGCTGTATGTTGCTCATCTATTCAAAGATTTTCCACAACTTAATCAGGTTCGTATTGATCAGCGCGTTTCAAAGTTAATCCACCTGCTTGGCTGAGGATCGAAATTAAGTTCATTGTTTAAAAAATAGCCTGAATTCTCATGAGTTGACACTCTAGTGGAATTTACTAGCGGTAGAGTCCATGAATTCAAACAACTTTGATTAGTTTGAAATTCATTCTCCGACCATCCAATTTTTTCTGAACAATCTTGAAGAAGAAGTTTAACATTTCGAGTAAGAAATCGGAGATCAATGACGCTAAAAGATGCTAATGAGGGACAAGGAAGGTTTTGAGCCAACATGCAGGGAGTGAGATGTAGCGTCTCATGTAAGCTATATTGGCTGGCTATACTGGCTCTGCTGTCACTGATCTGAAAAATTTGAAGAGAAAAAACTTACTGCTGTTTGCTTTTTCCAATGATGATATATCATTAGAGTAAAATTTGTCCTAATTAACTCGTCCGCTCTTCAATTTATTGATTTGATCCACACAAGGCTTATGTGGAACCGAGAAGAAGCGATGATTCACAATTCAAGTGAGTGATTTTTTGATTTGCAGAGTGCATATTGTACGGGAAGAAATGGCTATCTCCGTTCATTCCTCATCAACCACAGATCATATCTGAAAAAAGTTGCGCCTTATTCCGTCAAGGTTCATTATTCTTCCATCGAATCACAATGAGTTTTTTTCTAAAATTCTTCAATTTATGATTTCAATCTTTCATGGGTTTTTTTCATTCATTCATAAAAACGCTTTTCATTGATATCTGAGAAGATGTTGCGGAATGGTTTTGTATCATAAGTGTAGTAACTTATTATTGAATGAGGGGTTTACCATTCGTTCGTTGAACCTTAGTATTCCTTAATTGGTAGGAACCTTAGTATTCCTTACTTGGTAGGAACCTTAGTATTCCTTACTTGGTAGGAACCTTAGTATTCCTTACTTGGTAGGAACCTTAGTATTCCTTACTTGGTAGGAACCTTAGTATTCCTTACTTGGTAGGAACCTTAGTATTCCTTACTTGGTAGGAACCTTAGTATTCCTTACTTGGTAGGAACCTTAGTATTCCTTACTTGGTAGCAGGGTCCTTTTTAACAGATGAATATGTAGTGCATTCCTAGGGGAAACTTCCTGAGTTATCAATGCTTCTTCATGATTAAAAAAATCTAGTATTTTTCTCCGGCGGTTTACACTACTATCACAATGAATAGTACACACTGTCGTCCGGAAACGGTTACAACCTCCTGAAAGGCTGAATTCTGAAATATTGAACAGATTGAATGAAGAGTGGAGAAAAAGACGATTTATCTTTTTTTTTTCAAAATGGAAGCATGTTTAACTGTAGTGGTAATGAGCAAGCTGTCGAAAAGCATTCGAAAAAAATCTAGTTTCCAAAAATCATTGTTGATGAGAGCATTTTTCATAAATCCTTTCAAGACCAGAGGTTATCTGAGAGCGAGCGTTATTCTGGAAAAGGAACGAATCCAAATGACGAAAATTAATGAGCAACTGCAGCACATGTCAACTTTCTCCTCTCCCGAAGCACTCAGATTGATCGCCATCACAAGGTTAGTCCGAGTCTTTCATTTCTGATCATTCATCCTATCAACCAGACTGCATTACTAAAATACTTAACATCATCACGGTAGAACTCAGGCTCATAAGAATCCGAAAAAAAGTTTTGATTTCAGTTTGATGCAAAATTGATTTTTTTGGTGCCTTTGTTAACCAGCAAGTTATGAAAATTGTTATAAACACTTTCTACTGATGATTTCTCTAATTATGAGTGAGGATGTTTGGTGTATTTTCAATGTTTCTATTTCAAACGAGAAAATTCCAACAAAACACCAGGAAGATTCAAACTTTTTCTACCCAGAATGCTAATTGAATTTTGGCGTGCTTGGTTACTCGCATCGTGAAGGTTTTGATATTTTCTTGTGCTTTGTTGTGCCGGTGAGACGATGCGGAAGAATACTGGTTTATTGTCGGACGTTTCGGTTTTTTAAAACCATCATCAGCAATTACCCTAGAAATACATAATGAATTATGACATTGAATGATAAAGCAGTATTGTACTGCTTTATCATAATTGAATTGCTAAAGGAAATTTTTTCAGAATCATCAATGGAACATTTCTATGGAATCAATGGAACATTTCTATTTTTCAGAATCATCAATGGAACATTTCAAAAAATCTATGGAACATTTTTCAGAATCATCAATGTAAGAGGCTTTTTTCCCACTCAAACTACAACTCAAACTAGTTTTCTCACTCAAACTATAAACTACAAAAAACTCTAACCACAGACTACTGTGATGTTTCAGAATCTGGCGAGTGCACGTCATTAAAGAGACGAGAGAAGCAGAAAAGATTCTGAAGCTTTTCCCTTTTCTGGCTACAAACTACAATATTGTAAGTTGGCAATATTCTGTCTCTCCAAAAAAATCTAAGAAGAGACAGAAAGTCAGACATAAAATATATATAAATCCCATGAACTCATGAGGGTCGGTTCTGGCATATAGGAATATTGTAGATTATTTGATATTTCTTGCTTATTATACCTTCAACAACCCTTTTGAGGCCAATTATCACTGTGCGGTGGTACGCACAACCCTAATTTGAGAGATGACTTCTGAGGAGATAGATGCTCGCTGGGTCTTCCAAAAGATGCTCGCTGGGTCTTTCAAAATATGCTCGCTGGGTCTTTCAAAAGATGCTCGCTGGGTCACGTAGAATTCAAAAGATTTATGGTCACGCCACTTGCAATTTGGAAATTTTATTAGTTATCAAAATTATACTGAAACTCTCAAATGAAATTCAAATAAAATTATCTTGAAGACTTCTGCCACATAACTTCAGTTTTCCATTTTATAATAAAGCTGTTGTAACGAGCAAATAACACGAGTGTGTTTGGTTGGGGATAACGTTAGAATCCGCTAGTTTTGTATTTACCACAATTATCTTCAGACAAAGGGGTAAGCTGTGCTGCAGGCAATCGAGGACTTCTCCTCAACTGTGGGACCAGACTTCGAATTTTTCTCACTGCGATGGGAAACAGAGTTGGCTCCGAAGATTTTATGCACCGCGACCAAAGAGTTCGGTACTGAAGTAGTCGACAGCGAGAGTCGCAAGTATAATGGTAAGTTTCAGAAGGACCAGTAATTCATCGGATAGCGTGTTTAACTTGAGAAAATATCTTAAATTATCTCGAAACCAAAGCATAGTCCCTTTAAGTGAAGGGTTCTTCACCTTTTGTAAGTTTACTTTCCTCTCCGTATAACGAAGGAGTCGAATGAGAATTGCTTGAGTAGCACTGCTTCAAGTTATATAGTTCTATTTTTTTCCGGGGAAATATTTAACGTCCACCAAATAAAACACGACGTCCAACAAATAAAATCATGACGTCCACCGAATAAAATGCTCACGTCCACCAGATAAAATGCTGAAATATTGTGGAGACGTGCACTAAATTTGGTCAACGAACTAAACTTTTTTAAAAAAAGTTTTTTTGTGTTTGTAAATAGTTTTTTATCTTCTCTTCGGCGGGGTTATAGCTGAAACTCTCAGATGTGTATGGGGTTCATTTTCCAAACACATTGTGTTCTCCGAGCTCTCTCGCTTTCATAAATATAGATATGGCTTATAAATAGATTTGATTTATAAATCATATCTATATGGTACTTTTGCGTTCAGCCCCCCCCCCCTTACCAGAGGTTCAATTGGGTCACATGAGAGTGGAATTTTCGATACGGTCTCGTTAGCGTAATTTTTTTTCCTAAGCCTAAGCTTTTTTTAAAGGAAAATATTTTGTAAATGAAAATAAGTATGACCCATGGAACCTCTGGTAGGGGTGGGGGGCGCTAAACGCAAAAAGTGCCATCTTTATTATAATTTCTTTAGTCTCAAAAGAAATTTTCTGAAGATAACGAAATCAATATAAATCATTGTGACAAACAGAACGAATAACCTTACATTCGGGAAGATTTTTTTTATTTCGAAATGATTATTTGATATAAAAATAATAATACATACATATTCATTTTGAGATATAAATTTATTGAAGCATATCAACGCTGGAAGGATCAACCAGGTATTAGACACTTACAGAGCAGAAAAGTTTACCGTTTGGTATCGGGTGAGGAGAAAATGCCGTGGTGAATTGTCGGGAGTGAATTGTAGTAGGAGTGATTTTTCTTGGAAAATTCGAAAAATACCCGAAAAAAGCTTGCTCGAAAAAAATTCGAGAAATTTTTCCGACATCTTCCGGAAAATTTCGAAAAAACTAAAAAAAAAAGTCGAAATTTTTTTTTCAACATCTCTCGTAAAATGTCGAAAAAACATTAAAAACCTAATGAAAAAAATTAAATCGAAAAATGTCCAATCCTGGTCCGGAATGAATTTTTGTGATACCTTCATAATGGCTTTTTGTCGACGAGTCGCAGATCAGACGAAGAAAAGTCGCAACGAAGAAAAAAAAATTGAAATCTTCATTACAAATACAAAGACAAGAACTGAAACGAGAAAAAAACTATATGCAAGGACAAAAAAAAATTTTTAAACGTTTATTTTGTTGACCAAATTTGGTGGACGCCTCCACAAAAAAGTTTTTAATCGGTGGACGTCTTTACAATATTTGGTGGACCTAAGCATTTTATTTGGTGGACGTCTCCACAATATTCGGTAGACGTGAGCATTTTATTTGGTGGATGTGAGCATTTTATTTGGTATACGTGAGCATTTTATTTGGTGGACGTCAGCATTTTATTTGGTGGACGTTTCGATTTATTTGGTGGACGTCTAATTCACGTCCTATTTTTTTCCAGGGGACGTAAGCTTCGTCGCTATGGTTCTCTTGATGCGCTTACTAGACGAGACTCGGATTGATAACAAAACGAGGAGCGGAGAAGACTTCGCGCTCTACTACCCTGTAAGGCTTAACATCTTGTCACACTCACAAGAGGTGTAGCCATCCTTGAAAATCATGTAGCCATACTGTAGTCAAACTGGAGCATTGCTCAAAAAATCATTTATTCGGTAGGCCGTGCTGAGAACGCCGCCAGGATAGTATTTTTTTACTTTTAAATGGTTTATCGTTTAAGGATAACATGTTCAGAGTTTGAAAAGCAATGTTGAAAAGTTTTTCTTTAATAAGGCGAAAACTGTGGGAAATAAGTTGGCAATTGTAGTGTTACACTTGAAGGTCTTCTAAGACGGCTTAGTGCTTCAACCTCGCAACTTTGCGATTTTACCGTGGAGCCAGCAAATTCCAGATGGAAGTTGATGTGGCTGATATTAACGCAGAGCGGAAACGGTGCGGTCTGAATCTGCCATGTGTGGTGAAGATGAATGGCGGCTTCTGGTTGATCATCCAAGAAGAAGTCATCCAGATCAGAGAAGCATTTGGGATTGTACTCACAGCAATCGTCGCGTACTCTAACCTACTTAATGTGAACTTGATGAAGGGTGTATCAGACGTGATGTCGGTAATCAACCACTTAATGGGTCTCAAGAGGAATCTCCTATCTGGGAACTCTACTGTACTTCTCAATAAGATTATTCAATCATCTGCTGCATGATGTTATGCATTCTCGACGTTTTCTGTAAACTCGACAGTTTTCTGTATTTATTTCGTTGTTGATGTGAATTTTCGCTTTTTCCGTGATGTAAAACTCCATTCTCAATAAATGTGCATGAAAAACAAACGAGAACGTTGATTACATATAAATATGAAAGTTGGCATAATATTTTTTTAATCAATCGGACAAGTTCTCTTCTAGATATATTACTTACAGATAAAGAAGAGAACGTCGTGAAATTAGAGTCGTGGCCTCCTCTTTTAAATTCTGATCACATCTCGATAATGTTTGTATCACTTTAGGAATTCTTCAAAAGAGTCGCAACACTAATACGAACGATTCCGAAGTATATGTAGACTTTCGTAATGGTAACTTCGAGGATATGAATCTATACTTCGACAGCTTGCCTTGGGAACAGATTCTCTCAACATTGGCAGATACTCAGGCTAAGTATGATTTCATCATACAAGGAATTCATGAAGCTATCCGCAAATTCTGCCCAATCAAGAATCGCGGGAACCAGAAGAAAGATTGTCCAGATAGCCTTCGTAGGTTATTCATTCAGAAGAAAAAACTGTGGCAAACAAAGAGCTTCAACCCATTATTTCGTTCAGAATATAAATCTGTTCAAAAGCTTATAAAAGCGACACAATCTGAGCAGCTACGGAAGAATGATATGAAGGCTTTGGAGTCTTCTGGTGGCATCCATCGCTGGGTTAAACTCACGTTAAAGCCATCGAACGGCCTTCCTCGAATGAAATACGGAGAAGACTACATTTCAGATAACAAAAAGAAAGCCCTTCTTTTTGCTAAAGAATTCTTCAGAAATTACTCCCATGAAGGCAGTGCAGAAAAAATTTCTTCGAGCTTCTCTGATACCACATCCGATCTATGCTTAGATTTCTCAACCCATATTATTTACTATGTTCTCAAGAACTTACCTAATAAGTTCACCAAGTTTTCAGAAGGCATAAATCAATTTCTTTTGAAGAAATGTGCCCTGGCTCTTGCTTTCCCACTTTCCCTACTATTCGAAGACTCTTTCAAGCGATGCTCAATTCCTAGTCAATGGAAATCCGGAGAAGTCATCCCAGTCTACAAACGTTAAGGTGATCAAGCGAATTTCAGCAATTATCGCCCTATCACTGTGACTTCCGCGGTCTGTCGAGTTTTCGAGAGCATTTTATCTAATAACGTCAGACTTAACCACAGAAACTTCTTCTCCAAGTCCCAATTCAATTCAATTAATTTTAAACGCTTTATCAAGATCAACAAGCCACATCGGGAAATCCTTGATTATGGGATCTGAGCATTGAGCGGAGGTTGAGCGAGGCAAGCAGTAGCGATCGAAGTGCTACTCTTCCTCTTCTGTCGCTCATCATGGCGCTACGATCCCGGAGCGCCAAATCTTCTCGGGAAAGGACTCTCACAGACGAGGGAAGAGGCGGTGCGGGGAGCAGCCGCTTACGGAGGAAGACGAATGAAAGAATGGCTTCATATTCAGAAGAAGTTGTGAGTTGCAACTTTTAAAATCTATCAGTGAGTGGGAAATATCTCTTCAGAAACATCAAGCACCAAAAGTCCGAAATCACCAAATGCTCCTCCCCGCCCACTCAAAATAGTACTCCCAACAATAGGACATCAACAAGAAACTCTTCTATGTCGCGATGTACTTTCCCGTTTTTCCTCCGATTTGTATTTGAGACATTCACAGACTAGAGCTGAGAGAACTTATGACCGGGCAGTCCGTGCTTGGCTGGCTGATAGGAGTAAGCCAAAACCTCATATTCCTCTTTTCGGTCCCCCTCTGAGTTATAGCAAACCTCGCCCACTGATGGCCGAGCGTATTGAACCTCCTCGAAGATTCATGTCACCTCGTCCTAATCGTTCTTTAAACTAGACCAAAATCGCCGGTCTTCCACAAGTCACGTGAATTGTTATTTCGCAAATGTTAGATCTCTAGTGAATAAGATTAATGATCTACAACTTTTGCTGTCAAAGAGATACTCTATAATTTCTTTTTGTGAGACATGGCTATCGGATAGTTACCCGGACTCTTTTGTTCTCTCCTCCTTCATCTCTCAATATAACATTGTTCGATGTGATAGGAGCGAAATAACTAATGGCGGGGGAGTGCTATTTCTCATACACTCCTTATTATCATTCAAAATTATCTATTCTCAATCAATCAAGAATTCTCATGAAATCCTAGCTATTGATATTGAAATAGAATCTCACGTGATACGTTTCATTAGTCTATATCGAGTCCCTCATATAAACACACCGAAGAGCGAGAGGTTATTAAACCTCTTGATTGATCTAGTCACCTGCAACCACCCATGTATTATAATGGGAGATTTTAACTTACCCGACATAGACTGGAATAAATCCCCTCTAGCGTCATCGAATCCCGCTTCCAAATCATTTCTTGAATTTTGCTCAGCCACTCAGATGAATCAATATATTAGATGTCCTACGAGAGGATCACACATTCTAGACCTCCTCCTCTCCAATAGCAAAGATTTATTGAAGAACCCATGTGTCACTCCCTCATTCAGTAATTCAGACCACGAATCAATCAGTTTCGAACTTTCCCTATTCCACGAAATTCCTCTTTACTCGTATCGACGCATATACAGTAAAATAAACTATTCCTTATTACTCCCTTCATTATGTAATTTAGATTGGCATTGCTTATTCAACCCCATCAAAGATACAGACTCAATGTACGAATTGTTACTATCCATACTAGAGGACTTTTCCGAGCAATTCGCTCCTATCCAGAAGGTCTCTCTAGCGACCCATGCATCTCTTCCAACGCATATTAAGAGAGCTCAAGAAAAGCGTTTTCTCTTCTGGAACAACTATATTTCTAGTGGACTAAGTGAGGACTATGACATTTATGTTAAAGCCAGTAAGAAATGCAAAAAGTTTGTAGATAAATTCAACCTAAATGTAGAAAAGAACATTGTTAATAGTAAGAACAAAAACTTGTTCTTCAAGTATATAAGGTCTAATACATCCCAGAAACAAAGCGGTGTCGACACTTTGGTGAATGAACTCGGCATCTCAGTATCTAAAGACTTAGAAAAAGCAAATCTTCTTGGAGAATTCTTCCAGAAGTCATACACCATAGACAATGGTAAGCTTCCTCCACTCTCTCATAATTCAGTATTGAGAGCATCCTCTCTAGAAGAACCCTTGTTTACGCGTCATGATATTTGTAGACTAATAGAGAAATACCCAATGTCTTCTTGTACTACCCCAGATCATCTGAATATGCTTTTTATCAAGAAAATCGCTGTCCCTCTGTCTATTCCGCTTGAAATAATTTATAACCAATCTTTCCTTACATCTGAAATCCCGAACAGATGGAAACATTCCATAGTCACACCAGTTAAGAAGAAGCCTCCTTACAGTAGTCCTTCCAATTACCGTCCCATCAGTATAACATCACTATTTTCCCGTATATTCGAGAAAGTGTTGAGTAAAGAAATAGAGAAACATTGTGAGATAAACCAGATTTTGCCAGATGATCAATTCGGGTTTCGCCATAAGAGATCAATAGAACAGTTGATGTTACTGTTCCTTGAAGACTGTTCTGTAGCCGTAGACCAGAAAAAGTTCACAGATATCATTTATTTCGATTTTGAGAAAGCCTTCGATAAAGTTTCTCACTCTAAACTTATTTATAAACTAAAGTCCATTCAACTCCCTCCCAGAATTATTTCGTGGATCGAAGCTTATTTAGGTAATAGAACCTACCAAGTTCGAGTTAATCAATCACTTTCTAATAGTTTCATGGTTACCAGGGGTGTTCCCCAAGGCAGTGTCTTAGGCCCATTATTATTCATCATTTATACATCTGATATAGTGAATATGATAACTTCTTCTAATTGTAAAATTAAAGTTTTTGCAGACGACATGAAAGTTTATAAGTCTTTTTCTAAAACAGACTCTCATACAACACTGCAACACTCGATTGATACCATAGTGGAGTGGTGCGACGCTTGGCAATTGCCTTTATCTCTACCAAAATGTGCTGTGTTAAGAATTGGTACCCAGAGTTCCCCTCATTTTCCATATTCTATAAATAGTCACTCCCTACCCTACCTCAACGAGATTCGTGATTTAGGATTTATTGTAGACAACAAGTTGACTTTTTCTGCTCATTGCTCAACAATAGCTCAGAAAGCAAAGCGTAAATGTCATCTTATTCTTAAAGTTCTCAAGAGTCGTAAACCGGATGTACTTGTTAACGCTTACAAGATATACATTAAATCTATTGTAGAACACTGTAAAACTGTTTACTCCCCACATTTCGCTAAGGACATAGCTGTACTAGAGAAGGTTCAAAATTATTTTACGCGTCGCGTTTTTCGCCGGTGCTTTGGTTGTTCGTTTAATAATATGCCAAGTAGTCAGACGAGAAACAATCAACTAGGCCTAGTATCTCTTCTCTCTGTTAGAGAATCTAACGACCTCAAACTACTCTTGAAACTGATATTTGGGAAAAAAGTACTCTCTGACAGGACGCACCACAACTTTGAAATAAGAGCGTCCAACACTAGAGGCGCATTTTTCAAAATAATCCACCCTGCTCCGAGAACTATTTGCAGAAGAAATGCCTTCTCTATACGATCAGCTCGTATATTCACAGAAATTAATAGTGTTGATGAATGATATATGTTTGCCTGGATGTAATCTGCATTGTTTCACCTATTTATGTAATTCAAACAACTCAATTGTTTAATCTCGTACCACGTGATTAATTTATGCGTTGCTGCATGTAATGTTTTCACGTAATAAAATTGAAATTGAATTGAAGCACTAGATGTTGTATATTTTGATTTCGCGAGTTCTTTCGATAAGGTCTCACATTCAGAGTTGATCAAAAAGCTTCATTTCATGGAACTTCATGTTGCTCTAATAGACTGGATTACTTTATTCCTGCAAAACCGTTATTTTAAGGTTCGCATAGAAAATGACTACTCTGATTCTTTCCCAGTACTCAGCGGGGTACCCCAAGGGACAGTTCTCGGGCCCCTCTTGTTCCTCTGCTTCATCACATTGAGAGCTGTATTCCCTCGACTGCGAAGTTTTCCTTGTTGGCCGATGACCTTAAAATTTATAGCGAGGACTCTGATTCTCTTCAAATATGTATAAACAATATCTCAAATTGGTCACGTGAATTCAAACTTCCCTCAGCAGTCGAGAAAATCAGCTGTCTCCGTCTAGGGAAATCTCGAAACGATTACTTCATTGATAGCTCGCTGATAAAGGTCGTTAATTTAGTCAGAGACTTAGGTATTTTTGTGGACTCTAAGCTCAACTTCAAGCAACACGTAGAAATCATACGTGCCAGGACTCTATGTAGAATTTCACAAGTTTTTAAAGTATTTAGATGTCTGGACTTGAACGGTTACAAAACCGTTTACACCACTTACATCAGACCCCTACTTGAATATGGTTCAATTATTTTCTCCCCGAAAGTCCGCAGTAATAAATCGAAAAGGTTGGAATACCCTCAAAGACTTTTGTACAAAAAGAGCTTCTTGTTGTGGAAGTATTAGGTTGAGCTACCCCCCAACGTCTCACTTAATTCAATTTGGATTCACTAATCATTCGACGAATCCGTTTTGATTTATTGGTAGTTTTTCGTTTACTTTCTGATAGAGCGGATTGTTAGACATGCAAAAAAGAGCTGAAGTTAAGAACTGAAACCAATCTACGCACTTCAGAACGAACCTCCAAATTAACTCTGATGAACTTTAAACGATACAATGACCCACATTCTTTCTTTTCTAGAGCAATTGCTTTATGGAATAAAGTTACAGATAATTTCAAAGATATCGAAGCATTCGGCCAGGCTCTAGAAGAGATCGACCTCTCGAATTTACTTAAAATAATGCCAGTATGCTTGTAATACAATCAGAAAATATTTAACAGAGCATAAGAGAGTATGGTATACAGGGGCGAAACAGACTCTTGTGATTATCGTATAAACAGTGATTCATCACAATCTAATGCAGAACAACTAATTTCCTCTCTGAAAAATTTCCTCTCACTGCCAGGTGAGAGAGAATCAACTACAGAGGCATATTCCAGAATTAGTGTAATGTTGGATTCACAAACTTTTATGAGTCTAATTTTATGAGTTTTAACTTTTTTGTAATTTTATATTTTCATTACATTCATTCATTACATACTCACTCTCTGAGGCACTCACTGATGAGCCCCACCCAGAGAGCACCAAAGTCTGTCTGAGCAGGGGCGAAACAGACTTTGGTACTTTTCTTAGCAGGTTTCTTCTTCAAACACAGTGAAAACCATTCAAAACAATTTTTATACATGCGTGAATACTTTTGAATTATGAGAGAACTTACTTGATCTTTTCAGTCCTTAAGTAAATGGTCATCAATATGACAAAAGGCAGGTAGATTTTAAAGACACGAGCGTGAAGGTAAAATAGTCCAATCGGTCTCAAGACATATTCAAAGCTATTGCAATTGTAAAAGATAATACATCAAGTTTTTCATTGGTATTGATCAAGGGTTAAATGGAGCCGCCCAAATTGGGTTTACATGTATCCACCGCTCAAAGTTTAGGGGAAAAAAGAAGAGGGGATGAAGGAAAAGGGTATGCAAAGAGAGGGAGTTTTTTGTCAATAGTGTGTGTACATGTATCCGCCGACGGGACCGATCCGGTCACTATTTAACCCCTGGTATTGATATTAAATTGAAACGATTACGTCATGTAAAAAAACTGAACCTCCGAATCACAAGTCGATATTCTAAGTCTCATGTACACAAGAACGCGAAACATGCATCTTTATTTCATTCTTGAGGCCGGCCCTTTTTCGTGTCGCATGGTGATGTCAAAGTTCCTTATTTAGGTTTGCAAGCATCTCCTTTCCTCTTGCAGGTCAATGCTGCACGCAGTGCAAAGTATTTCTAGCCATACTGGCAACAGTAAACACAAAGCCTTCAAACTACCTCTGATAAATTTTCCGGTGTCTGTGACACTTATAGACGTGACACCAAAAATGCAATCATCGTGTATTTGGAAAGATGGAAAGGGCATACGGAAGTAAAAACCCACCCTTCTTCTTCCTCATTTCTGACAAAGTTAGAGAGGTGAAAATACAGACAGTCAGAGAGAAAGAGAGATAATGTGACTCACGAGGTTAAACTGGTCATAGAGCTTCTTGTGTTTTCGTGTTGTTTGCGTAACTCACGACAATTCATAAATTGCCATCTCTGCATGAAGACGGTAGCGATGGAAAGGATGGAAAAGTAAACTGTAGGGCCCGTGGAATAGAGCCAGTACTTGGAGTGGACAGTGGTTCACGGTATTTCACGCACTCAAACATCCATTTGTTTTGTTGACTCTCGCCTTTTAAACCCGGATTCTTCCGGTACATTCTCGATTCTCTATCCGTCGATCTGTGACGCGGCTGTACATGAATTGCAAGGAGGGGCAAGTGAGCGCCTGCCTTGTTTGCACTCTTCCGCCTCAGACACAAACCGACCTCTTTTCACTCTCTCAATAACTTTCTCCCTCCCTTTTCCTCTTTCCCTCTCTCTCCTTCCCTCACTTTCTCTCTCTCTCTCTCTCTCTCTCTCTCTCTTTCTTTCTTTCTTTCTCTCTCGCTCTATCTCTCCTGCTCGTCTTGCTTTCTTCTGTTGTTTTTTTTCGATTTCTTTCAAGTTTCGATTTCCAACTTAGCATGGAGGTCAGCATGATCGATGAATCTGCTCAATTTTGTGCGTATCTCCTGACCTCGAAACGGGAACCGAGTGTAATTCTACAGTGTGTTGGTTTTGCCGGGAGTTGGTTTCTCCTTTGAAAGAATCTTAACCCGATCAGCTTTCCAGCGTCAGAGGTGGAAAAAAGGAAACGATGCTACATAGTATTCATCTATGCCTTTCATGAAAGGCATCGCCACCAATTCGCTGTTTTCTTGGATTATTCATATTTTCATTGATATCTGTTGACAGCCGTCTACAAATTACTACAGACACTTCTCCTGAATATTGACAACAATTCAATTCAATTTTTTTTTCAATTTGAACGCTTTATCAAGATCAACAAGCCACATCGGGAAATAATCGATTATGGGATCTGAGCGTTGAGCGAGGTAAGCAGTAGCGATCGAAGTGCTATTCTTCCTCTTCTGTCGCTCATCATGGCGCTACGATCCCGGAGCGCCAAATCTTCTCGGGAAAAATCTTCTTGACAACAATTGAAAATCTTTATTAATATTTTCATGTAAAATTCTTCAAGAAATTGCCACTTCGAAAACTTTTTAACATTAAAGTTAAGTGCAAAGTTCGAAAACTAATTTTTTTGTTATCTGAGTTGCACTATGCTCTCAAAATCAAAATCCCTTCAGACAAAAGCGGATAATTAATCTTCAAAAGCTGCGATTAGCCCGTTGTTACAGTGCCGGAAGATTAGTTTTTTTTGTTGTTTTTACCAAGAAAAGTCAAAAATAAAAAATAGATGAATTGCTTTAGAATAGAAAGGAAAAGCTAAATGGTATACAAACGGAGAGTGAGAGAGTAAGAGGAAGAAAGTGTGAGAGAGAGAGAGAGAGAGAGAGAGAGAGAGAGAGAGAGAGAGAGAGAGAGAGAGAGAGAGAGAGAGAGAGAGAGAGAGAGAGAGAATAGCAAAGTGTGATACAAAGAAGTTAAGCGTTGTAGAACAGCACGGAGACAAAGCTATGATGTGAAGAAAAAAGCTTTCTGTGGCAAAGAAGTTCAAAGACGAGATTCAGTCGCATTCCTAATGGTGAGAAGTTGCAGAGGACCAGAGAGATTAGAGCAAAGGTCTGGCAAGGAAACACAACGGAGAGGATAGAGATAGAGTGAGAGAGAGAGAGAGAGTTGGAGAAAAAAGAGAGAAGAAGAGAGAAGAGATACTGGAGAGAAAAAGATGCTGAAAGTCTTCCTCGACTGGCAATGTCCACCCGACATGAAAATAAAACTGGTCAGCTTATCATCGAAGCGTAACTGTTGCGAAAAGTTTTTTTGGAGAAGAAAGAATGAAGCCGAGAATTTACTGTATATTCTGAATTTACTGTATATCTGGAATGAAAAATTATTTACGCGTACAAGACACCCGATATATGTACTTAGATATGTATAATTTTGGGCTCTTATATACTCACGTGCATACTAGACGCCAGACAGTGCAGATTGACATTTTTCATACGGTCTCGTTAGCCTAAGCCGTACGGCCTCGTTAGCGTAAACTTTTGCCTAAGCCTAAGCGTTTTTTTTATTGTAAAAATAATTTTTTAATGTAAAATTAATTTTTTAATATAAAAATAATTTTCTGATGTAAAAATAATTTTTTTGTAAAATTTTTTTTCAAGAACCAGCAGAGTCTCTGAACTCAAAATGGTCATCTATGAAGAAAGAACTCAAAATGGTCATCTATGAAGAAAAAATTTCCGAAACCGTAGTGTTTAAATTTTCGTTTAGTATTCCAATTTCTGCAAGACAAGACGCAGGTTATACCCGTGAGTATACATATAAAAGCCGAGTTTTGCTTTACTCACTGTCTTATTCATAGTTGAGTTTATGTGTATACAGTATAATGCATCACCGTTCCGTTTCAAAAAAGTTTTAAACGGAATTTTCAAACAAAGCCTCTGCTTTTACTTTTTTAGAGCGGTAGTTCGCAATTCTCGAAGAAGATACATGTTTGAATCGGAAAAATTCGGAGCTTTGTACTGCCTGATTTTAAACGCTGTGAAATGTTGCCAACTGCAGGAGATTGCGAGCGACGATGAAAAAACAAGGAAGTTCCGCTTACTACGGAAACTTTTACGGCAGAGTTTCCACGCGGAAAAGGCTCAGTGATTATTATCTCGCAGCTCTTCACTATGTACATTTCAATGTTACTTGTCTCTTCTTCCTGTTCAATTCGATTTTCTATCTTAACTTTTTTCTTTTTTCCGTTCAAAAAAAAGGTTTCTTTTTCGTCTCTTCCAACTGCGCTATATATCTTTCAGTCTCAGTTGTTATTCTTTGATTGAATTTCTCTTCATCTTGTTTTTTTCTTTTTTCTACTTTTACGTGCTTTCTCTCATTCCATTCCGTTCACTGTTATTTTTTGTCTGCCTCTCTCCTTATCCTCTTCATATTCTCTTTTGTTCTCAATCGCTCTTCTCTCTCTTTTCCTATCTTTTTCTCTGTCCTCTTTCTCTCTTTCCCCTCCCTCTCTTTCTCTCTTTTATACCCTTTTGTTCATCCGAGTTTATCTCTACAGAAGCACAGAAGCTAGCGAAACACAACTAACCGAGAGGAGACCTCCAAGACCATCTACAAATGAAATGAGCGCGGAATAACGTAATCCAGAAGACGGCGGGAAGGGTTTCTTCTGTCCCGTGGAGAGAGCAATGCTCCCTCTCCTCCCTCTCCCCTTGTGTTTCGTTCTTCCTTTTTTCATTCCTCCTCATCTTTTTCTTGCCCATTGGCTAATCTCCCATACAGACCATCAACGTTAGATGGAAGCCGCTTCTCCATACGAAAAAGCACAAGAAAGGGGAAGAAAACCAGCAAGTTGGCGTTCGGTCTCGGATTGATCTGTAGGTCGGATGGCTGATCTCCCACCTGCTAGTGGAAAAAAACAAGAACGCGTCATGACAAAACGAGAGAAGCTTGTTTCCGTAAACTTTTCTTGCTCTCAGAGTTTTAGGCGATCTTGCACGAGGATCAAATTCAATTTGAACAACTCGATTTTGAGTAAACGGGATAAGAAAGCAAAACTGTTTTGCAAGTATTATGTCCGAAGAACAAATATATAAAACAGTAAATTGAAAATTTTCATTATATATATTTTTTTTTAAATATTGGCGAACTTTCTCCAGAATACTGAGTTTTTTTAGTCATTGTGAGTTAAGATCAAGAAAATTAGATTGAATCAATCACTCGTAAAAATTCAACAATCAAAAAATTGCAAATATACTACATGGTTTTTGTTCAGGAAGTTAACACGATTGTAGTAAATGACAAGACTTATATGTTCGAATTTTTTTAACAGTGATTATTGTCCAATGAAATCCAAAAAAAGATGTCCAATTTTCAGTGTGTAACATAATGCAAATATTGTCCGGGGCGTTCTTGATGGTTAAGAAATAATAGTAGTGCTTGCACGAATCTGACTCTTTTTAGTGCTTCTTCGGGAATTAGCAATGAACTAGTTTTAAGTCACTGTTTATTCAACAATAAAGGTTAGTGTGTATTTTATACTAAGAAAGCGGTCCTTGCCACGAGGTGGGGAAAAGCGCAAGAAAGCTGATCAAATTCTTATTTTGGGAATTTTTATTCGAGTTAGAAAGATAAAAAAACTATACGTTTACACACAAAATCTCGATTACTTCTTAGTTTATATTACCGATTAACTTCTCAGCCACGAAACTCACGCAAATCAATCAATAACTTCTCAGCCACGAAACTCACGTAAATCAATCAATAACTTCTCAGCCACGAAACTCACGCAAATCAATCAATAACTTCTCAGCCACGAAACTCACGCAAATCAATCAATAACTTTTCAGCCACGAAACTCACGCAAATCAATCAATAACTTCTCAGCCACGAAACTCACGCAAGTCAAACAATAACGTAAAACGAGTAAAACGCACACACGCTCAACTTTATAATATCATTTCACTCTGAAAAATTTAAAATTAATAGAAAGATAAATTCTCTCATTCGTCTCCCTCCGTGCACGGTTGCTCCTCGCACCGTCTCTTCCCTCGTCTGTGAGAGTCCTTTCACGAGAAGATTTGGCGCTCCGGGATCGTAGCGCCATCATGAGCGACAGAAGAATGAGATGGAAGGACTACTTTGTCAAAGCCGTTAGTCCCCAATTCCTAAGGAAGGCAGAGAACGCTGAGGAGTGGAGTCGTCACATGTCGCAACAGATCCCATAATCGATGATGTTATATTACCGATGTGGCCTGCTGATCTTGATAAAGCGTTTAAATTAAATTGAAAAAAGAAAGATAAAAAATGAGAAGAGAAAAAAACTATAATCTTTTGAATATTCGATTGAACAGAGTAAAAACTTAAAACTACAAAATTTTTACGACTTTTTGAGAAAAACTTTTCGATGAAAAAGGGTTGAACTCTACGAAAAAATAAAGCTTGTGTTGTTATTTAATCTTTCGAGGCTGCTTTAACGATGAATCGGAATCTGTTAAAACTCAACATGACATTACTTCAACTCCTTTTTTCTTCTAAAATGCATTGTTTGACTAAATTGTATGACGAGTTGATATTCAATATACTTACCTGCTATGCAGTCATCAATTCTAGCCCTCGGCTAATATATCAGCAATTCTCTCCTTTTCCTACACGCTCAATCTTGCCGAATTCTTCCTGGGTTACTGCTAGGGTTTGTTGAAGGGAGTGGGGAAAAAACAAGCATTACTATTCTCGAATTCTTCGGGTAAGATGGATGTCCGGTCTTACTCTGCCTGAACCGTCATTCATTCATCGCACAATGGTAAGGCAAACGACCGCTATGCCAAACCCGAAATAAGTAAACAACCCTAAATTCCTCCATCCCCCCTTTACCCGCCGCTTGATCTGCAACAGATGGTCTCTAACCGTTCTTGAGTGATTTCTCGATGCTTGAGTAACCACAAAAAAGATCGGCGCATGTGTCTTTATAGTCAGATATTATCTTGAATTCATCCCGTCCGTTATCTCTATCATCTTGAAGTACTCCAGCCAAGCTTCCAACTAGATCCCAATACTTCAGTTTGGAGGAACACTTTCGTGCTCATCGGAATACACTGAGGCTACAGATAAAAACAGGAAGACTTTGAGAGAAAGGAAAGGCCGGGGAACGGGAAAATCAAAAAGTGCTGCGAAAAAAGCTTAGGACAATTGCAGAGAATTAAAAGTATGACAGAGAAGCAAAGGTAAAGTGAGAAAATAAAAAGAGAGAGAGGCAGAAAGAAAGACGGTCAAAAAAAGTTATGAAACATTGAAAAAGGATTAAGGCTGATAATTGAAGTTTGGTTCCAATTTTAAGTTTGATCCATTTTTTTACATGCGGGTGAGATCGAATTCAATCTTACTACACAATATGTGTTTTCATGCTTCTGTGCTTTGTATAAATTACATAAACAGTCTTTGAACCCCAGAGGAGAAGCATAGATCACATAGAAAGATGAATAGAAGACAACAGCGGTAGGCTAGAAGAGCTAAAAAGTGAGAAAGTGACAGAAAAAGATATATGTATAGGAAATGAGATGAGATAAATATAGATAGTGGAAGAGATATTGAGAGGAAAATAGTGATAGATTTAAAGGAAGAGAGTAAGAGAAAAAGAGAAAGGAAGAGACAGTAATAGAGAGAGAGGAGCTCGACCGCTCTCGCCACTTCTGCCCCTCTTTACCCCTGAGGCCATAGGGGCGTGGTCGTAGAAGAGGAAGCTTCCGCTCCCTTTCTCTGACTATAAGGGTTCTCCCGAAGACTCCGCCCTGGTGCATTCTTCCACCATCATGCGCCCTTTCCAGAGGGCCTGACTATTGTTTCTGTATTGTCCCTTGATGTCTGCATTTGTGCACTCGTCGTTTGGTTCAATCAGAATTAATTTCAATTTATAGCCTTCGGAATTCCGGCTCAATCTATTAAGAGTATAAAGTTGTGAACTTTCACAAAGGTTCATTTTGCGGGCTGATCTATGTAGGTTTTTTCAAACACAAAACTCGGTTTATTTTATCAAAAGAAATTGACTAGACTCAAAAAACCACCTACTAGCTATAAAGTTTCTACTGAAATATTATTTCAAAGCTTTTAAGATGAATACAAAAATTTTGTTCACTTGTGACATTGATTTTAAAAACTTCAGCAGGAACTTATGTAGTTAGATTTTCAAAAAAAGTTTAGAAAAGCTTCAGATTTCTAATTTGATTCGCACAAAATATATTCGTATGAAACAAATGGCTGAAACGTTATCAGAGTTGTATGAACGGTTCAATTTTCTCATTGGCATGTTTGCTCATTAGCATTTTAAAGTTGTTTTCGTAACCGTCGAATCAAAATTTCTTTGAACCGATGTTTCGAAAAGTTGTTTAATTAGCGAGAAGCCTAATCGATAACTTTTTTGATAACGTTGTATTGGCATGTCATTTCTCATCACATTCACCTCGCAAAAGTACGCCGGAAACAAAAAAGGACCCTTATTTCCAGCATTTCAAGCAGCAATGCGGTTGCTTCTTCTCGCTTGCATTTTGCTGTTGAATGAAGACACTGTCATTTGCAATAAGGACAGCGTATCCTCAAAAGTCACTTCTACCTCGAGAACGACGACGCCGATTTCAACTCCGGAGCGAACTGAAGTCAGTACTTTTTTGAGAAGCTTTAAGCTTTTTGTATAGCAGCACGGGGGAGCTTCGGGTTTGAGTTGATCTGTGTTCAAACTTGGAACTCTTTGCGCAATCATCAGTAGACACTACCATTTGAAAAAAAATCAAACATTTAAATTGGAGTAGACTCAAATTGAAAGTTGAAGACACAGCCAAACTGTGTGAAAGTTCAATGTCTCCCTGTTAAATATTCCTCAAATTTCGCCGAACTCGGTCTGAAATTATGAAGGAAAAAAGTGTTTTGTCTTCACAAAAAGCACTCTGCTTGCTATTATCGTATAAGAATAGCCTTTGAGTCCAGCTACTTATCTTCTTTGCAAACACGCCTCCTCCTGCTGCTGCTCCTTCTTTCAAAGTCCACATAGTTTCAGAAGCATTTTGAAGAGACACTTTTGATACAATACAAAGATTGGAGCTTCTTTTTTGTACACTATTTTTGGCTAAGCAGTGTTAAAACCTCCCTCTTTATTTCCAAAAACTCTTCTTTATTCCTTTCATGGTCACTTTATCAATTGACATCGTCATTATCGTTTTTTGTCTCCCCTTTCTTTCTCATCAAACAAATGAACATAGATGACTTTATCTCGGTAGTTAGATGCTCTTCAATCACGGTTCTCATACCTCTCAATATCAAAAACAGTCTTATCCTTCGTAAACTGCTTCAGGATAAAAAAATTATGATAAAGATTCGATTTTAGCGAAAAGAAAAAAATTTTCCATTAATTTGTTGGGTAATTGTAATATGAGATTAGAACATTAAAAAGTTTTAATCGGTCAGGCAAGACTAATGGTAGTGTTCATTGTCTGACCGGAATAAGCACAACTCCATCTTACTCAAAAATTGATATTTTTAATGAATTTTTTGCTTCTGATTCAATTAACCTGCGGCTGTTCATCAAACTGTACCTGCAAAATTCTTTCCTGCAAGTCAGAGGGGTGCGTACCTTGCCAAGACGGGAGGTTAGAGAAGTAGTACAAAATATAGGATAAGGAAGAACTTGTAAGGAAGAACAAATTAACAAAATGGTTTTATTATTTAATTTCATTAGAGCTGTTTCAAACATCACTTGATTGTAGAAAAGGAAATCGACGACAACGGCATCGGCGACCACCGAAGATTCGAGAACTCCAGAGACAACTACAGAGAAAGGAAAACCGAGCACTGAGAATAAAGAAAAGAAAGAGGAGGAGAAAAAACCAGCTAGCAAGCAGGTTCCTGTCCAAATTTAAAATTCGATGTTGAGTTTTAGAGAATCTTTTTTGAATTCGTTTTTATTGAAGGTTGGTTCAAATATTAGGAGGCATTTTTCCATTCAAAAAACAAACAAAAATTTCGGAAGTCATGCCTTTACAATATGAATAAGCTAATATTTAAAAATCACTTGTCGATTTTAAATTTAACTTAATGCGTGAAAATCCACAGACTAATTTTGTGTGCTAAACTCAATTCAACTTTAGCTATATTTGTACAGAGTATGTGCGCAGTTATACACTCAAACTTTCACTTCTCAAACCTTCGCAAGAATCTTAAACTTTACAAAGACCCTTGCTTCGTATCTGAATTGAACGATCGGGTGCATAGACACAAATGAAATGTCAATTGGGGATGATCAGCTGATTATTAAAGGAAACGAATTCCTTGTTGTTCACTTGATTGGGAGCTATGTTTAAATCTCAGTTCAATTAGCTGTCCTATTTAATATGACCGTTTCTCGGCACGCGCTTGGTCACTTGAGTTTTTAAACACTCTCCAAATCTATAATGTTTACAAATAATCGCTTTAAGATTTGAAATTCAGGTTTAAGCTTTCATCATCTTCCTGAAGCTTGAGCGAGAATAATACATAAATCATCTCTTAAAGAATTATAGGTTCAAAAATCTATATCCCTAATTTTATTTACTTTATTTATTTTTTGCTATGTTTTTTCATTGTTTTTTGTTGAAATTATAGTTTTGGCGGGAATACATGGGCTTTTTCTACTAGTGATGTACTTATAAGAGGTTGCTTTTTGCATTGAGTGTTATGAGACGTCGGTTGAGGACCAGCGATTGAGCCGAGCCAAGCGACAGTGCTGCTTTGCTGCAACGAACAACTGCTGCACGCAGTCTCAGCCGACCATCATATTGACGCCCATTCCCAGCAACATGAATATGAACAACAACAACAACAACAACTGCAACTGTCAACAACTACAGCAACAGGTTGCAATACAAACATTCTTATTATAGATTGCGGCTTTTGTTTGCATCCGTTCCATCATTTTCTCTCTCTCTCTCTCTCTCTACCTTCCTCTTTCTCATACACATTCTCTCTCTCTCTATCTCTTACTCTGTGTTCAATGTAAACAAGAACCAACTAAAGAAAGGGGAAATAAAAAGGAGAGGAAAACAATAGGACAGAGATTTGGACATGAAGAGGAATGGATATTGTGGAAAGAGACGGAGAAAGAGAGATTAAATTGATTTTTAATTAATGTATATTTTTGAAAATCTGTTTCTTCGAAACTCCTTACGAATCTGTACATAATCACGTCAATATCAAATCAGCATCGTATCAAACTAGAGCTTTGCTTAGTCAGTATACATATGTACATGGTTTGATACATCTGTAGTTGAGCTGCGAACGATTTTAGTTTATTGAATTTCTATTTGTGAACTAATTTCAGGCTAAGATTTTCTAGAATATTTAGAACAGTAAGTACACCAAGTTTAGTATTCTCTGTAGAGCTAAATTGAGATCTGTTTATCAACTTTTCTTGAAACGTGGGAGAATTTAACTCTCAAACTTTGTTTAATAGCCAGACAGCTCTTTCCAAAACTCTCAATTTTATGCTATATGCAAATAGATACCGGTACTCGCAAATCTCATCTGTGAGTGTCGAACCAATACGACCCGGTGAGCGTAGCTTATAGTATAAAATTTCTGCAACCTTTTCTTTCAAGGAGTGTTCCATTTATCTCTGTAATGGTTAACACGCTCGCTCCCGGATAGAGGAGAGATGGTTGCATGGGTTCGAGTCCCCCCGGTGACTAGCTTTTTTTCCGTGCGGTGGTTTGATCAATTAGTGTTCCATTTACCTTTTTTGGTGGCCCTCAAGCTCACGGCTTTCTGTGACCCCTGAAATTTTGTTTAATTCTTCACTAAAACGAATTTTAAATAGAGCCAAAATCTGTTTTCGGTATATTCTACTTCCGAATGAAGAACGAGCCTTCAAGGAGTCGCTAACCGGAGAAGAACTTGTTGTTGTGTGTAGGTCGAGGTCGAGCTGGCGAAGTTCCCTGATTGTATTACTCATGAGAACGATGCCTTGAAAGCATCTCGAGTTGCATGTTCGTCCTGTTTCATCTCTTCATCAACTGTCGCATGCTCTTCTCATCTTCCTCAACGAGCTCAATAAGAAAGGAGATTTTCCGGTTTAACGCAAGAACGGCAACCTCTGACCCTGATTTGTAGTTCCGTTAAACATCTTTCTTTCTCTCACTCGCTCTCGATCTTTTTCTTTCTATCTCTTTCTCTTTGCGTTTCTCTCTCGCTCTCTATATTTATATCTTTATCTCTCTCTCTCTCTTTCTCTCTCTCTCTCGGTCTCTTTGTCTTTCTCTTTCTATATTTTATCTCCCTTTACCTCACTTTCTCTCTCTCATTCTCTCTCTCGCACCATACCATCGGGGAATCTCATCCTATTACAGGAATGAGTGCGCAATGCAAGACAATCAGGGAGTGCTTCTGCTTCTATTGTCGCTCTCTGCTTGAGATGACCCATTTGTTGACATTGCTCCAGAATTCGGCTTCTCCCTCGTTCTTACTAGCTGGTTTCTATTTAATCATCCTCATCTTTATTTATAAGTCTTTCTCTATCTCTCTTTTAATTTCTCTGTATTAAGTCTCGTTCAGTCCCTCTCTATATTTTATTGGTAAACACTCCTTTCTATGAACTGATCTCAGTTTCCTTGATTTTTTTGAATTCTCTACTCCTCCATCCTCTTCTTTTTTTGAGAAGAGGATCAACAAATAACTTTATATAGCTGCGTCGGAAAACTTTTTGCTTTCTTATTCGGGACAGCAAACGTAACTCTTTAGTATCCTACAAGCGTTTCCGATATTTTAGCCCTAGAGGCAAAATCTCTCTCTTCTCACTTTTAATTCTTCTTCTCTACAATTTCATGAACTCAGTTTTTCTTACGCTTCTCTGGTTTTCACTTCACCATCATAATTATAAGCATACTGCGGTGAACTTTTCCTTCATTAGATCAAAACATAGAGAGTATCAAAGCCTTCCAAGCCTTTTGGAGAAACTTAAAATGGTTTTCTGGCAGAGAATGATGACTATGAGAGAACTGCAGTTTTGCGAGAATACCAAAGATTAAGTGAGAACAAGGCATATGAGCCTTTCATATAACACTATCGCACGGAATAGCAATGTGTCCCCGTGGTGTAATGGTAACACGCGCCCCCGGTTTGAGTCGAGATGGTCTGGGTTCGATCCCGCCCGGCGGACTAGCTTTTTTCTGTGCGATAGTTCCATCATTTGTCATCTTAACCAGGCGTCACTGCCTTTAAACTGTGTAACTTAGAATTTGAAGATATATCATCCATCTTCCATCTCTCTTCTGTCTTAATCGTGAACTCTGGAGTTACGCTCCATTCATGACGCAATCGCTTGATAAGCATGCGTGACTAAGAGAACAAGGCATATGAGCCTTTCATATAACACTATCGCACGGAATAGCAATGTGTCCCCGTGGTGTAATGGTAACACGCGCTCCCGGTTTGAGTCGAGATGGTCTGGGTTCGATCCCGCCCGGCGGACTAGCTTTTTTCTGTGCGATAGTTCAATCATTTGTCATCTTAACCAGGCGTCACTGCCTTTAAACTGTGTAACTTAGAATTTGAAGATGAGAACACATAATTAATATACATACTTTAAAAATACAATACAGTGAGCTCTCCGAGTTAACGAGAGTGAAGACAGAAAACATGATGGAGGCTTGAGAGATTTGAAAATGAATAAATAGAAAAAAGAGAAAGAGATCAATAGAGTGAGGCAATATAG
>OZ057406.1:15729700-15777200 GCA_964056735.1 Allodiplogaster pararmata
TATCGATACTTCTTATTGATGAAAAGAGTGGATGGCAGTGTTAAACTTGATGGACTCACATTATCATCGGAATATTTTGCAACGGGGTCGCCCTTCTCAGAAAGAGATATGAGAAATCACTTGGTTCGATTTCCCACAGTAAACTGAAGTGAAAATTCAATCGAATGCTTACCTCAAACAGGTTCAACGCTGCGACTGCGCTAACATGCTGCAGAACCAGTGCGGCTGCAGTCCGCCCACTTCCAACTGCAACTGCGGCACTCTGCAGCAGCAATACAACAACTGTGGCTGCGGCGCTTTGACATATCAAGTACGATATCTCTGTTTTTCTTTACTCAATTTTGGAGTTTGTTTTCAAAGTATAAAAAATTTCATATGAAAACTTAGAATAAATTATATTAGCGGTTCAACTTGATGGCTTGAGGATGATTTATGGGATTTTGATATTACTTGCCGTTCAATATAAAACATATGATGGAAAACATTAGTTTTTTTAAATTTGTTCACCAAATACCCATTGCATTAGTAACACAGAGTTTTCCTAATTGATCTCTGGAAACGAATGTTTACCGTTTTCAAAAAAACTTATGGAAACTAATCCGTGATTGAGCGATTCCAATGGTTGCATGACAAGGGCTTCTCAGGTGAACTGCAACCAATGTGGAAGCTCCGCCCCCTCGTGCCCTCGTGCCTGCCAGCCCTCCTGCCAGCCGCAATGCGTTCAGCAGCAGCAACAACAGCTACCACCCAGCTTCATCATCATTCCACAGCAGCCAAGCAGCAGCAACCAATGCGCACCGCAGTGCATGCCCTCCTGCCGGCCACAGTGCATCCAGCAGGCATGCGCCCCTCCCTGCCAGCCAATGTGCAACCAGCAATGCACTCAGAACCAGAACATGCTCCTTCCACCCATCACACAGAATCAGAATCAGTGCGCCCCTCAGTGCATGCCTTCCTGTCAGCCGCAGTGCGTGCAGCAGGCCTGCGTACCCAGCTGCCAGCCTATGTGCAATCAACAATGTGTCCAGCAAGCAGCCATGCAAGTCAGACAACAGCCTCAGTGCTCGCCGCAGTGTATGCCGGCGTGCCAGCAGCAGTGCCTCAACCAAGCCTGCTCGCCTGCGTGCCAACCGATGTGCAATCAGCAGTGTACCCAAAACCAACCTCCTTCGATTCTGATCTTGCCAGCTCAGCAGAACCAATGCGCTCCGCAGTGTATGCCCTCATGCAACCAGCAGTGCCTAAATCAGGCGTGCACTCCAGTCTGCCAGCCAATGTGCAGCCAGCAATGCACGCAGACGCAGCAGCCTCAGCCCATTCGGGTCGTGCCGAGTCCCCAGTGCACCTCGCAGTGTATGCCTTCCTGCAACCAGCAGTGCCTAAATCAGGCGTGTACTCCAGTCTGCCAACCAATGTGTAATCAGCAGTGCGTCCAGCAGCAACAACAGCCTATCATCGTCGCTGTCCCCCAGCAGCCACAGCAGCAGCAATGTGTCCCACAGTGCATGCCACAATGTCAACCACAATGCGTCAACCAGGTTAACCTTGTTCATGAAATATCTATCCAACTTAAACTTGTCCTGAACTGTAATTTATAGAATGAGGAGCAAACAGCATGCTTGAGCCAATCGAGTTCGAAAACATGATCAGATACTATGGAAGAAGTGAACTCGATCATGAAAGTATTGGAAACAGTAGTAACGGAAATAGACAAGCGATGATGATTCGATGAAAAGAAAAAAGACCCCAAAGAATACAGGGAATGCACTTTCTCTCAGGTAAACTGCTGTGGAAGCTCGAACTGCAACTGCAATCAGCAGCCCCCTCAAATCATATTTGTACAGCAGGTTGGTAGTCTCCTTAGCTTCTTATTTTTTATCGTTTATTTCTTAGAGGTATTCATGAATAATTAAATGAATATAAATACATAAGTAAATAAGACAGAAATGCGGGCTTTGATTCACGCCTTTGTTATATGTTGTTTGTCTATTTTCATAATTTTTCTCAACTAGGCGTAACTGTCTTGAAACTCTTTCAATGTTCGTTACTGACATTGGAGACGTCATCTCGTATTGTTTGCAGCCACCACCGGCACAGCAGTCGCAGCAGCGCTGCGTCTCCTCCTGCATGCCCTCCTGCTCTCCCTCGTGCGTCTCGCAGGCCTGCAGCCCCGCCTGCCAGCCCATGTGCAACCAGCAGTGCATGCAGCAGGCAGCTGCCCAGGTATAATCATTAACTGGAGCTCGTCCGAGAAGTTTTGAAACAAGCTCGAATCTTTTCATTTTTTGACTTCGGAACTTTCTTTTCTTCTGCTATGTACCCTCAGCGACCCCCTTCTTCTCAAACAATTTTAGTTTAAGTCGGGGAAAAACAGCTTTCTCAAAAAAATTTGCGTTTTGCTTCTCATAAAGCTCTCAATTCAGCAGAAACTCTAACGCTGATCTAAAAGCAAATGAAAAATCTAAAAATCTAAAAATTAACAAGGGTTATGAAATTCTGCTTAAGTTGCTTTTTGAATGATTGGATGAGCATCTAATAGATATGCCGATGACACGCCCAGTCTCGAGATGTTCCGAAATCCATAGAAGACATATTTACTATTTCACATTGAATTGAGACGAAAAACTAGCAATACTCGAAAAAAAGAACGAATGAATCAATGATTGAATCAATTAGTCAATGAATGAATAAAGAATATTTCAGGTTGTTATAGTGGCGCCGCAACCCCAGCAGCAGCAGCAACAGCCGCAGTGCGCAGCTCCTTGCATGCCAGCCTGCCAGCCATCATGCGTCCAATCTGCCTGTGTCCCTGCCTGTCAGCCCCAGTGCACCCAGCAGTGTGTCAATCAGGTGCACATTCAGTTTACAGAGTAAAATCTTGTGTGCCGAGTATCATACTGACTCCTAGTCGGACATAGTGATTTTTGTATTTATCTTAATTCTCACATATAATATATGTTTGATTAACAAATTTGTTGAACAAGATTGTAACGAACAACCTTTTTGACTTTCTGTGCATAGTCCTTCAAAAGCCTTCAATCATTTTTGAGTTGTACTTACTTTTGCAAAGCTATTGTACAACTCAATATGAATACCGGTGGAAGATAGGGATGACTGAGATCGGAAGCAACTTGTTTATGGTTATGAGACATTGGTTAAGAAACTGAGTTAGTAAAATTAATTTTGATTTATACTTTTTCTTATGTTCTGTCGCAGATTCTCTTTAAAGGAATTTAATCAGACACCCTTTATGCAAAAACGAGATAGAAACAGGTGAGAGTGTGAATTACCTGTCCCAGGCTGCTCAACAAGTAGTCGTGGTGGCGCAGCCCCAGCCTCCGCAGCAGCAGCCCTGCCCGACTGCCTGCATGCCCTCCTGCCAGCCATCCTGCTTGCAGCAGCAGCAGATCTGCGTGGCAGCATGCGAGCCTTCTTGCCAGTCTTCTTGCGCGTCCAATGCCGCTTGTGTACAAGTGAGCTTTGTCTCTCTCTCTCACCTTCTCTATCTCTCTCCCTGTACTTAAATTTCTTTTTCTCTTTCTATATCTCTTTTGTCCTGTTCTCTCTTTCCTTCTCTTTTCTCTTCATCCTTCTCTCTATTACTTTCTCTTTCTGTTTTTACCTTGTTTCTTTTGCTCACTAAAACTCTTCGCATATTTTTTCTTTTTCCGGGAGAATGTTGTTTGATTGCATTTCAGTTGAGATCACTTACGCCTTTCTTATTCAATGTTCTAATCTCATCAAGAACGAACAGCAAATACGTATTCATTAAGGAATCTAGTAAACAGAAAATAATTTTTCAAAGCCACGTTTTGTATGTTTTCTCTTTAGCCGAGGTTCAAACCAAAATAATTTCACAGGCTTGTCTTCCTTCCTGCGAGCAATCTTGTGTTGCACAAACACAACAATCCGTCATTGTGGTGCAGCCAACGGACACGGCTTCAGGAAACTGTGCGCCCGCCTGCCAGCCGGCTTGCACTAACAGCTGCCAGCAGCAAGTTAGTGTACCCAATTTCTTGCCAGAGTCATACACGATATGAGGAAAAATTGTTGAAAAGAGGAACAAGGTAAGAACGTGGTTGAGTTATTTTACGGCCAAGAACCATTCCACGGGCCTGGATTGAGTTCAGCAAAATCATTCTTCCCGTGAGTGAGAGCTTCACAATTACTTTACCAAGAACATATTTTTTATGAGTTATAGGACATATGTATATGTAAGACTCAATGGTCTTTTTGAAGAGTAAGAACCGCAGATGACTACGGAGTGCTTCAATGATATTAACGCAAAGCATCATTTTTGCATTAGTATGATGTAAAATCTTCGCTTCTCAAATATTTTCCTGGGTGATGGAAGATACTCAATCGGTTTGTAGATGATTTTTCCATCTTGCAAGCTAAAATCGAAAGTTCTTTTAACGTTTTTAACTTCAATCTTCTCAAAATAGCTACGAAGTAAGTTGTCAAGTTTTTGAAAATATCTAAAATTGAAACAAATGTCCTGAAGATAAGCTTATTGCTCGGCAAATATCATTTGCTTGGGAGGCTTTTTGCATACCCGAACTTTTTCTTTTCATAGAGTTTTACTTTGGCAGGTGAACTTGTGCAGTGCTTCCTGTCAGCCTTCCTGCCAGTCGACTTGTGGAGGTAATACCCAGTGCGTTCAAGCTTGCGTCCCCTCCTGCCAGCAGTCGTGTGCAGCCGCTCCTCAGCCGGTCGTGGTCATCTCCGCGCAGCAGATGCCCTCGCAGCAGTCCTGCGTTCCCGCCTGCCAGCCAGCCTGTCAACCTAGCTGCGTGCAACAACAGGTACCATGTCTTTCTAAAAACTTGCAATGAATGCATCACGTAATTTTTGGCGTAATTCTGAGCTTTAAAAAAACCGGTTTCTTCGGAAAAAAAAAACAAAAAAAAAACCAAATTTCTTCGGAATTTGGAGCTTAAAAAACTTAATCACGATATGGTAAGTTCTAAATTTACTCCTCAACTTTTAGTTTTTCGAAGACCCTTTTATCTACTATTCTACGCATTTTTAAAATTGAGATGCTTGCTTCTGCGAGCAAAAATTTATAATTGATACTCCAAGTTTAGATAAACTTTCGAGATCTTTGAAGGGTTCTGTTGGGTCAGAAAGAAAATATCTTTAACTTTTCTTATTACACGCTCCAAGTCGAAGTGATCTGTGTCTTTTGTTGCTTCCGTGGTGTTTTATTGATTTTCGATTGTTCTTGATCAATTGACACTCGATGACATATTTTGTTCAATGGATTATGCGGCAAACGTTGATTGAGCTATCAAGTTTCTTTCTCTGTGCGTTGAAATTAGACCCAGGTAGCGATTTTGTGTTTCCCTCTTCTCTCCGCTTCTTTGTTGACTGCTTTGTTTCGGTGGATGTGATGGGATACTGTCTTGGTCTCAGAACCTCTGCGTCCAAGCATGCGCGCCCTCTTGCCAGTCTTCCTGCGGCGGCAACAACCAATGTTCCTCCGCCTGTCAGAACAGCTGCCAGCAGTCGTGTGCTAACCAGCAGGTCATCGTTGTTCAGTCACCGCCCATCTGCGGCACTGCATGTCAGGTACGAGAATGCTTGCCTGGCTTGGCATGCTGCAAACTCGCAAACATTAATGGTAACATGTTCACATTAAGCAAGCATGAATGAGGTAGGAGCTGCAATGATACAATTATAATTCGTATCTTTTTTCTCAAGCTTGAGATCAGAACTGGAACTTTGGGGATTGTAGGCATGATCAAGGTACGATTGGAGTAGTAGCTGCGAAACACTTGTGAGTGCACTTTATCCGCTTGATTTGTAGAAAAATTAGAGATATTAGAAAACCGCGTTGGCAGAACAAATAGAGAAAGAGGTGTTTTTGAAAAGAAGTGTTTTTGAAATAGAGGTGTTTTTGAAAAGAAGTCATCCAATAATTAATCACAGATTATCAAGCATTAAATCGTTCCTTGAACTGTTTTTCCTTAGCTCTTTGTATGATGGATCAAAGAAAAAGAAGTTCAGTTCTACCTTTGTCTCTGTCAAAATTCCTTTTACTCTCTCACTTTCTATCTCTACCAACTCCTCTGCTTTCCTTACTCTCTAACTTTACTTCTCTCGATCCATCTTTCAATCATTTTCTTTCTCCCACTTCTGACGTTTAAATTATTTACAAGACCGGGTCTTTTTCATATCCGTGTTTTAGCGTGTTTTTATCACCAACTGACAGGTTTGTCGGCCAGATTCATCAGATTCAAAAACCAAAAAAATAAGATAAAGTGAGCTTATGAAAGAAACAGTTTAAACTTCCTTAGCTTTGTGAGTGAGTTCATGTATTGATGTTTGTGACTTTGCAATCATTGATCACAGAAAAGAAATGTGATTCTCTTTTTTCTCTTTTCTATGAGGATAACTCTTATGCCCTGATCGACTTTCAATTCTCTGCTTCCGATTGTTGAAGAACATTGACATTGCCACAGGGAGAGAGGGCGAGTGAGAGAGAGAAAATGAGATAGGAAAAGGAAGTGAAAAAGAGAGAGAGAGTAAGAGAAAGACAGATATGAAGAGAAGGAAGAAGGTAAAATTTGTTTGTTCATACAACACTGACCGAATACATTAACCTTTTTTTCTTCCGGTTCACTCTCTCTCTCTATCTCTCTCTTTGTTTTTATTCTTTTACCCGCTCTACCTCTCTTGCACTTACTCTTTTTCTCTCCCGCCCTCTAATTTTCCTATGACGCGCTCCTTCTCTCTCTCTCTCTCTCTCTCTCTCTCTCTCTCTCTCTCTCTCACCTTCTCTCTTGCGTTCAATGAACTGCAAGAATCATGCTGTGTCCACTTGTTGTTCTGAACTCTTGCGTTCCAGGGAGCGAAAAGAAAAAAGTGTGCATAGTTATCGGTGAGGGGGGGAAGTAGGACCTTATGGTAGTTCAATGATGTCCGTCTCATGAATTGAAAAACTGTTGCGGCACATACATATGTACAACACCATGATAGTTTCGAGGGTATACATGAACTTCTAAGTGGCTCACTAACAGTAGTTTTCACGCGCTAGCTTCCGTTTAGAAAAAAGCTACCTCTGCAGACCTTTTTTACTTACCATACTTTGATTATATCTCTGAACATCTACGAAGCTCTTCTGGCACTGAGTTCTTATTCTGATAAGGCGTTTGAACTTATGATGAAACGCCCTTCCGTCTTTTGTAATTTTCTAGTAAGCAGATCAGAGTAAGCAGTGTACCATTTGAAAAACATAGCTCTTGTTAACCTCCCTGTGTTCTGAATTCTTACTCATTCTTAATCATTCTTCAATTACATGTATCTACTAATTAGCTTTAAAGTAAAGTAAAAATTTGCAATTTTTATAGGAAACTTGTTACGACAAACTGTGTTTTTGAAAATTATAAGTCTTCTAACAATTTCAATTAATATTTTGCCCATAAATGGAATGGAAAAATTCAGTTTCGATCAAGATATGTGTAAATGTAAAATTGGAAGGATCTACTTAACTGCCGGTCAGATCAGACTGTATCAAGTAATGGTTAGTTGTGTGATACGGTATTATTCCTAAGCTAATAGGCCTCGATTGTGTAAACGTCACCTATTTATAGACTGAGGTTTGTTGAGAGAGTGGTGAAAAACGAAGTTATCAGAGCCCAGACAGTCAAAATTTACGCGGTCTGATCGTAATTGAAGTATACCCTATTCAAAAGTTTTACTGATTTCTTCTCTATGCTTCATTCTGCTAACAATACAAAAGTTCTCATTGCATTATTAAGGATAACCGCCTTTTTTAACATGCAGCATGCTTATAGATTGTCCTAAGGCGTATGTAGCGCAGCTCTATCTATTTTCAATGATTCCTTTCTGAGAAGCTAAACCCACGAATAGACGCGCCCGATCTGAAATCATGCTGAGGTTGAAGAGAAATAACAGATATACGAGAAACAATATACTCAAGTGAGAAACAATAAGAAACAAAGAAATAAAGAGAGAGACATTAAACGAGAAAGATGGAAAAAGAGATATAGAGGGGAAAAAGACAGAAACATAAAAACCGAGAGAAAAAGAGAGAGAGAATGAAAAAGAACATGGGAAGAATGGGAAGAGAATCACAGAGAGAGAGAGAGAGAGAGAGAGAGAGAGAGAGAGAGAGAGAGAGAGAGAGAGAGAGAGAGAGAGAGAGAGAGAGAGAGTAAGACGGAAATCAAGTGTGTGAAAAAAGAAGAGAGAAAAAGAGGAGCGAGGGAAGGAGAGGAAACATGAAACCCAGAGATTAATTTCTCCCGAGTCATTTCAGTAAAACGAGACATAAATATGTGAAAGCATGTATTACTCGGGACGTCCCCTTTTCTTTGTTCTTTTTTTAGGAGGGATCCTGAGTAAATTCTCTGTTTTAAGTTTTGAAGAAGAAAATCAATCAATAAGGGATTAAGATTTTTTCAGATGACACGAATAATTGTGATTGGTAAAGGAATCGTATTGAAAGTGAAATTTATAAATAAATTATATATATATATATATATATATATATATATATATATATATATATATATATATATATATATATATATATACATACATACTTATGTGTTTTTAGCCAAAGATTCGCTTCTTTAAAGTCATTGCTAACATTTATGACAGTGAGAAGTTCAGTAATCGGGTAAAAGACCAAGCAACTGTGACATTGCGCTGAAGTCTTGTACAAAAGAAAAGTCTTAAGAGTTCGCGACACTTGAGTATACATAGATCAAAAATTCCGTAATTTATTCCATGTATATTCACACATAGGATGTTGTCGCATTTGCGAAAAGACTGGCATGTGAGAATAGAATTGAATAGGGTTGAAATCACAGACATTAAATTGGAAAATTTCACAGTGATTCTAGTTTAGAACTGAAACAAAAATAAACAGAAAAGGATATAAAAATGAGTCAATGAAAAAGAAATATAATTTCACAGGTAAATTTCAGCATTAGAGAAAAAAAATTATGAGAGGCGCAGCTTTGAATTCGGAACAATGATTTCGAGCTGTAAAAGCAAAACTGAAGACTTGAAGGCATCAGAAGATGTGAGAGATACTATTTTCGATGGAAAAGAATTCCAAGTATCGATACATCTTGAAATGCACAGGTGGAATGACCACTTGGTAGTTTAAAAGTTAGAATAATCCAGAGGCAATGGGAGCTCCTTTTAGTAAAAGGCGAAGGATGTATTTTGAGAAGGTTAGTGTAGTCAAGCGAAGTGTTTCCATGCACATTTTTATGAACAAAACAGAGATCCATAACATTTCGCTTATATTATAAGGTTGTGAGTGACAGAGTACTTAATCGAGAGAGATAGTCACGGGAAGCGAAACCGGCTCTGGCAAATAAAGGTCTGGAAAACAGTCTCCGTACTTTTTCAATTGAATTGATTACAGGGTGACCATAAATTACCTAGACAAGTTTTTAACGCGCTCTATTGCGCGACACAGTTGACCGATCTTTGTTTTCATTTTCCCATGATAATGCTCTGAGACTGGTTGTTTCTCGTTTTAAGTTTCATGACTCTAGCTTTATTTGTACAGTTATGGTGAAATCAAGTCCTCTTCGTGCTGCGATCATTGCACTGCACAACTCCGGTCACACGAGAGCGAACATCGCGCGACGACTCAATGCTCCACGATCAACTGTTTACGCCACCATCGTTCGTCTTCGGGAGACAGCCGATGGCAAGGACCGTGCAGGAAGATGTCGTCCACCGACATCCGACACGCCCCAGATTAGAAGCAACGCATCGCACGCAATCCTCGACAATCCATGAGGAAGCTTGCTTCGTCGGTCGGTATCTCCCGTGAATCAACGCGACTGATAATCAAACACCGTTTCAGGATGTACCTCTACAGGATGCAGAAACGACATGGATTGGATGCTCGACAGAAGCTTCTTCGACATCAACGGTGCAAAGAACTGTTGCAACGATGTGCGCGGGCCGAGCATTTCCGTACGCTATGGACTGATGCAAAAATATTCACCATTGAGATGTCGGTGAATTCTCAAAACGACAGAATACTTGCTCACGATCGTAATGGAGCAGCTGAGCATGGAATCACAGTCGGAAGAAGCAGCCACCTCAAGTACCTCATGGTTTGGGGAGGTGTTTGTGCAACGGGCAAAACGCCGTTGGTTTTCGTCGACCCTAGTGTGAAGATAGATGCCAACTTCTACGTAAAGAAGATCCTGAAAGACGTGGTAGAGCCCTGGAGTAGGACACACTATAATGGAGCTGATTGGACCTTTCAACAGGACTCGGCACCTGCCCACAATTCCAAAAACGCACAAGAGTGGTTGCGCACACACCCCCAAACTTCATAAGCACTTCCGAAGGGCCATCGAATTCCCCCTACCTGAACCCGCTGGACTTCAGCGTCTGCGGCGTCATGCAGGCAAAGACTGGAGCTATTCACCACCACACTCTCGATTCTCTGCGTGCCGCCCTTCTGAAGGCATGGGACGAACTCGACAACGACTACCTGCGGTCACTGGCATGTGGATACGAGCGTCGTCTCAAGACATGCGTTCGCGCTAGAGTCGGCCATATCGAACATTATTGTGCATAACTGTTGATTATATATTGTGATAAAGTATGTTATGATACCAAGATATGAATTTCGTTTTGGAAGGAAATACAGACATTTACATTTGTCCAGGTAATTTATGGTCACCCTGTAGTCCTATGCCAGTAGGTGACAACAGCTCACACCCCGTAATCAAGCAAAGGAAGAACATAAGTTTTGTAGGCTCTTAAAAAAATACAAGCAGAAGAGGTCTTGAAGCTGCGAAAGAGAATGTTCATAGTCGTGTTCACATTCAATATAACTTGTTTTACATGGTCAGAGAACGACAAGGAATTGGAGAACAAGATTCCCAAATCTTTAACAATATCAAATGACGGAAGCAATGTGTTTTCAATAGAGTATAGACTGTGAGGATTGTTCAATCCAGAGCGTAGGGTGAAACATTTCGTGATAGATATTGTTAAAGCCCAATTAATATAATAGCTATGAATATTATCAAGAGCTGTTTGAAGAAGGGTAGGAGATGCAGAAAAACTTTTACATCATCGGCATACAAAAATCAGTGAACACCTTCTGAATTATGTTCCGCAATGTCATTGATAAATACCGAGAAAAGGAGGGGACCAAGGCAACTGCCTTGAGGAACTCCAATCCTGCAATACTCAGAAACAGATAGGCTATCATTAACTAAAACACGAAAGAGCCTGTTTGCAAGAAAGGACTGAATCAGCGAAAGAAGGGATGACTGACTGCGCAAGCAATGCAGCCTGTGAAGTTTGTAGGTTTCTTTGATCGACTCTATCGAATGCCTTAGAATAGTCAAGCAGGCATATATGAAAAGGGACTTTCTGTGAAAGTAGCAACAAGTATATGGAATGTGAGTGAATCAAGAAAGATTCCCTAGAGCGTTTAATTCATAGACGAGTTGCAGTCAGTGATTTTGATTTGCCATAAACGAGACATGTTAAAGTGTTGGTACTGATTGTAGGATATGCTGATATTGCTGGAACGATCCGGTTTTTATTTATCGACTTCCTGCTACAAAACGGATACAATACTGTATATCAGTCGAAATGAGTTAAAATAGGCAGAAAAAAACCAACAAAAAAGTATCTGCTTCTTTTCAGATGATCTCTTTTTCAAAATTTGGCGTTCCCGTTCTATTTCATTATCGATCTGACTTTGTCTAAGACAGTTTAACCCCCCCCCGCCCACCTCCTTTATGCTTAGCAGTGTAGAAAAAGTGGACTTGTTTTAGATAGATTGTGAAGCAGAAAGAGAGAATCGGCCTCAGAAGAGTAGATTAACTTCAAGTGGTTGGAAAAAAGATAATCAACAATGAGGAGCGCGACATTTTAAGACTCTTCAGAGTATTTTTTCCAGACTTTATCTCTTGGAACAAATAAGAAACAACTATTTTTGTGCCTTCTCAAACTTTCTCTGATGCTCCTCTTATCAATTTCTCTCTCGATTCTATCCTAGCAGTTGAACGTCGCAAATCCTCCTTTCTCACAATCTTATTTATTTCTTTTGTTTCTATTCTTTCTGTCTGCAACATCCAACAGATCAGTGAACTCTTCTACTCCCTGTTTGCTGTCCGAAGACCAATGGGAGGTGATTGGACGATAATAGTGATGACTACGATGGTCAAGAAGAGAGAAGCGCTTGAGAAGCTGACTTTGAGAGAAAGAGAGTGGTGAAGTAGTGAAAATGATGAGGATGTTTGTGCAAGACTGAGTAGATGAATAGTAAGACAAAAGAAAGAGAGAAGAGGAGTTTTGGAACATGAGAGAGTAAAAGAGGGAGTTAGAGACGGATATAGAGCGAGAGATAAAGCGAGAGATCAAGAGAGGGTCAGACAGCTAGAAATAAGAAAGGGTTCAATTCGAACGAATATTTCAGAGGTAAAGATCTTTTTCATTAATTCATTCATTCGTTCATTCTTTATTCCTTGCACAGATTATACAGGGTGTACAGAAAGTCCAGGTGCATAGTATTTTCCCGATAAAAACTTAACGGATTGAGCAAATCAAACAAAATATTCATCAAAGTTTATTAAAATAGTTTGGGATATAAATGCGTTTTCAAATTTCAAACAGCCCTCCTTTCTCCTTGACACAGGCGCGGAGTTGCTTGTAGAAGGCACCCACCGTGGTGTACAGGTAAGCGACGTCAAGATCATCCCACGAGTTCTGTAGGGCGCGCTTCAAACTTTCCAAATTCTTGTGTGGGGAAGCACAGGCCTTGCTCTCAAGAACCGACCACACAAAGAAGTCCAGAGAATTCAAATCAGTGAGTACGGAGGCCATTCGGCGGATGTGATCATGGAGGGGAAATTGCTCTTGCACCAGTCTTGCACCACTTTGGCCTTGTGGGCGGGCGCAGAGTCCTGCTGGAACGTCCATTTGCGTCCCGCGAAGTGAGCCTGGCTCCAGGGAAGTACTTCCTTCATGAGATATTCGTTCAGGTAGTTATTGGCATTATTTTGACTCCCTGCTCGACGAAAACGAGCGGAGTCTTGCCAGTCGCGCAAATCCCTGCCCAGACCATGACAGAAGCGGGATGGCCCTTTCTCGAGACGTAACGGCCACTCTTACTGGCATCTTTGACCGATTTCGACCAAATCCTATCGTTCTGGTGGTTTAAGGACTGCTCAATATTGAACAACTTCTCATCGGTGAAGAGAATATCCGAACAGTCCACCGGCTTGAACCACTTTGACAGTTCAAGACATCTGCAAAGACGGGTCACCTTCATCTGGTTCGTAAATGTGTGAGTCTTCTGCAGCTTGATGAGGCGAAGTCCAATGCGAGATTTTACGATCGTCTGAACAGAACTAGAAGAGATATTCTCTCTTTCGCGAGTTTCCTGAGACTCCGCTTGGGGTTATATCGAATCTTGTCTCGGATGCTTCTCACGTTGAAGGAAGTGGTCGCGGTCACTGGTCTGCCGCTCCTGGGACGGTCATTCGTCGTAACAGTCTCACCAAAGCGACGTATCGTGATTTGAATGGTCCTGCGGGCGAATCCAGTGGTTCTGGCGATGTGCTTTTGAGTGTGACCGGACTGGCTGAAGCGCATAATGTAGCCTCGGTCCATATCAGGGAGCATTATCAGAAAACGAAAAGAGTTATCTTTCTGATTTTTTCAGGGTATGTTAGCAACATTATGGATAATATACGAGCGAAAAATCGCACGGCCGCTACGCCAAACAAAAAAGATGCAAAGTGACAATTCGGTCACCTGGACTTTCTGTACACTCTGTATTCAACTTCGTTTCACAATGAACAAGAACAATAGCGGATATGCATGGACTGTCTTTTTAGTGGCGGTGTGTGTAAGCAAAAGGTTGCTCAACTAGGGGGGGGGATAGAAAATGCTATTAATAAAGAAACGAGCCTTTAGTTATCAGAAACAAAAGTATTTGGTGAAACTAGGTTGACAGGCAACTTAAGTAAGTTGTTCTTAAATACCTTGCAATTAGGATCGTTAACGATTTCAAAATCCAATGAATTCCATACTGATAACTGACGAGGAACACATGTTAATATGAAAGACTGATTAATATTATTGGGTGGAATAAGACGCAAAGAATGAGAATGGCGAGAAAAACTTTCAACAGCTGATATTTTATATAAATGAATAGTATCTATGTCACATTTCTCATGGATACATTTGTGAATGAAAGTAAGGTCAGCAAGGGCTCGACGGAATTCACAAGTTTGAAGTTCTAAATAAATTCTAACAAAAAAATAAATAATATACGGAAGTATAGGATGACCGGCTCTAGCTAGAATTCGTCTCGTAAACGAGTGTTGTACTTTCTAGATAAGTTTCACTAGTCCAGATGACGTAGGGTTCCAGAGCTCGCTAGCATATTCTAATAATGGTCGTACATAGATTTTAAAGGCAGAAGTCAGAAGAGGAAGGGATGGCTATTTGAACGCTTTTAATAACATATTCACAACAGAAGAAGCCTTTTTACATTTCTCATTTATATGTTTACGGTAAGAAAAACCATCGGATATTATTACTCCAAGGTTGGCTGATTCACTGGCTAGAATGGGTATATTTTTCATTTGATAAACATTACGAGAATTAGATAAACCAAGGTGTAAAACGCTACATTTAGATAGCGATAAACACAAGTTCCACTCTAAACACCATGCTAAAACACAGTTGAGAGCGAACTGTATCTCATTTACAGAAAGAGAGACGCGTCCCATTATTTTAATGTCGTCGGAATATAAGGATAACTAAATATTGAGAGAAAATACATGTTTAACAGAGTCAATGTACATTAAAAATAAAAGTGGACCTAGCGAGGAGCCTTGAGGGACTCCTGATTTAACGGAAATAGGGTTGGAAAACCCATTATCGTTGTTCACTGACTGGGTACGTTGATTCAGGTAACTACTAAACCATCTAACAATATTAGACGGAAAACCATAACAATGAACTGTGTGTAAAAGCATCCTGTGGTCAACTGAGTCGAAAGCTTTGCTTATATCTAGAAAAACAATATCAAAGGAGAAACCTTGAGCAAGAGAATCAACAATGAAAGCATGAGATTCTACCAAAGACGTGGTAGTCGATCTTTTTGCTCTAAAACCTGCTTGGTGAGGGGACAACAATTGTTCATTTTCAAAATACCAATAGACTTCACTAGAAACAATTTTTTTCCATGACCTTAGACAAAGAGCAACATAAAGAAATCGGTGTATAGTTACAAACAAAATTACGTGAACCAGCCTTATGTACTGGTTTAACTATAGAACTTCTCCATATAGTCGGCACAATGCCTGAGAGAAGACTGTTATTGAATATTATATATAACGGCTTTACAAGAGCAAAACGACATTTCTTCAATAAAATGTTAGGAATACCACCGGGGGAAGTGTTACATTTAGATTCAAGAGAAGAGAGAGCGCGTAAAACCATCTCCTCAGTTATACACTCAAGACTAAATGGTTCATTTACTTCAGGATAGGTTGGATATGGTAAGGGACCTTGCAAGAGCTTCGAAAAAACAGAAGAAAAATAATGGAAAAAAGCGTCTGCCTTTTCTAATTACGAAGTTATTTCATGTCCCTGGTCGTCTATCAAAATGGGCATGGCTTGATTTACATTATTACTCAAACGATTTCTGCAAGCAGCAAAAAAAAGACTTTTGATTACTCGCAATATCAACTTAGCTTCGTGTTCAAGTTTGAACTCATGTAAATCTATCAAATTCAACCGTTTTTCTGATACAGTAATCAGAATATGGGTAATTCTGATATAGACATTGCAGCTTGCGGTAAAGTTTACGGAGAAAATTGGGATAACGAAACGTTTGGTCTCCGCAATTAATGTTCGGGACATACTTCTCAATAAGAGAGCGAATGATCTTTTTCAGAATGTATTAAGGCATAATTAAGGCATACTAATATTATTCTGAAGACTTGCGTTGAAAAAAAGTTCAAAGTGAGAGCTTGTACATATGTAAAAACTTTCTATTAAATTTGCGATCGAGGGACTCATTTTATGTAACTTGGGGCGAGTGAAAAAATCCATAAAACGTAGATCAAAGAGGCCCATCTACGAACAAAAATTATAATCTGAAAATATATATCTTGGAGAGAGTGGTTAGATGTAGTTCTGTGAATCTAGTGATTTCCTGAAGAAAAAAAAAAGAAATTTGAGTTAGTTCCTCATCATAAGAGCAAAAAAATTGTACATTTGTTTTTCTCATTGCCTGCTTACGATCACTCACAAAAATATGTTTCAATTCATCTCAGACAGTCTTTCGTACTGTCTGCATGGGGCATGCCAGTAGGCACCCAGAAAGTCCTTCTTCTTCATATTTATTTGTACCGCTTAAGAGTAGCTTTTCTTTTAGCTCACGCGATTGCTCAAATGAGCGTCTTCAGTATTCTTTCCAGTTGTAAATAAGAGTATTCCCTACTCCTCGTTGATCTCAAGCAACGGATTTTTATACCGAGCAGAGGAGCGGATTGTTCGCAGAAACTCGTGCAAAAATCGTGTGGTGTGACGGGAACCAAACCCGTGACCTTTCGCGTTCCGGGCGAATGCTCTCCCCACTGAGCTACACACGCACACATGATAATGCACATTTTAAGGCCCCTACAACATGCCCCCCTCTCAACACCGAGGTCTCTCGAGGTGTAGGGTCAGAGCTCTAGGCGCCTTTGTTTCTGCGAACTAGCTCATGCTGGGGTTTTCTTCTTTTTCTCTTTTTTTCTTCTCTTTATCTCTTTTTATCCTCTCTTCTCATCCCGGTTCGGCCCCCATGTAAATAAGAGTATTCCCTACTCCTCGTTGATCTCAAGCAACGGATTTTTATACCGAGCAGAGGAGCGGATTGTTCGCAGAAACTTGTGCAAAAATCGTGTGGTGTGACGGGAACCGAACCCGTGACTTTTCGCGTTCCGGGCGAATGCTCTCCCCACTGAGCTACACACGCACACATGATAATGCACATTTTAAGGCCCCTACAACAACAATTTATTTGTACCGCTTAAGATTAGCTTTTCTTTTAGCTCACGCGATTGCTCAAATGAGCGTCTTCAGTATTCTTTCCAATAGATGCTATGTCTTTCTCTATTATGTCTCATCATCTAGTCTACGGTTTTCCTTGATGTTCTTTATTCAAAGTACAAAGACGGTCATCCATTCAGTTCTAAATGAGATAATTTCAGGCACCACAGCCTCTGCAATGTGTCCCACAGTGTCAACCTACTTGTGCGCCCTCGTGCACACAACAGTTCTCACAAGTATGTTTTTTGGTTTTTTTTCAGTCATCGTGATTCCTGACTGTCTCGTCATGCCAATAATCAAGATATTTATGTAACATTTTCCATATTTCAAACCAAGTTCAAACTTCCGATTATGTGGATTGATCGAAATTTGAAAAGATTACCAAATATTTATCTTTTTACATATTGCTTCATGGGAAGTGCCTCTTGATGAAAAATCAAACTGAATGTTTTTATGTGTGAAATTTCATTACTTCACAGTGGAAGTTATCAGAAAGTTATTTTATTTTCAAAATGAATTCTTGGCGCCTTTATGCATGGCGCATTGATCTGTTTAATAGGAATCTCCAAGTTGTTCTTATTTACAAGAATCACAATTAATCCAGTCTTGGTGAATCAGAAAAAGTTAGGAAAACTAAGTTTCTGTTTTGTCAGTGTTGCCTTCAAAAGCAAAATGAGTTATTTTACTAACAAAAAGTCGATTGATTCATCAAAAAAATTTGACTCCGGAGGCGATTTCTATTGGGCGATCGTTTAAGCTATTGACGCAGGGTGAACTGGTTCTTTGCAGGGCTACAATCAGCCTTCGCCGATCGTTCTCTGCAACCAACTCTCGGGTTCGGGTAACGGCGGCTGTGCATGCGGCCAAGGCTACTCACAGTGCATGCAGGGCATTTGTTGTTTGAGAAGGCGGGCGAGAACTCTCAAGTCCCTCTAAACTTACATCATTTCTTGGATGACGTCATAGAATTCACTTGTAACCCATATCATTCTTCCAATAACAACACTTTGTGCGAGGCTCGAAATTGTCTGAGTCTCCTACGACGAATACGAGTTCATTTTAAACATTTCATTACCCTTTCTTTGGACTTTATGACCACCCGAATATATTTTCCTAGGTTCTTTTGTTCACTCGACCAAAAATTTGTTCAGTTGCAATTCTAACCCCCTACAACAAAAACTAAATATCATCACCGTCATATGCCTGGACCCAATATCCACATTCTCGTTCAAAACCCATATTAAAATTAACGTCATCTTGCCTTTAATCTGCTTCGAAGCTTTCTATACTTAGTTGGTCATTAGAATGATCACCGCCTCTGATTTTGAGTTCAGTGAGTTAGAGAAATTAGGATAAGTCTGTACTTTTCTGTCCAGCGTCTGTGAGGTTTTCAAAACGTTTACAGATGGTACGACCTTGTAAGGCCTCTCTAGTACTATTTATTATAACAATATTGAATGCAAAAATGTAATATCTAGTGAACTATGACTAGCATTGTTAATGTTGACTTACTAAACAGTCAATGGAGAAAAATGCCTTCGATTTGTTGTGTATAATGTTGACTGAAGCCTTGTACTTTTGCTTTCATATATGTATCAATCTGTATATTCCCTCCGAATCGATTGCTCAAGCTGGTGATTTCGCACCTTTCTTCTCTCATCTCACGTCCACCAAAGCACGCTACTCCCGTTTTTCTTTCCTGTAGCTGAAAAAAAAACTTGAATAGAAGTATGATAATGTTTGAAAAATAGCATTTCTTAGCTAAAATAATTTTCCAGAGAACCGCATCTCTTTCTTCTCGCTGCGTACTTAGTTATTTTCATTTTGGGCTCTGTATGAAAGAAGACTCGAAAGAGCTTGTCTATTCAGGTAGAAAACAAATGCACTTTCTCCTTCCATAACCTATAAGTTCATGTCAACAAAGTGTTGTCTTTCTGTCTTCAGTTCCCGTTCTTAGTATCCTCAGCGGATCTCTAGCAAGAATATCATACATTCTCCAATCGCACCGCTCGCTCATTTTTTTTCTCCACTTTCTGCACAGTTCACTACTCAACACGTGAATGATGCTGTAATTTTAAGTCATCGTCGAGTGCGCCAACATCAACGGCTCCTATTGCATGTTCGAGCAAGTGCGCCTTGCTTCTCTCCGATGGACTCGCTATAAAGATTACTTCGAGATCGAGCCCATCCAGTTAATAAAAACCAAACTCTATCACTTGCAGATCCATTTTCTTCGCAATTCCATGCCACACCGAATCACTCGCACTTTTCTCAGTTTAGACTTCTCTAACACCTACAGAAAGTATACGTTTATCTGTTCTAGAAAGTAGAAGTTTATAGCTTCAATCTTCACTACTCACTCCATGTATGAATTAAGGACTATTCTCTGTAGCACTTTGATACGTAAACGCCTTGTTACTCTTCGGCTCTTTGCCAGAGACGAGTTCTGTAAAACATGTTTAACTTTCATCTTACAAAAACAATGCTGCGGCGCAGCGGAGCTACATTGCTTGTGCATTAGAAATTCGTTCTAGTTCGTAGTCCTTGCGTTGTTGAACTTTGCTCTGAAAACGCATCATCGCCTTGTTTAATGGCGAATGGTTAATAAAGTATTTAGTACTCGTACCTTTTGTTTACTTCACCGTTTTCTTTGAATATGGGGAAAGTTGAGGTTTATTCGAAAACGTTGCTTAGGAAACTTCGTTTATGTTTTGAGACTTTGAATGTGTGTTATTCGAAGGCCAAAGGGCGACTTTTAGATGTCTTCACTGTAAGAATCAGAAAATCTCTGTCGATTTATTTGAGAAAACTAAATCGCCATGAACTCGATATCTTAATTGTTTTCAGATAATTCAGAGGTCTTCCCTGAGATCTTACAAAATCAGTTATAATGGTTCTTACCTCAGCAAAATCATTTCCAGCTTCATTCTAGAGTTTTTTCAAATTCAATGCAGTGCAAGTGTTAAGAGTTAGTTCTTCATCGCCTGATGCAAATTTTTACTTTCTGGCACGCACAAGACGGAAAGTGAATCAAAGAAGATTACATAACGATAAGACCGTTTCATCAGAGAGAAATTAGAAATGTGACAGAAAACGTGAATTAACCTGTTTAAATACTGTGACTTGATACGATCAACAGTATCACTCTGCAAGCTCTAACTAGAAGCTCAAGACGCGATGAAAATCAATCGGTAAAATTAAAACTGTGTCTTCGGTTTTCTATAAATGATTGTGGCGAAAAAGACAACAGCGTTTTTTGTATTAATCAGAAGAGTTACGACAGAAAAAGATACTGAAGGATGCAACCTTCAGAATTAAAAGGCTTTCGAACAAATATCATAGATCAAAAGGTAGTAGCAGAGAGAGATACTTGAAAAAAGCGGAGAAAGAGTTGCCCCCTGAGGCAGGCAGAGAGAGAGAGAGAGAGAGAGAGAGAGAGAGAGAGAGAGAGAGAGAGAGAGAGAGAGAGAGAGAGAGAGAGAGAGATAGAGAGAGGGGGAAAGAGAGAGAGACCGAAACTGAGAAAGAGAGAGACACAGAGAGAAAGATATAGAGAGAAAAAAGACAGAGAGAGAGAGATAGAGAGATAGAGAGGGGGAAAGAGAGAGACCAAAACTGAGAAAGAGAGACACAGAGAGAAAGATATAGAGAGAAAAAGACAGAGAGAGAGAGAGATAGAGAGAGGGGGAAAGAGAGAGACCGAAACTGAGAAAGAGAGAGACACAGAGAGAAAGATATAGAGATAAAAAGACAGAGAGAGAGAGAGAGAGAGAGATAGAGAGAGGGGGAAAGAGAGAGACCGAAACTGAGAAAGAGAGAGACACAGAGAGAAAGATATAGAGAGAAAAAGACAGAGAGAGAGAGAGAGAGAGAGAGATAGAGAGAGGGGGAAAGAGAGAGACCGAAACTGAGAAAGAGAGAGACACAGAGAGAAAGATATAGAGAGAAAAAGACACAGAGAGAGAGAGAGAGAGAGAGAGAGAGAGAGAGAGAGAGAGAGAGAGAGAGAGAGAGAGAGAGGTTTAGGGAGAAGGAGTGGAGACTACCGAACCAGAGGGAACCGAGAGGAAGTATAAAGAATGGAACAGAAGAAAAAAGCCTTTGAGAGATAAAGAGATAGATACAAAAGACCTAGTGAAAACAAGAGAGAGAAATCTAAAAAATTGAACTAGAAACAGAAATGGAACGAGAAAGGAAAATAGAAAGATAGATAGAAAGAGAAAAGTCGAGAGACAAGAGAGTAGACATGAAAAACCAGAGAGCCGAGACGTACTTTAGTGGAATAGCGAGAAAGATAGATGAGGAAGACAAGGAGCACATAGGGTCGCCTCTTGACTGAGCTGCCTCTCTATACAAGAGTGATTCCTGATGCTGGGAAGAGAATCTGGAGAATTTTAGAGAAAGACATTTTTATGTATATGATTCTAATATGGAGTCAGTAACGGATATAAAAGTGAGTAAAGTTGCTATATGGAAGAAAGCATCCAACGTACTAAAGTGAGTTCGCATGGGGGATCGAACCTAACTGTGCCCCTTTCTTTGGGAGCGATTGATTCACCTCCCTGTCATTCAATCTGTTGGATAGGGTTACATGATTCGCCCAATTACTTTTTTTACTTTTTCACTGTGGTCACACAGTTTTCACCTTTTCTTGCAGTGAGGAGAACAAATATGTTGGGTAGTCACTGAAACAGTGGTTCAATTCAAGAACTTCAATTTTTAGGAATCAATCAACCACAAGAAAACCCCTCGACATGTTCAAGGTCTACAATCTCAAATAAAGCTCTGAAACATCATACTGGACTTTTTCTTTTCTCAATCAGCAATGGCGGATAAATTCGCCATGTTTAGTAATTTGAAGTCCCTGAGATGAATTTATCAATCTAAACCATGTCTTTCTTTCCACGGTTGTCTCCCAATGCCATCATTTATTCCTTTGAATTTACTTCAAAACCAATTTCTAAGACAAGTACGCACTTCATACAGTAATTGTTGAAAAATTCTCACCTCTTTTCAACAAAGTTTATAAGTATTTGTTATACATTGTGGTATCGCAAATTCATTCTTCTTGAGGATAGTTTAAACATATTTGTCTTTTCATCCATAGAAGAATTTATTCAATGAAAACGTTTGATCATCTTTAAGACTGGGAAGCCAATAAAAATAATCGAGCAGATTAAAGGAAAATATACGATTTGAGCTACACGTATGCCAATCGGGCAAGTAAAAGAAATTTCCCCGACTAAGACCTTACTTTTCATATTAAAAGCGATAATTATTCGTTTTTGAACACTAACAGACTTTGGAGTAAACTTTTCTTCAAAATTAAAGTTTTAGCTTATAGCTTTCTTTGATAGATTTTTTTTCCAGACTTTTTCAAACTGTTCCTTTGTTGAAAATCTCAAACCACGTTTAATGTAAACATTTCCATTCTACTAATGACACTAAATACAAGCAGCTCATGCCAAGTAGGACATGTAGACTTTTAAAAAAATTTTGCGGTGAGTAAATCATGCATTAACTCACCATCTTGCCAAAAAATAATTAAATTCACTGTTAGGAATTTTTCAATATTGATATTGAACGATCTCTGTCTCTCTCTAGTTCTTTAAACTACAAAAAAAGTTTTCTCAAATCTCATTCGCAACACATAAGACTGCTAGTTGCAATTCACATTTTCACTTTTCAGCAGCAGAAGGCGAATATTTTTCCTTGCATGCATTTCTTCCCTGCAGGACAAAAGTTATGCGCGCAGCTGATACCTGGAAGAGTTTTTTGTTTGTTATTATATATAAGAGAAAACTGTTTACTTGCAAATCATTGTTTCATACTTTTCAAAGATCAAAGGTAGAACGTTTTATATCACATGTTTGAAGCACAAAATTAGAAGGTCAGGAAGATTATACAGATCCTCATGATCATACAATCAATGATTATGATTCAACGCTCAGTTCTCTGACAAAAATAAATTAAAAATTGGTAAAAACTAAAAATTAAAGGCAGAGAAATCAGGTGGTTTGACTCAAATTTCATTTTTGGAAAGTGTCTACATTATAAATGTTTAAATTTTTTAAATTTTATATTCTTTGTTTTAATTCATTGAAAAAATCCTTCGGGTTTTCAGGATAATATTTTTCAACTCATCTTATTCAAATAAACAAAAAATCAGTACAACCGTTGAATCGCGTTTAGGAAGCTACTCTGGAAACTAAACAGTAATATAATCTGACAACCAGTAGAATTTTCCCGCCAAATTTTGTTCCACCTCAGAAGAACACACTTTTTGCTTTCTTAAAGATATCTACTTTTAAAGCTAGCTTAATTGAAAGTTGACTGTCGGAAGGCTAACCCAATCTGTTTTGGAACCAATCGCCCTGGTCATCCTGGTGAACTGAGACTCCGTTCGGGCACACAGGATTGTACTCTTTGCTGTAGAGCTCTGCAAGAAGGTAAAGATTTTCCCGCAACTCTTGTGAAAAAAGGAGTCATTTATCCATGACACTAAAAATAGTCCTATGAATAATATCGAACGCATCCGTTTTTATATGCAGTTATTACAACACTGTATCAATTTATTGTATCTACGTGGAAGTCTCAATGGCCTTGGGATGGTTAGCGGAAAAAATGGGTTCTCCGGGTTCACCGTGAGAAAGTAGTTCAAGAGAAAATGGGTTCTCCGGGTTCACCGTGAGAAAGTAGTTCAAGAGAAAATGGGTTCTCCGGGTTCACCGTGAGAAAGTAGTTCAAGAGAAAATGGGTTCTCCGGGTTCACCGTGAGAAAGTAGTTCAAGAGAATGGTAAATTCAAAATTATTTGATCTTTCAAGGAAATTTTTTGAGCAGTAGGATCTTGTTGGACATATGTAATTCACAAAAAAAGTGGATGAATTTGAAGCCGTTTTCTCGGGATAACTAAGAGAGGAAGAACAAGGAAAAAATTACTTTTTCATTGTGATTCCAATGACCTTTCAAAATGAACATTATGAAATTTCATAATGAACATTAGGAAATTTTCTTGGTTTTTTGTTGTTGTTAAAAATAACATCTCATCAATTTACGTATTTTTTGCTGTACAATGTGTTCTCGAAATGTCGTAGAAACATAATCATTGAGAAGCAAGGTATCACGACATTTTGCACCGCGACATTTGCACGATGAAAACTTACACCCTAAATTTCACAATCGAAATACTTCCATGTATTTTTTCATTGGAATTTGTTCTTAGGGTCAGGTGAAAATTACGCTAACGAGGCCGTATGGCTTAGTATGACACTGTATACAAAGACCAGCAACATTATTAGAGCTTCGGAGAAAAATTATGGCAAAATCCGGGTGCGAGTTGTCGGGGTGCGAAATGCCGTGATGCGAAAAGTCAAATAACCGAGAAGCAAGCATATTTTACTAAAACTATACCTTCAACTTCAGTAGGGCAGCAGAATCCAAAGAACGCTCCCATGCGACAACTGAAAGCGATCGAATCTAGAGATCTTAGAGAAGTCGAGTTTTTTTATTCAGCTCTTTTAAGTACTTTAATTTTTCAGCACTTTAACTTGAAACTAACCAAAAAAATTTATTTAAAAATATTCATGACTGATTAAGCGAATCGATGTACAAAATCAGACTAGAAATGTGATGGTTTGAGCTTATTTGCAGTACCAAAAACTTATAAGTAAATAATTTATTAAACTCGGTTGAGGTTCATTTGTAAACTCACCAAATGAGATTCAATTTAACTAAAATTAACTTTCAATTTAGCTTTTTTGCCCAAGTTTTCCATTCATCGTCCCTTTTGATTATTCGTTTTAATGATTCTGAATTTTTACGGATTATAAGCTCCCATTCTATCACACCTATACAAACATAAAAAACTATCCTTTTTTCAAAATACTGCTTTTGATGAAATCGTAATCCTTCTTCCCGAATAAAACAGCTTGTGCAATCGAATATTCAAATTTTCTGAGACTGTCATTCTTTAACATATACTTAAATGAAGATGTTAGAATGAAAGAACAAAAAATTAGAATGTATAAACAGGTCTTGCACCTAATTTGATGTTCGGAAAGGTTAAATGACTAACTTGCACCTAATTTGATGTTCGGAAATGGTTAAATGACTAACGTGAAACCGAGAGCACATTGGGTGACAGCTTCCGGAGGCAAGAGACTCTGAGATAGAACGGTTTATTTTGTTAATAGAACTTCGAAAGTTTCTCTTTTGAGCTTCATTGTAAATTTTTCTTCTGCTTTCCTAAAGTCGCTACGAGGCAAGGTACGCGCTCTCTCGGTTGAAGTATTTACCTAACCACTTACTTCCTGAGGCTGTTCTTTGGTCACTGTTGGTTTTTGAAGCAAGGAGTGACTAAGAGATATTATAAACCACTAATATTATAAATCCTTTAAAACCCCTAAAGCCTTTAAGTTAATGCGTATGAATTTATCATCGAATATGTACCCATCAGACATTATTCAGCTACCCTACCATTTAGACTCACCAGCTCTTCAACCCATCAGACAATATTCAGCTACCCTACCATTTAGACTCACCAGCTCTTCAAAAACGGATTACTTGAAGGTTTTTATTTTCAAAAATTATTTCAAGAAAAAAAGTGAGGAGGCTTGAGAAGTAGTAAGTAGAATTCAGTATTTGGTCTATTTTTAGGCATTTCAAACTAATTGTTTTATGGGAGCCGAAAGATGAAGAAGATACATATGAGGTGTAATCTTTTGACCTGTTTGATGGAATTCTATGCAGTTAAAAAAATTTAAAAAAACATGATGTCTCTATTTGCTTGTAAAGTCGTACATAACGCGCTTGCTTCTGGTAAAATAAAAACAGGGGGTTTTGTCCTGCTTAACCCTACCTTTTTTATTCCCTTGCGCAGTTTAATCATGTTTTGCCTCAACAGCAAGTCTTTGCGTTTAAATCGTCTGACTGGGCCTTCATTGAAATCTCTAATAGACCTACTTAAGTCATTTGAAACTCTTTGTATATCAAATTAGACGAGTGTTTGGATAAGAGAGTTAGAATAAAAACTGACTGAGCTCTCTGGATAACATGTGCCTACTGCTTCGACCAAACCTGCGCATCCACTCATGTCAGCTGTAACGTTATTGGGCTCAATTAAACCAGTAAACTGAGAGAAGGAAGATGAAATTAGACCAAAAGGCCAACTAATGTTTTTGAAGATATAAAGTTTTTCGAAGTTATGAGAAAAGCCCATCTAAGTTGAGAAAAGAAAGCAGAGGGATTACTAACCGAGATTGCATTGTGAGTGACACTCCAAGCTGGAGGCGTACCGGTTCTCATTCCCTCCGCACCCATAATAGAGGAAGGCGAAGCAGCCGCCGTGGTTCACGTCAAAGAAATACTGCAAGGAGACTGTTCCTACTTAATTCTTTGTTAATCATTATGTTCAAATAGTTCACATCATTCACCTGCACTAATTTATAAAGCTGTTTTTTGTTGACTGTTGCCGTCATTCATTTGTCACGATGTTTAGTCTCATTCAAGGTTAGCGTTTTCGCATTTCAAAAGCTCTCGATAAATGTACATATATGTAGAGACCGCAATGAAAATATTTTGGTACGCCATTTTTTTTAAAACTCGCGAAAATGTCTCATTTCAGTTCGAGCCTCTTCATCGGTTTTCTGAGACGGGATTTGGGAGTTTTTATGGAGTCTCGGAGCTCAGGTTACCAAATAATACTTTCCTTATTTTTGATATAAAAACGAACTTTCGATTGCTAAAAGCAAAGATATTATTTCATTGTATTAATGAAAAAACTCACGTTGACATAATGGTAGAGAAATTTTAAATTTTTATCATAGCGAAAAAAAAGGCCTTTCGAAGTTGAGCCACGTGCTAGAGTAAGTATAGTGCTCTCACTGCTTTATGTAAAAGCGAACTTTCGATTGCTAAAACCAAAGATATTATTTCATTTTATTAATGAGAAAACTCAAATTGACATAATGGTAGAGAAATTTTTTATTTTTTTCATAGCGGAAAAGAAGCCTTTCGAAGTTGAGCCACGCGCTAGAGTAAGTATAGTGCTCTCACTGCTTTATGTAAAGGCGAACTTTCGATTGCTAAAAGCAAAGATATTATTTCATTTTATTGATGAAAAAAACTTACGTTGACATAATGGTAGAGAAATTTTTAATTTTTATCATAGGGAAAAAAATGGCCTTTCGAAGTGGAGCCACGCGCTAGAGTAAGTATAGTCACTGATTTATGTATAAATTTTTAAAAAATGTTGAAGCAATATTTTTAGTCATAATTTCGCCTCGATTTCTGAAAGTTGAATTTGTTATTTTCCATTCTTACTTAGTTTTGGTTCTGTATCCTATACAATTTAGATTCTTTTGAATAAAATTTCCAAATTTTTCTGTATTGTACGAAAACAGCGTTGGAAGAAAAGCGAAAAAATTTTGAAAAGGACTACATTTCGATTACATTCAAATTACACCGAAAAGTCGATTCAAAAATTGGCGAATTTCAATCCATAAATTTCGGAATGAGAAAATCAAAAACTTTTTCACTAAAAAATGATGAAGATTACCAGTGCGAAGTTAAGGCCACGTTTTAGTACAAACATGACTCACTTGAACTTCCGCGCTCTAGCGTACCAAGATTTGTTATAGGCAGAATTTTCGAAGCTTATCTGATCTCTTTTTTCTGCTTTAAAGTAATTGTTTTGATTTTTTCATGTTTTCTTGAAATAATTAAGTGATTAAGAACACAGAAAAATAAAATTTTACTACCTATTCTTATTTTGATTTTAGCCATTGCGGTCTCTACATATATGTATATTTTTTCACATCAGAATGTGTAAAAAATTTATTTTTATTATTTTATAATTTGACTTGATACACTAGAGACAAAAATTTAAACGATTCACCCGAAAAAGTGCAAGAGAATAGAACGAGTAGTTTAAAAAACAAAAACACTTTAAACGCTACTACATTAACTTGCTAAGAAAGTTCGGACGTTTGAGGCAGCAAGAGTAAATGTGAGCTCTCTCTCGAAAAATTGTGTTGAGGCCAATAACATTGTTTTTCTTTTAAGTGCTTTTCCGTTCAAAATATTGGAAGTACATATGTGGCTACCTTGAGGGTAGATACAAATTTAGAGATAAAAACGATGTTATTGACAATCATGATGGTATAATATTATTTATTCTAAGTTTAAATTCTGAAAAAGGGTTAAACTACTCTTTCTTCTCGCGTTAAGACTAAAAAGAGCTGTTAGGAGATATGACCGCGATAATGAATAATAGGGACTGAGAAAACAAGAATAGGGACTGAGAAAACAATAATAGGGACTGAGAAAACAATAATAGGGACTGAGAAAACAATAATAGGGACTGAGAAAACTTGGAGAAAAAAGGCTTTAAGAAGTTTCGTTCTCCTAATACCGTTTTACGCCAATAATTGTAGCTATTCTGACTTGCAATCAGCATGGGAGAGAAAGTAACTAATAAAATTCAGGAATTTGGAAGTTTAAACAAACTAAAGGTAGTTCCTCGTTAAATTTTTTTGATAAATACAATGTCACTCACAGTTAAGTTTTCTTTGTAATTTCAAAGTATTCCGGGTGCTTTGATAGTAACGCACTTTCTGATAAGGTTAAGGTTTTGGCTTGAGTGATTCATTTCTTGATGGCATTGAGAAGTCAAAATTCCTAATCCGATTAACTGCTCATCAGTAAAAAAAAAACTCGCTTGAACAGTAGGCCTCTTGTTGGTGCAATTACGACCGTGGTCGACCGGTAGTTTACATGTCTCTCTAGCAACTGGGTATTCGATTTTCTTGTAGTTCTGTGCCATGGGAGCACGACCATCTTGTCCTGAAGAGTAGTTGGTAGTATAACTTTGATAAAGTCATGGTTTTATTCTGAAATGAAAAGTATCACGATTAGTAATTAATAAATCCCACAATTCAAACCTATTTGAGCAACTCTGTCCACAAAATACAAAAAATTAGAAGTGTTTGGAGGAGTATTTGTCTATATTACATTGTTTCTGTCTTTTCATCTTTTTTCTTTATCTTTTTTCCTCTTTTTCTGGTACTTCTTATTTTATCTTCCTCTTGCTTTTGAGAGTCTTCAAGTCATTGTTAACCATCCGAGACTGGAATGTTTTTTTTCCAATTCTGGTCCAATTAACTGGCACCTAGGCCGAAAAAGTCCATTTTATACCTCCAGTACTGGGGCTGCATTTGAGAACGTTGTTGTTGGTGGTCGTTTCCCGTGTGCCGGGGATTTCGTCTCCTGACTGCACATTCACACACCAGCACTCGCGGCGGACCGGATGACATTGCACGGGTGTGAAGTCTCCTGAAATTTCACGATTTCTGGATGAATAGCTTCAATATTTTTTCATCCATTGGCACTCTTTTTCATATATTCAGCAGTTTCGCTTCTATATCGCTTCTCGTAACGACGTTCTCAATCGATGGACTTTTCGAAGTAGTAATCACGTAAATTGGAACGTCGATCGATGTAGCAGCATTGACTCATGCCATAGAAAATTACCCTTTTTAGCATCGCAAGTTGGAACGTATGCGTTGGAACTGAGCGTAATAGCCGAGTTGAACAGCTCGCGAAGCGTGAAATGGCATCCTGAAAAAGCTGATTATATTTATAACTTTTTTTGAATACCTCCAAGTTCAGCTTGAGCTGCGATAGATTGAAAGAGAGAAGTTTGAGGAGAGAAAAAATAAATAAACAAAAACTTAAAAGATGAAGCTAGAATGACTTTAAAAGATAAGGAAGAAAACAAATAGCTAGTTCGAAGTCGGGGTATGAGCAGTTAAACTAAAAGTCAGATAGAGAAAGAGAGAGAGAGAGAGAGAGAGAGAGAGAGAGAGAGAGAGAGAGAGAGAGAGAGAGAGAGATAGAGAGAGAGTTTAGTGTTAGAAAGAGAGTGATAGAGAGGAGATATGGTGGGAGAGAGACAGGGAGAGAGAAAGGGAGAGAGACAGGGAGAGAGACCGGGAGAGAGACAGGGAGAGACAGGGAGAGAGACCGGGAGAGTGAGGAAGAGATCGTTTATCTTATAAAATCTCGTTTTCAGGGGGTACTAGATAGTTTTTGCAGAACAGAATACACGATTTGTGAAAGATTCTAAGTTCAAATTCATGCACTCTCGTATTTTAGATTAGAGTGATGAAATTTTTTCCCGTAGAAAAAAATCAAGACAAAAAGTAGTCTACGTGGATGGGTTAAAATCAGTCGTCTCTCTCTTACCAGGTACAAACGTGTTAACCCCAACACTACCGAATACACAGTGCTAATCTTTGAGACAATCCTCCTTGTCAAGCTCATTGGCTTCCGTAACTACTACACACTGACGGGAGCATCGAGCTGGTCGTCGTGAGTCTCTAGTTCTCGTCTCCTCCGCGATAGTTCCTGTGTGTGCAGACACACAGAAGCAATCATTCGATGAGCACTGAGACATCACAAAGTATCCTAAATCACCGATTTCTAAGTGAGTTCTTTGAATTTAGCAGTAATTTAAAGTGAATCATTATTAATAAATTTTCATTTTTAGAGCTCTGCAGCTAATCTTTTTTCTCCAAAATCCTAGCAGTGCTCTACTTCTTTGCAAATACAAAAAAACTGCATTCGAAAACGATTCGTTTCTCCGATGTCTCATTGGAACAAAAACATGTACATGCGAATGGTTAAAAGAGCCTTCTATTCGGGCTTGTTTTGGGCGAGGATCTTTATTCCTCGCAGTGTCTTTATTCCATCGCTGCGATCCACTTTATAAATCTATGATTCCTTTATTTCTAATTTTTTACCAGATAGAGCCCGACCTTATAAAGATTTCTGAACTCGAAAGCAATAAAATATCAAAATGTTCACTCTTTTTACTAGCACATAAATTGTTTCATGTTTTTTTGTGTTCCTTATACTGAAATGTGGCGGCATCTAACATTGTTCAAACCTGGAGTGATTCTAACACTACAACTACAACAAAATGAAACACGAGATTATTTGAGAAAGTTGGCTAACCGTTTCTTGTACAAGCCAATCCGTTGGATCGCAGGGTACAAGGACCGCTTGTTTGTGCAGCTGATTGAGAACTGAACTCGACTGTTTATGTGTGACCACAAGAAATTATTCTCCCACAAGTTTTGAAGTAGAATCAAGACTCGAGCACTAGAGGTCATTTCGGGGCGGAGTTGAACTCACTGCTTCCTTGGAATCAGTATTAATATTTCAGAGTCTTGTATTAATTCTAAAGTTTTGAGTTTCTGAAACCAGTTTTTCATAACTTTAAATTTTCGTTAGAGTTGTTACGGTCTGTAAAAATTATTGTTAAACTGATCTTAACGCTCAGTTAACTTGTAAATTGTGAAGTCTGAATTGTTCATATCCTGACCGAAGTATTCTTTAAGAAAACTATTAGCAAAAAATTTTTCCTGTGGTTTTTTGGGTGAAAAAAGCGGGAAAAATCGTAATCAAAGAAAATTACTTGAAAAGGTAATCAGAGAAAACACTTTCGTGAAAAGTTTTTCGATCTCTACTAGCTCCCAGTCCGACCGATTTCGTTCATAACTTGATTGTGAGCTTCTTGTCTTAAATCAAAAATGGGGTGTTTCTCTATGAGCGGAATAGTAAAAAGAAGACACAACTCCGAGATTTCATTCTTATAAAAATGTTTCTATCTTCACCTTTCTGGTTTTTGATAACTTGTTGTAAATTATCAAGTAGAATCAACTTTTTCACACACATACGAACATATACATGAATTTTGCGTTTACCTTTTAACATCAAATTTTTTCGGAAGATGAAAACGGTTTTCAAAGTAGATTCTTGCCCGGAGAGAAATACTTCAATAAAAATTTGTAAAGTTATTGATATAAGCCAAAGTTATAGGAGTCGTGAAAAACGTTTCATTGCACATGAAATATTCTTGTCTTAACTTTCTTGTCTTAACTTCCGTGAACGTTCTGAAAATCTATAAAAATTTATTAGCATTCTGAGTAGCGTTCTATTCTTTCTATTTACAGTCGTAGAACGTCGTAGAAATTACTCAGTTCCTTCAGGTTAAATTTTTTTCAAACTCGTGGAAGTGAACCTGATTAGCAGAATCGTGACTGGGACCATATACCACATAGTTTGCATTCTCAGCTCTAAAACAATCATCCATGTCAGCGCTCGGATTGAGGTACATAACTTCAGTAGTAGAGAACATATCAAATATTCCCTTTTTCTGAGAACTCGAGTTTTGCCAAAGCGCGATATGCTACACGAACGTTTTCGAACAAAACAAGAGTGAGAAGAATTGGGAAACGAGAAGATTAATGGAAACACTTAAATTTTTTACAAAAATTACTGTTATAAAGTTATAAATACTAATAAAATAACTTGATTGGTTTAGTCCAATGAACAAAAAGAAAAAACTCCGAATGTCCCTTTCGAAAACAAAATGATTATAAGAAAAGAATCGTCACGCAAAAACGACTTCTAAATTCAAAACTGTTCAACATGCACTATTTAGTAGAATGACTTCGAACTCAAGCGTTTCCCGTACGAGAAACTGGAAGGCTCAGGAATACGGCAAACAAACTGTGGAGAAGAGCTAGGAGCGGGAGTGTCGAGAGCAAATGAAGAATTCATGTTTGAAAAGGTCCAAGATCATTAATAGTTTGGAGGCGGTGCTGTTACACAAGTAAAGTATTTATCAAACAAAAACTCAGGTGTTCGCGTTTCCGAAAGAAAAATGAATTGAAAAAGTCTGACTGATGTAAAACGCCTGGTTATTCTCAAATATTGATTGTAAAATTAGGTTCTTCTTTAAATTAGGTTTCTTTCTTAGTATGTAAAAATGAATAAGAGTATATGATTTGAAATGACTAAAATTGGAAGCTTTTGGTTATAAAAAAGCGTTCTCCTTCTAATTTTCTAAAATTTTCCAACATTAAAACTCATTTAACTCTCCTAAAAATGTATGTATCTCTCGGGTCGTTTAATCTTTGGTAATTTAGTGTAAGATAAGACAAGTTCTGTTTCTTGCAAGAAACCTTTAATAGTTGTTTGAACAATGAACTTCAACTGTTTTATTTTCTAATAACTTATAAACATTAATCAAAATCGAAATCACAGCATGAAATATAGTTGTAGTACCAAAAAAATTAATAAGAGATGCTTCACACATTGTCTTTGATAATCATGAAGAAAATTTTGTTTTGTTAATACACGATTAAACCTCGATTATAAATCAAACAAAGAGTGTCGTTGTCATTAAAAAACGATTCATTTTTACTTAGACAGATTGAAAAGTAGAGTGAACCTAACAGAACTGGTTTACCGCTTGCCAACCTTTTACTTTTATAGGAAACATAGATTCTGTTAGGCGAAAATCATAATAGCATACACCGTCAGAGAAAAAATTAGAGAGAGGATGAGAGATGGTGAAAAAAAGAGAAAGAAAGAGATACGGATGGAGAGAGCGTGGAATAGCAACAAGAGAGAAAGAGAGAACAGCAATACCGAGAGAGAACAGCAATACCGGAGAGAGAGTGTGAGAAAAGCGTAGAGAGAGGGAGAAAAAGAGAGAGAGAGAGAGGAAGAGTAAGAGACAGAGTAAGGTTTTGGTAGTTCGAATGTTTGTTAGTATGTTTGTAGTAGAAAAAAGTGTTGAGAACGTTGATGCATACATATGCTATACATGCACATCAGTTAAAACTTTCATTTACAAATAGCCATAGTAATTCGATGATTGTTTTCAGTTGTCATAATAGAAACTAGACAATATAGTGAAGCAAAAAGATTTCGAGAAGGATGTGAATTCTTTGATATTTATGCTGCAGTCGTTAAAGAAAAAAACTGCTAAGAACTAGTACGATAGAATTTTCAGAGATGATTGAGTAGTTTTTCTTCGAAAAAATGTAAATTTTTCCCATTAAAAAACCTCAATGAAACTTAATCATTCCGCTATTTATTGAAGCTGCTATATATTATGGTTAAATTCTACTTAAGACTCCCAAACGAGACAAAATGCACTGCAAAAGCTATGTTATATGTATGTACTTTAGCCCTCCCCCACTTCTTGAACACGGGCGTTATAGTTTGCTGCATCACCATATATTGAGTTGTTTTATGCTTCTGATTGACTACTTCTTAAATTTGTTATTAAATTGTACTTTTTTTTAACTAACCTTGACTCTTCTATCGAGTGACTGCTTCTGGGACTTTTCTGCAATTTGGGGAGGTTTAGAATACAATTCTGTGGGGCTTTTGTACTACAAACTTTTTTCAAAAATTGTGCTCAGTTGGAGGCTTATGGGAAAGATTGCCGGGTGTGTACTTTAGTCACCCATTTTCTGTGGTGGGGGGGTGGTATTGTGGAAACTCGAAAAATTACTTTCCCCCCTTGCCAAATCTATACATTTCACTACAAAAATTCCGTGGTGTGGGGAGTTATTGTTACACTGGGGTGCTTAACGTGCTGAAGTTCTAAAGTTGAATTTCATTTATATCATATATGACAAAATTTGAAGAAGAAACTGCGCTGACTAACGTCACTTCGACGTGTTTCATAGGAAAGCGTCATTCTGAGTGTAGTCAGGTGAAGAAGAAAGGAGCAGAAAAACAATGTTTAAGAAAGGTAATCAAAAATGTAAAATTTCTATTTTTTGATGACGATTGAAATAGGTCATATCATGGGTTAAAAATTTAAGTTGTATTTATCTAACTAAAAAAACTTTCCAAACCTGTTTGTACCAAAAAGCTATTAATTATAATAAGGCTGTCGTCAACAAACACCTTTCTTTTTTTTTTTCATTCCAACAGTTGATTGACAGCTTTAAAGCAAATGTTGACCAGTGTCATCACATGGTAGGCAAACACAGATAATCTTCCTCGCGCTTGTTTCCGCCTCGCGGCAGGGATAACCCCCTTGGTTTGGGTGGATCAGCCCGGGGTGGGAGTCGAACTCTGGACTCTTCGCACAATAGTCGAACACACTACCATTATGCCACGCCCGGACATAGGCAAACACAGATATATAAGTTAAAAAGAAAACAACCTAAACTTAGCAAAAAACGACAGTTGCTCCAAGTGAGAGTTTTTTTGTAAACCACTCAGCGTTTCAAATTCAAGGTTCAGTTTAATTATGCCTATGTCATCATCCGAATCTTGATTGTCATCTGCTAAGTCTCTCTGTTTTGAGTCAAGCAAAAAGGAATTTTCCGCCTTTTGCTAATTGTTTTCAAACTCATAAAATAAATTCAATAGTTTAGAGAAAGGAAAGAAATTGATTTTTATGAGCAAAAATTATGTTAATCGGATGCGACGATGTGTGAAGAGAAAAAGATATAAGGATATGTAATTGCGTCGAGTGAAGAACGGGCAAATAGCTGATACTTCATCCCTTGGGTGGGTAAAAACAACAAAAGAACTCAGAGGCTGTTTTAACAACAAAAAATACCGCGGAACTGACTGATCAACCAAAAAGGTAAGAAACATATTCCATGCAGTGAAAGAGAAAGGACGCTTTAAAGATGGGTGCTTCTCTTTTAAAACGGAAGGTAGAGAGTAGAAAAACTACTGAAGGGATCAATACGACTGCATTTCCTTCTCCATTTAATCTCTCAACATCCCTTCATCTTGTTTTTGACTTAGTTCCGTTTGTTGACGGATGTTGTTTTTGTACCGCAGCTAAAACAAGATTTTTATTTAGCTGTAGTGTGAAAACCACCACAAAATGATGTTCATATGAAATTGATTAATTCCCTCGTGATTGTTCATGCCCCAAGGCAGAGTATGCACGGATGTGAATTACAGAGCTAAGCGGGTGAGACCAATAGCTGCTCTCTTGGTCTCTGCTAGTGTTGATATCAGGTAGAAGGGAAAATTCGTCCAAGATCACTATCAACATTTCTTGATTCTCTCGATTTAATTGGATTTGTCGAAAAAAGCCAGGAGTGACTCTGAAGCGAGACGGGATAATTGAACACCATACTTTTCACGATTCTATCTCATTGAAAAGCAGAAGCTTCGTTCTTTACCCGAATGAGGACAGTTGCTGCTTCGTTTTCCTTCTAATCTTCCGAATTTTCTCCCAAAAACTGCCTCAGAACAATCAAAGTTTCAGAAAAATGTCAGCCTCAAACATGAATTACTACTATTGTAGATTTTAACGACACAATTCGCTTCCCGTGGGCTCTATATATTTAGTATATAGTGTAAAGTTTTTCTTCTTTAATTTCTTAACTGGTAAGGCTAGTGAAAGGTTTCAAAATACTTGAACGAAAATATACATATTACACGACTTACCTTTTTATCTTTTAGGAATCAGATTTACAAATGATGCCAAGGTCAGGAAAAATTTTTCTCATATAAGAAAAGAGAAAGAGAAAAAGTTATAGATCAAGAGAGGAAAAAGATATGAAAAAATAAGATAGAACGAGAAAGAGTAGAAAGAGATGTTCACCGAATAGTATTTCGTTTAATAAGAATAACATTCTGAAAACATTAGAGACTAGAGGAGAATCCGAAAAGTAATGTCAAGGAAGAAGAGATGTGTGATATTCGAGGAAAAGATAGCATAAAACCATGATTTCTGACTCGGTACAAAAGTGAGCGACGAGAGAAGTTGTGATAGACGATCAGGTTATTCATGATCAATTAGAACACACGGAACAATATCATTTGCGGAATGGAGATTGTAATAGCTTTTTGTATGGCCAGCGGCCCACTCACTCCTTTCATGTTCGATGAATAACAACTTCGCCCGCTGAACTTGCTTTGAATTTGCTGTTTTTTTAAACAACCGATGACTCAATCCTTAATCATTGAAATACGTCATTATTAGAAAGGAAGTTTCGGGCCAGCGCTCATGTACAAATCTTCTAAGTAATGTTTTCTCAATTTTTTGAGATATAACTTCTAAAGACCAATTCAAGAACTCTATAAAGAGCATACTGATTAGAAAACCGTTTATCGAGTATCAAAAGACTAGTTTGACCGTTAATTGAGTCTTCAAATGTTTTCTTTCTCCCTATGTCATTCATTCGATTTCTTCAGCGATTTTAGGTTCGCATCAGGAGATATCCGGTATTCGATGGTGGGTGAAAGCAACGGCAGCCATGGAAAACCTCCTGTTAAAGTTCTCGCTTTTTTCTTTCTCTTTCTCTATTTCTATTTTGACCCTCTAAGAAACTTTATAAGTTATATTTTGGTATTTACGATGAAAGGGTTCACATCTGCAGGTAATTATCATTGGGAGTGGTCCAACTGCAATAGGAGCAGCCATCCGCCTTCACGAACTCATCACAGAAGGGACAATCAAGGCTGAGGTAGTTCTTCACATACAACCCCCTTTTTCTCGTTCTTTCCGTGTCATTGTTATGACTTTCTGAAGCATTCGAGTTTGTATTGTTTCTTTTCACAAAATATAACTCGGCCTCAAAGATCGGACAACCTAAAACGTCGAAGGATTTCAAATTTCTTTATCCAGTAACTTTTTTGCGGTTTATACATATACCTGAATTCGTAATAAAGCGTTCTAGGATGAAACAAAAGAGTGTCTTTACCTCGACGATTTCCTATGGACCTCATTTCGCGTATCGATTGGATTGAAGAATCCCATTTTTAGTTGATAAATGAAGAATATTCAGTTTTAAAAGCAATTTTACCGAATTCCCAGGGTGAAAGTTCTTAAATTTCTCAATTGCTTTGTTAAATGGAGTTTTTATTTGGACTTTTCTCTTTATTGGTAATTTTTGGTTGCTGCCCGAGTTCTGTGTTCTTTTAACACTTTCACTATCTTTCGAAAAACTACTAAAACTCAACAAACTATCACTCAAAAACTCGGCTGCTAAAGTTTAGATAAGCAAAAAAACTGATAGCGAAACTTTTGTATCTTATCATTTCTTGATGGAAGAGTTGAAGATATCATCACTTGTATGATGTTATTTTACCATGGTCTCATCTCGAACTGACTGCGTTCGAATCTAGTACTCATTTTCAGGTGACAATTCTTGAGGCTGCCGACAGGGTAGGTGGACTGGCAGCTTCGGTCACTTCTCCTCGAGGGTTCACTTGGGACCTGGGAGTTCATGTCACAGGGAAGTCAGTGGGGTTGAACATTAGTACTGATGGATAGTGAGTTGATTTATAGAAAGAATAGAAAAAATTGAGTACAATTGAATAGGCTGAAGGCGAACAATTTAAAGAACATAATTATTTAGGTCATTTCAGGTCAAAAAGTATAATATATTTCCAAAGAGAATCAGGTAACACAGAAAAAAGAGAGAAAGATGAGAGAAAGATGAGAGAAAGATGAGAGGTAAAAAGAAGTAGACAAAGAATGAGAGCGAAAAAAGTATTAAAATTATATAGAAAACAGAGAAAAAAAACTCAAAATTCAAAAGTTTGGAACTTTTTAAAGCCTTCAGATCAAAATATATCGACTTTCTAACGACGATCGATAATGGTGTGGAGCAATGGAATCATCTACCCAGATGCGTTTTGGTGAGTTTGAATGGGTTCGAAAACTGGCAATGGGAAATTTTTCCAAGCAAATGTTTTCAAAAAGAGTCTTTCTGAATCCGCAAGCATAATACATCTTCGAATATTGCGTTTTTTTTTGCAGTTTGGCTTAGGATTAGCATTAGTGCAGGGGTAACAAGTTCGCTCTTGATAAAGAAATCACGGCTCGGTTTAAAACCATTGTGCAATAGTTAATTTACTCATATCTTTGCCTCCATACTTAAATATCACTTCAATCTCTAGAAATTCTGGATCAAAACAAACATAGAATACTTGAACATGGGTAATCGAAGCTAGAGTGATAAAATTCCGTAAATTAGAAGAAAACTTCTCGAATATCAACTAGAAATTATAATAAAAACTGAAATAAGCAAGAAGATTTTTTCACTGTTTTCTGAAGCCTTCGATGCTTCAGGCAAGCATGCGGCATGTTTTCAAAGAGACTGGGCGATCAGCTCAAGAATGCTATGTGCCGTACCCTGTGCAGGTTGAATCTACTCTTACGAACATATGTACATCAAGAAACTTGGATGACTGTTCAAGTTAAAGTACATTAATACTAGAACGACGAAATTGTCAATAATGAAAATTTCTTTATAAATCGCTAAAAACAGGAATTCTCCAACGACGAATTTAAACCCTGTTCTTTCTCTCAATAATGAAAAAATTATTTATTTTTAACTTCACATCTTAAAGATGTAGCGATAAGAAATGGTTAAGCCGATTATAAGTAAAATCAGCTGAAAAGTGTAATTAAACAAACGATAAGTAAATAAGTATAAACAAATTTGAAAAATAGTGTTGAAGACAACATAGTGGATGAAGAAAGTTAACTTTGCTATGAAGAATGAGTAATCAGGAGAGCGTCGACTACTTCCCGGAAGAAATCCGCGATAAGTGCCGTGAAGAGTTGAAAGAGTGCAGCACAAGAGGAGGATTCCTAGCTGATTCTGAGCTGAGTAGGAACTTCGCCGAGTTCGCGAAGGAGACATTTGGAGAGACGCTCACTCAACTTTTCATACGTCCCTACAACGAGAAGGTGTGATGAACCCTTAACTTTGTCTGTATTAAACGTTAAAATTTGGAATTTTTCCAAGAATACTCATTGGACACTACCAATATGCCATACCTGAAATAATTCATAATATATCCATACGTTCTCGCATTTGAAAGAATAGGTATATCTATTATATCTTAAACTGCGAATTTTGAGTTTACAACATTTTTTTTAGCATCACTAGATTTTTGTTTAAAAAAATTTTGGTTATAGAGAATTAAAAAATCGTAAGTATCGACTTTTCTGTAATTTTTTTCTCAATTTTAATCAAAAATTCACTTTTAGTTTTTTTTTTGAGAAAAAAACTTCGTCCTAGTTTTTTTGTTGCTTTTAACACAAATTTTTTTAATATTGTAAAATGAGAGATTTGTGAGAAAATCTAGCATTGCTCCAAAAAACAGATTGAAAAACACAAGCGTTAATATCTTAATTAGCGAAACTGCATATTTAAAAAAACTGACTACTCTAGTCACGTCAAGAAAATGATTTTTACCGGGATCAATATTAGAAGCACAAAGTTGCATGGATCATGAAACGGAAGAATGTTATGTTTTTAATGAATTTATGATATAGTAAGAGCGAAAACTTAGACACAGAAGATGTAATATTATTTAAGATCTTGTATCTGAATCTTTGTAAAAATCGATTTGAAACCAGCTTATGAGTGAAAAATGGTAAAGCGCCGTTGGAAACACGACAATTTTACGACCGGTCAGCATAGGAACTGAACACTTGATAGAAAAATGCCATACTGATAGTCTAGTGCTTCATCAATCGAGCCATGGGCAGTCCATGGAAAATAGAAAACTTGAGGTGTGGACAGTTCATCTGGAAGAGATGTCCTCCTCCTGGGCTGCTGGTAGAGTGCCACCTCCCGCCAGCCTGCCATCAGCGACAACGGAGACCTTTGCTCGTGAAGGAATGCACTCCTCCTCAGAGGCGGAACGGGTTCGCTCTCCTGTGAGCCCTCCTCAGTCACCAAATCGTGAAGAACCTTCAGTAGTAATATTCCGGTTAGTAGGCCAACGTCTAAATGTGTTCAAAGATATATTTTTTTTAAAAGAGAATGTCAGTATTTATAGAGCAATTGAATGGAATGAATATTTTTAAACTTGGAGTGAAATTTATGAACTTTTAACACTCTTTATTTTGTTTCCAATGTTTCCAATATTTCCAATAGCAACAGTAAAGTTATATGTCTCACAGCCGAAAACAAATTAACAAAAAAGAAAAGGCTTAAACCACTCCCATGTGAAACTGACAGTTTCGAGTGTGCTCTGCCAGAAAATTCACGCCTCATAACTTGAACCTAATTTTTTTTGTGCGAATAGGGCAATTTTTTAACAATCAATTCAATTTGGATGCTTTATACATATTTAGTATTGCCAAAAATCAAACATGTCTAGGGATTTTTAAGAGAGATTGGAAAATTTACGTTAAATTGGAACGATTCAAAGCGCTTCTCTTCTTCTAAATATCACTATAACACGGAAGAGCAATGTGTCGATGGCGAGGTTTAAATCCAGCCCTGTGAACTAGTTTTTTTTCCCGTGTGATAGTTCAATTAATTTTCATGTTAACCAGGCGTCACTACCTTTATGTTGTTTGATTTTTAATGAAAACCGGTTTTTTGTTTTAAATCATAACATAATCGGACTGTCAAAACTTGATGTTCCTATCAATTGAGCTTGTCGTTTAATCCATTTATTCTGCTCACCTGTTTTATATATCGGCATCTCACTCTATCTCCCTTTCTGTCTCTCTCTCTCTCTCTCTCTCTCTCTCTCTCTCTCTCTCTCTCTCTCTCTCTCTCTTCATCTCCTACAGTCTGTCTCTGTTGATGTATCTCCCTCTCTTTCTGTTTCTATTTGTCTATTTTCCTTTCATGTTAAAAGGCTGTTTCCATTACAGGTACCCGAAAATACTGCGTGGAGTAGGTGCAATGTGGAAAAAGATTGTGAACGATCGAATCCCTTCTCAATGGATTCAACTCAATTCTCCCGTTGTCTCTGTACAAGTAGACAAGAAAACGGTTGCTTTCAAGTTAAATCTCTAGTTTCAATACTTTTGCTCAATCCAAAAAAAGCTTTAGCTTAAACTAATTAACTTAAATGAACCTGTTAAGCACAGATTTTTACGAGTTTTGCTTTCAAGGCTGAAGAGGAACTAAAATTGAATTTGTGCTATGCCTACAGCATGATTGATGCTAAATATAGTCGTCAGCTAAAAGTTAATGAGATCGCGTTTTTTTAACTAACTTTTTCGCAAAATATGTGTGGTAGCCTGGCAAAGGTGATGTGAATTTAAAGTGAAAGAAGTGAATTTAAAGTGAAGTCAAGATGAACAATTTGAAGTTGGAAATACTCAAACTAAAATACATACTTAAAGCAAGAAAATTAGATTCATACCGAATTTTCGAAGAAAAGAATCGTTTTAAATAAGAGCATACCCTACTCCTCGTTGATCTATACTGAGCAGAGGATCGGATTGTTCGCGGAAACTTGTGCAAAACTCGTGGGGTGTGAACTCTCGACCTTCGCTTTCCGGGCGAGGCTCTAACCCATTGAGCTTTACACGCACACAATATAATGCAGATTTTAAGGCCCATAAAACATACCCCCTCTCAACACGCAGGTCTCTCGAGGTCTAGGGTCAGAGGTCTAGGCGCCTTTGTTACTGCGAACTAGCTCATGCTCGGGTTTACTTATTTTTCTCTTTTTTATTTTCTTTTTCTCTTTTTAACCTCTTTTTCTCATCCCGGTTCGGCACCCAAGTGAATAAGAGTATACCCTACTCCTCGCTGATCTCAAGCAACCGATTTTCATACCGAGCAGAGGAGCGGATTGTTCGCAGAAACTTGTGTAAGAATCGTGTGGTGTGACAGGAACCGAACCCGCTACCTACGCTTACCGGGCGATCAGCTACACACGCACACAAGTGAAGTGCAGGGGGTCCAAATCACCTGTTACCAAGTTTTTACTGGATAGCTTGTTTACCAAAAGAGCAATCAAGTTTTTTGTTGTTGTAATATTTATTGGGTCTCTATAATAAAATGAACGGGTGAAGTTTCATTCGATTCGCCCCCCTTTGGCGCGAACCACATTTTATTTTCATTTCATTTTTTTCCCATAAAAACAAATAGCATTTAAATTGGTACAGCAATGGATTACTGCAAAAATAATAATATGGACATTCAGGTAATTTTGACAGCTAGCAGTGTCGCTGAAGAACAAGTTAAAGAAAAATAAGAAAAGGGTATTCTAATAATAATATTGTTTTTGTTATCTAAAACTATAAAAACAATTATCATATCTCAAGCAATCAAACCAAAATTCAGAGTTGAAGATTAAATAACACATCATACCGTACCATACAAGTTCGTTGCATTAATAATAGCATTAGGATGAATGGACTCTCTTCTGATTCGCCCAAGCTTAGAAATAAACAGAGCACTATTAGGTGTGGAGACCAAAACATGGGGTAAAGAGTTCCATATAGATATTACTCGAGAAATTGGTGTAGACAGTTTATTCAAATAGCACGGGATTGGCAAACTGATGCGGAACGAATTTTGTTTTCTCAAGGATCTCTCGAGAGGAGCCAGACGGTAGAGGTGGTTAGTGTTCAGATAGACATTTGAATGGATGCACTTGTGCTAAAATGACAACTCTTGAATTATTCTTCTATGTTCCAGAGTCTCAAGGTTGAGTAACTCCAGTCTATCAAAATATGACAAACCTATCAAACAAGATCTGTTTAATATTCTTGAAGTACATATATCTTTGAACATGTTAAATTTCTTTCGTAAGCCCTATTAAGGTTGGGGACCACACTTCAGATGCATACTCAATAATAGGTCTTATATAAGTTGTGATGGAACGTACAAGAACTGTGAGATAATTGGTTCGGAAGGACTTGAGAAACCGGTTTACAATTGATTCCGCAAGTTTACACTTTTTGGAAACGTGATTTCTATACGAAAACTGTTCATTTGTCGAAACGCCCAAGTCTTTTATGTCGGTAGAAGAATTTAAGATTTCTCCATCAATGTAACATTAGGGTACAGGCAATTGTTTACCGAAATGAATCACCGAAGATTTACTCGTAGAGAGACTCAAGTCCCACTTATAGCACCTCACTCTATCGAGGGCTATTTGAAGCTCTCTGGAGTATTGAGGAACACATGCGTATATTTTAAGATCGTCTGCAAAGAGGCCAAAGTTAATGCCTGGAGGAATGACGTGTTTGATGCCATCTATGTATATCAAGAATAGAATTGGTCCAATGGAAGAACCTTGATGAAACCCACTGGGGACTTCAAATGCAGCTGATTTTTCACCTTCTATGCACAACTGTTGAGTACGATTGAATATATATCTAATTACCTATACACTTCAAAACAGGATTTTTGATGCCAATACATTCGAGTTTATACAATAAAAGTCGATGATCGATGAAATCGAATGCTTTCGAAACTTCCAGAAAAATTGCGTCAACTGCCCTAGAACAACTCATTTGGTTAGAAGCAAGAGTATGTGATTCTATCAAGGATGTCGTAGTAGACCGCTTAGTTCTGAAGCCGGCTTGGAAGGGGGACAGAAGTCTATTCTTCTCTAAGTAATTACTAATAGATGAGCAAATAAATTTTTCCAAGACTTGGGAAACAGAAGAGGATAGAGAGATAGGTCTGTAACTTTCCACGTTCGCACTAGATTACGCTTTATGGACGGGTTTTGCAATATAATTTTTCCAGTAACTAAGAACTATACCAGTGGTTAAACTGTTGTTGAAGATAACTCTAAGCGGTTTCATTAACGGGAAACGACATTTTTTGAGTAGTATGTTCGGTATGCCATCCGGCGTAGTATTTACTTTATTTTTGAGTGAATGAATAGCCTCTAGTATCATATCGTCAGAAACAATCTCAAATAAAAACACGTCAACAGAACTCTGAACTAACTTTAGAAGAGGAGATGTTGAAGGAGACGAAAAAATAGAAGAAAAATAATTTGTGAACAACTCGCATTTTTCTAAAGAGTTAGATATCACATTGTTATGGTTGCCTTTCAGTACAGGGACACAATGTTTACCGAACTTTAGTCTATTATCACAACACGCGAAGAACTTCCTGGGGTTTTTGCTATTGAAGAGGAAAGACTCTATACGTGTTTGGACGGAATGGAGCTCAGATTGGAGTCGGGTTGAGAGGTCGGAACAGTACTGAGAATAAAGTGCTCTTTCTGAAGCTCTCTCTCTAGCTTATTAAACAGAACACGTCATTTGGTTGGGTACAGATGAAATTTGTTACCAGGTTGAATTTTAGGAACGAACATCTCGATTAACTCCATTAGGAAATCAACAAGATAAATCTTGGCTGCGTCACAATTCATACATATGGGAAAAGTCTACCGTCCAGTTATGACAATTTATGTTTATAGTATTGAATCATATCTCAGTTAGCTTTAGAATAAATCAAAATTTGGCGGGTAACTGGTTCAACTTCTGAGTAGTGCTCGATAATAAAACGGATGGAATGGTGATCACTATTCGAAAATTTAGTCGACACTACGCAGTTCTTAATAATGATGAATCACAAAGTATGAGATCGAGTATAATATTTTCCCTTGTTGGTTGTAGAACATATTGCGAAAAAGAATTATCGCGAGAAATTGACCGTGACACGGATCACTATTTGTTGTTGTCAGGCTCGTTCAATCAATGTAAGGAAAATTAAGATCACTAAGGACACATCGCGAAGCCTCTTAGGAAATGCATCTATCACTGGAAAAAGGTAGCTGAAGTAGATATTTTCCCACTCCTTTAACAAGGCGGGCTTGAGAAAATTTCAAATTCTGGGGAGGGCGAGCATTGACTTTGCTTTCAAGGTACGACAACACCGAGTAGTCCATAAGACTCAGGTCCTGCGAGCACGATGGCCATTCATCCGCGATGATGAAGCTAGGAAAATTCCTCTCGCACCACTCTTGTGTCTGTTTTGCTTTGTGAGCCGGAACTGAATCTTGCTGAAATGTCCAGCATTGATTTCTGTAGTAAGAACAGGACCAGGGTAGTATGTAGTACGTCTTTTAGGATGTGTTACTGATAATAATTTTGGTCGATTTTTAGCCCAGCCTCGACGAATAATAAAGGAGTTTTGCCTGTTGCGGAGACACTATCCCGAACCTTGATTTCAAAAGGACGGGAGGCTCGAAGAACGTGTCTACCTGCTTCATCAGCAACATCTTCTTCCTAGCTAGTACACGCACGTTTTGTGGGTTGTATGCTTTTTCTACGGTAAACAGCATCTCGTCGGATAAAATTGTTCTAAAATGACATCCAGTCCGCGTCCGAGGAATGGGAGCTCTGCACTTCTTCAGCCGCTGTACCTGGTTCTTGGGCGATAAGATCGCGGATTTTTTCTTACGTTAACAGGTAAGTCTCAGATCCTCTCCGACCACTCTTTGAAGGGAAGTGCGACTGACTCCGAGCTGATGTGCCATTTCGTTCATGCTCCGTCTCTTTCGCACTGCCTTGATCAATCCAGAAGTGCGAAAAGGTCGAGGACGTCCATTTCTCGCATGATCAGCAAGTGTTCCTAGCTCCTAGTATCGTTTAACGGTCCTCCATACACTTTGACCTGGGATATGAAGGTATTGGTGTATTTAAGCTTATGAAATCTAATGACTGCTGTACGCAGTTAATGAAAATCTGCCATTACCTGTAATTGAACTTATTGAGCTAAAAAAAGACCGCACATATCGAAAGGAAAACGCTATAGGAATTGTGCAATTTTGGTAACAGGTAATATGTATGGGCCACCCTGTAATGCAGATTTTAGGCCCATACAACATGTCCCCTCTCGACACCGAGGTCACTCGAGGTCTAGAGTCAGATTCCTAGGCGCCTCTGTTTCTGCGAACTGCTCATGCTCGAGTTTTCTACTTTTCTCTTTTTTTCTTTTATCTTTTTCTCTTCTTATCATCTCCTTCGCATCCCGGTTCGGCCCCGATGTAAATAAGAGTATACCCTAATCCTGGTTGACCTCAAGCAACGGTTTTTTATTTCGAGCAGAGGAGCGGATTGTTTGCAGAAACATGTTCAAAAATGGTGTGGTGTGACTGTATCCGAACCAGCGACCTTCGCTTTCCGGGCGATGCTCTTACCCACTGAGCTACACACGCACACAGTATAATGCACATTTTAAGGCACATTAAACATTGTTAAGAGTAGACTAAAATACCGAATTGCAGCTTAAAACAAGTGGCAAGCGGCCCACTGAAGTTCCGTACGATGTGCTGATATCAACGATGCCGATCGTAGAGTTGACGCGAATCAGTGACCTCATCTCCTCAAACGAATTGGCGCTGAAGCATTCTAAGTTAAGTTAACTCAATTTTCTATAGAATTGCTCGGAAAACAAACTGTTTTTTTTTTCAAACTACATACGCTCAAGACTACAAACTACATACGCTCAAGACTACAAACTACATACGCTCAAGAAGGAGAAAGATAAGAGTGTGGTTTTATGCTCCGATATCATTTTCTTTAAAGAATGGAGGAAATGCTGATACAAAAGCAATACATCCTGAAAAAAATTTGATGAATTATGTACATACATAGCAACACAAGCAGATGGTTTTAATTAAATCAACTCTTTTTTGCCCAAGTGTCACGGTTTTCGAATGAAACGACACTGATCGGAATTATCTTGCTCTACAGATTGAGCTATTTCAAATCTTTTACACTTCAGGTAGTTCTAGTCGGCATAGGCATGGCACGGCCGCAGCCTGACTTCACAGAGAACCTCTCATGGCTGTACTTCCCTCTGCCCGATACCATCTTCTACAGGCTTGTGCTC
>OZ057406.1:15779700-15941845 GCA_964056735.1 Allodiplogaster pararmata
TTCCTATTTTGTTCACTCCTTCATTTGCTCTTTCCTCTCTTTTCCACTTTCTTTTTTCTAACTCTTCCTCTGTTTCCTATTTTGTTCACTCCTTCATTTGCTCTTTCCTCTCTTTTCCACTTTCTTTTTTCTAACTCTTCCTCTGTTTCCTATTTTGTTCACTCCTTCATTTGCTCTTTCCTCTCTTTTCCACTTTCTTTTTTCTAACTCTTCCTCTGTTTCCTATTTTGTTCACTCCTTCATTTGCTCTTTCCTCTCTTTTCCACTTTCTTTTTTCTAACTCTTCCTCTGTTTCCTATTTTGTTCACTCCTTCATTTGCTCTTTCCTCTCTTTTCCACTTTCTTTTTTCTAACTCTTCCTCTGTTTCCTATTTTGTTCACTCCTTCATTTGCTCTTTCCTCTCTTTTCCACTTTCTTTTTTCTAACTCTTCCTCTGTTTCCTATTTTGTTCACTCCTTCATTTGCTCTTTCCTCTCTTTTCCACTTTCTTTTTTCTAACTCTTCCTCTGTTTCCTATTTTGTTCACTCCTTCATTTGCTCTTTCCTCTCTTTTCCACTTTCTTTTTTCTAACTCTTCCTCTGTTTCCTATTTTGTTCACTCCTTCATTTGCTCTTTCCTCTCTTTTCCACTTTCTTTTTTCTAACTCTTCCTCTGTTTCCTATTTTGTTCACTCCTTCATTTGCTCTTTCCTCTCTTTTCCACTTTCTTTTTTCTAACTCTTCCTCTGTTTCCTATTTTGTTCACTCCTTCATTTGCTCTTTCCTCTCTTTTCCACTTTCTTTTTTCTAACTCTTCCTCTGTTTCCTATTTTGTTCACTCCTTCATTTGCTCTTTCCTCTCTTTTCCACTTTCTTTTTTCTAACTCTTCCTCTGTTTCCTATTTTGTTCACTCCTTCATTTGCTCTTTCCTCTCTTTTCCACTTTCTTTTTTCTAACTCTTCCTCTGTTTCCTATTTTGTTCACTCCTTCATTTGCTCTTTCCTCTCTTTTCCACTTTCTTTTTTCTAACTCTTCCTCTGTTTCCTATTTTGTTCACTCCTTCATTTGCTCTTTCCTCTCTTTTCCACTTTCTTTTTTCTAACTCTTCCTCTGTTTCCTATTTTGTTCACTCCTTCATTTGCTCTTTCCTCTCTTTTCCACTTTCTTTTTTCTAACTCTTCCTCTGTTTCCTATTTTGTTCACTCCTTCATTTGCTCTTTCCTCTCTTTTCCACTTTCTTTTTTCTAACTCTTCCTCTGTTTCCTATTTTGTTCACTCCTTCATTTGCTCTTTCCTCTCTTTTCCACTTTCTTTTTTCTAACTCTTCCTCTGTTTCCTATTTTGTTCACTCCTTCATTTGCTCTTTCCTCTCTTTTCCACTTTCTTTTTTCTAACTCTTCCTCTGTTTCCTATTTTGTTCACTCCTTCATTTGCTCTTTCCTCTCTTTTCCACTTTCTTTTTTCTAACTCTTCCTCTGTTTCCTATTTTGTTCACTCCTTCATTTGCTCTTTCCTCTCTTTTCCACTTTCTTTTTTCTAACTCTTCCTCTGTTTCCTATTTTGTTCACTCCTTCATTTGCTCTTTCCTCTCTTTTCCACTTTCTTTTTTCTAACTCTTCCTCTGTTTCCTATTTTGTTCACTCCTTCATTTGCTCTTTCCTCTCTTTTCCACTTTCTTTTTTCTAACTCTTCCTCTGTTTCCTATTTTGTTCACTCCTTCATTTGCTCTTTCCTCTCTTTTCCACTTTCTTTTTTCTAACTCTTCCTCTGTTTCCTATTTTGTTCACTCCTTCATTTGCTCTTTCCTCTCTTTTCCACTTTCTTTTTTCTAACTCTTCCTCTGTTTCCTATTTTGTTCACTCCTTCATTTGCTCTTTCCTCTCTTTTCCACTTTCTTTTTTCTAACTCTTCCTCTGTTTCCTATTTTGTTCACTCCTTCATTTGCTCTTTCCTCTCTTTTCCACTTTCTTTTTTCTAACTCTTCCTCTGTTTCCTATTTTGTTCACTCCTTCATTTGCTCTTTCCTCTCTTTTCCACTTTCTTTTTTCTAACTCTTCCTCTGTTTCCTATTTTGTTCACTCCTTCATTTGCTCTTTCCTCTCTTTTCCACTTTCTTTTTTCTAACTCTTCCTCTGTTTCCTATTTTGTTCACTCCTTCATTTGCTCTTTCCTCTCTTTTCCACTTTCTTTTTTCTAACTCTTCCTCTGTTTCCTATTTTGTTCACTCCTTCATTTGCTCTTTCCTCTCTTTTCCACTTTCTTTTTTCTAACTCTTCCTCTGTTTCCTATTTTGTTCACTCCTTCATTTGCTCTTTCCTCTCTTTTCCACTTTCTTTTTTCTAACTCTTCCTCTGTTTCCTATTTTGTTCACTCCTTCATTTGCTCTTTCCTCTCTTTTCCACTTTCTTTTTTCTAACTCTTCCTCTGTTTCCTATTTTGTTCACTCCTTCATTTGCTCTTTCCTCTCTTTTCCACTTTCTTTTTTCTAACTCTTCCTCTGTTTCCTATTTTGTTCACTCCTTCATTTGCTCTTTCCTCTCTTTTCCACTTTCTTTTTTCTAACTCTTCCTCTGTTTCCTATTTTGTTCACTCCTTCATTTGCTCTTTCCTCTCTTTTCCACTTTCTTTTTTCTAACTCTTCCTCTGTTTCCTATTTTGTTCACTCCTTCATTTGCTCTTTCCTCTCTTTTCCACTTTCTTTTTTCTAACTCTTCCTCTGTTTCCTATTTTGTTCACTCCTTCATTTGCTCTTTCCTCTCTTTTCCACTTTCTTTTTTCTAACTCTTCCTCTGTTTCCTATTTTGTTCACTCCTTCATTTGCTCTTTCCTCTCTTTTCCACTTTCTTTTTTCTAACTCTTCCTCTGTTTCCTATTTTGTTCACTCCTTCATTTGCTCTTTCCTCTCTTTTCCACTTTCTTTTTTCTAACTCTTCCTCTGTTTCCTATTTTGTTCACTCCTTCATTTGCTCTTTCCTCTCTTTTCCACTTTCTTTTTTCTAACTCTTCCTCTGTTTCCTATTTTGTTCACTCCTTCATTTGCTCTTTCCTCTCTTTTCCACTTTCTTTTTTCTAACTCTTCCTCTGTTTCCTATTTTGTTCACTCCTTCATTTGCTCTTTCCTCTCTTTTCCACTTTCTTTTTTCTAACTCTTCCTCTGTTTCCTATTTTGTTCACTCCTTCATTTGCTCTTTCCTCTCTTTTCCACTTTCTTTTTTCTAACTCTTCCTCTGTTTCCTATTTTGTTCACTCCTTCATTTGCTCTTTCCTCTCTTTTCCACTTTCTTTTTTCTAACTCTTCCTCTGTTTCCTATTTTGTTCACTCCTTCATTTGCTCTTTCCTCTCTTTTCCACTTTCTTTTTTCTAACTCTTCCTCTGTTTCCTATTTTGTTCACTCCTTCATTTGCTCTTTCCTCTCTTTTCCACTTTCTTTTTTCTAACTCTTCCTCTGTTTCCTATTTTGTTCACTCCTTCATTTGCTCTTTCCTCTCTTTTCCACTTTCTTTTTTCTAACTCTTCCTCTGTTTCCTATTTTGTTCACTCCTTCATTTGCTCTTTCCTCTCTTTTCCACTTTCTTTTTTCTAACTCTTCCTCTGTTTCCTATTTTGTTCACTCCTTCATTTGCTCTTTCCTCTCTTTTCCACTTTCTTTTTTCTAACTCTTCCTCTGTTTCCTATTTTGTTCACTCCTTCATTTGCTCTTTCCTCTCTTTTCCACTTTCTTTTTTCTAACTCTTCCTCTGTTTCCTATTTTGTTCACTCCTTCATTTGCTCTTTCCTCTCTTTTCCACTTTCTTTTTTCTAACTCTTCCTCTGTTTCCTATTTTGTTCACTCCTTCATTTGCTCTTTCCTCTCTTTTCCACTTTCTTTTTTCTAACTCTTCCTCTGTTTCCTATTTTGTTCACTCCTTCATTTGCTCTTTCCTCTCTTTTCCACTTTCTTTTTTCTAACTCTTCCTCTGTTTCCTATTTTGTTCACTCCTTCATTTGCTCTTTCCTCTCTTTTCCACTTTCTTTTTTCTAACTCTTCCTCTGTTTCCTATTTTGTTCACTCCTTCATTTGCTCTTTCCTCTCTTTTCCACTTTCTTTTTTCTAACTCTTCCTCTGTTTCCTATTTTGTTCACTCCTTCATTTGCTCTTTCCTCTCTTTTCCACTTTCTTTTTTCTAACTCTTCCTCTGTTTCCTATTTTGTTCACTCCTTCATTTGCTCTTTCCTCTCTTTTCCACTTTCTTTTTTCTAACTCTTCCTCTGTTTCCTATTTTGTTCACTCCTTCATTTGCTCTTTCCTCTCTTTTCCACTTTCTTTTTTCTAACTCTTCCTCTGTTTCCTATTTTGTTCACTCCTTCATTTGCTCTTTCCTCTCTTTTCCACTTTCTTTTTTCTAACTCTTCCTCTGTTTCCTATTTTGTTCACTCCTTCATTTGCTCTTTCCTCTCTTTTCCACTTTCTTTTTTCTAACTCTTCCTCTGTTTCCTATTTTGTTCACTCCTTCATTTGCTCTTTCCTCTCTTTTCCACTTTCTTTTTTCTAACTCTTCCTCTGTTTCCTATTTTGTTCACTCCTTCATTTGCTCTTTCCTCTCTTTTCCACTTTCTTTTTTCTAACTCTTCCTCTGTTTCCTATTTTGTTCACTCCTTCATTTGCTCTTTCCTCTCTTTTCCACTTTCTTTTTTCTAACTCTTCCTCTGTTTCCTATTTTGTTCACTCCTTCATTTGCTCTTTCCTCTCTTTTCCACTTTCTTTTTTCTAACTCTTCCTCTGTTTCCTATTTTGTTCACTCCTTCATTTGCTCTTTCCTCTCTTTTCCACTTTCTTTTTTCTAACTCTTCCTCTGTTTCCTATTTTGTTCACTCCTTCATTTGCTCTTTCCTCTCTTTTCCACTTTCTTTTTTCTAACTCTTCCTCTGTTTCCTATTTTGTTCACTCCTTCATTTGCTCTTTCCTCTCTTTTCCACTTTCTTTTTTCTAACTCTTCCTCTGTTTCCTATTTTGTTCACTCCTTCATTTGCTCTTTCCTCTCTTTTCCACTTTCTTTTTTCTAACTCTTCCTCTGTTTCCTATTTTGTTCACTCCTTCATTTGCTCTTTCCTCTCTTTTCCACTTTCTTTTTTCTAACTCTTCCTCTGTTTCCTATTTTGTTCACTCCTTCATTTGCTCTTTCCTCTCTTTTCCACTTTCTTTTTTCTAACTCTTCCTCTGTTTCCTATTTTGTTCACTCCTTCATTTGCTCTTTCCTCTCTTTTCCACTTTCTTTTTTCTAACTCTTCCTCTGTTTCCTATTTTGTTCACTCCTTCATTTGCTCTTTCCTCTCTTTTCCACTTTCTTTTTTCTAACTCTTCCTCTGTTTCCTATTTTGTTCACTCCTTCATTTGCTCTTTCCTCTCTTTTCCACTTTCTTTTTTCTAACTCTTCCTCTGTTTCCTATTTTGTTCACTCCTTCATTTGCTCTTTCCTCTCTTTTCCACTTTCTTTTTTCTAACTCTTCCTCTGTTTCCTATTTTGTTCACTCCTTCATTTGCTCTTTCCTCTCTTTTCCACTTTCTTTTTTCTAACTCTTCCTCTGTTTCCTATTTTGTTCACTCCTTCATTTGCTCTTTCCTCTCTTTTCCACTTTCTTTTTTCTAACTCTTCCTCTGTTTCCTATTTTGTTCACTCCTTCATTTGCTCTTTCCTCTCTTTTCCACTTTCTTTTTTCTAACTCTTCCTCTGTTTCCTATTTTGTTCACTCCTTCATTTGCTCTTTCCTCTCTTTTCCACTTTCTTTTTTCTAACTCTTCCTCTGTTTCCTATTTTGTTCACTCCTTCATTTGCTCTTTCCTCTCTTTTCCACTTTCTTTTTTCTAACTCTTCCTCTGTTTCCTATTTTGTTCACTCCTTCATTTGCTCTTTCCTCTCTTTTCCACTTTCTTTTTTCTAACTCTTCCTCTGTTTCCTATTTTGTTCACTTTTTCATTTGCTCTTTCCTCTCTTTTCCACTTTCTTTTTTCTAACTCTTCCTCTGTTTCCTATTTTGTTCACTCCTTCATTTGCTCTTTCCTCTCTTTTCCACTTTCTTTTTTCTAACTCTTCCTCTGTTTCCTATTTTGTTCACTCCTTCATTTGCTCTTTCCTCTCTTTTCCACTTTCTTTTTTCTAACTCTTCCTCTGTTTCCTATTTTGTTCACTCCTTCATTTGCTCTTTCCTCTCTTTTCCACTTTCTTTTTTCTAACTCTTCCTCTGTTTCCTATTTTGTTCACTCCTTCATTTGCTCTTTCCTCTCTTTTCCACTTTTCCTAAATTTTCTGCTCTTCCTGTTCTATCTGCTTTTTTTCTCTATTTCATGTTTTTTTCAGAGTGACCTTTATCTCTAACTTCAACGAGTTTATGACTCCGAATGCTGTTCTTTTCTGGTCTGTCTTAGTCGAGATTGGGATGAAAGCTGACGCAGAGGTGCATCGAGAAGAAATTATCGAGAGGACCATCAAAGGTGAAGCAATTGTTACCGGTAACAAAGAGACAACTGATTTCTATCCCACCCTGTGTAATATGTAGCTTTCATCTGCACGAGGGTTTACTATTAGTCTTTTTACTATATGTTGCATCCGTCAAAGGCATGAATGCAACACAGTTTAGTTGCGCTCTTTTTCTCAAAATACTGTTGATAAAGCAGAAAAGACCTCATGTAAAAAATTGTTGATCTTTTTAGTTTTTTTAGAATGCTTTTTTTTCAAATTCTCGTTACAAGAACTTTATTAAGAGGTTTCAAGAACTTTATTGAAGTTACTTTTCTAAGAAAAAATCATGAAGTCCACTTCAAGAAGAATATACTTATATCGTTACTGAGAGAAACACTCAAATCTCTTTTCGACTTACAGTAATCTCTTTTCGACTTACAGTAATCTCTTTTCGACTTACAGTAATCTCTTTTCGACTTACAGTAGATCCTATAAAGTTTTGCCAGTAAAACAAAACCGATTGCCAGTGAAATATATAGCTGAGCGCGTGTAGATCTGGGAAAGTTTTACAATATACATAAAAAGTAATTGGAAACGACAGATCTCGGTCGCGAAGGGGTGATTGATGTGGAAGAGACTGAGATCGTCGATCACTGGCTGCATGTTCTTCCATTTGGATACCCGATTCCCTCCATTGATAGGTTAATCATTACAATAAATTATCATTTCATCGATTAACATAAGAATCTTCATGCATCATCGATTAACATATAATAAAAATGCATTTGACAGAGTGTTCATTCAGAAAACGAAGAAATGACTGATCAAAAAATTAACTAGAGTGTGTTCTCCATTCGAGTTCTGTTAGGGACTTTCATAATTCTGTATAGTGTTAACATCGAGCATACTAGACATTCTATAAAAAACTTGTTTTACTTACAAAATTAAAAAAAACTATGTAGAGCAGGATGTAAAAAATTTTGAACTTGAAGCATATTTATTAGTTTTTTAAAACTTTTTTTACCTTCATGCGAATATTGAAAGTACAAATCGAGAAATGACTAAGAAAAGTTGAAAATGTGTTCTTATAGGGACGAATTACTGAGAAAAGCGCAAGCGAAGTTGGAAGGTCATTCAATTTACTCCAGAGGAAGGTGATTTTTCTGTTTAAAAAAATTTTATTTAACAATTAATGCAACTCTTATTTGCGACGACCATAGAGAGCGATTGGCCTTTTTTTAATCTATCCTCTTCACTCCTAAATTTGAGCCTGGCAACTAGCTCAAATTCGACACCGGAAAGTCTTTTCCCCAAACCAACCAAACCTTATCCGAAATCACTATTGCGAAAAAGTACCATTGAAACATCTTTACTGAACCCACTGAGTACACCAAGGAATGTTTGGATTATGTCTGTGACATCGAAATGAAGCTATCGAATCGATTTGATAGATACGCAAGTTTTTTTATTGTTAAAAGCTAAGTTCCATTGTTCAACTGATTCGGATGGCTTAAGATAAATGAAAAAGTATTTAATATAGTAGATGAGGCGATAGAGGTGCAAGCTCTTTCATTCTTGTCAGAAGCCGCCTTTCGATTAATATTTGTAATCGAATGAAAAAAATGAGGAGGAAGATAGAGAAATCTTCACTTCGAACGTTAAAAAATACTTCTCAATCACGACCGGAAAATTCGAAAATAAATAAATTTTCTTGTCAAGTTCAGTAGTTAACGCTTAGATTTGAACAAATATTACGATTTGAAAACATGGGTGTAAAAAAGGTGGACTGAAGGTGGACTGAAAATGGACTGAAAATATTGAAGAAGTTTTTTTCCAGAGTCGATATCAAAGTAGATAACAGCATTATATGTATATATACATACATATATATCTTTATCTCCACCGGATGACTTGTTGAGGTCATCACTTACGTGGTATGACCATAGAGCTTTACAATCAAAAGCAAGCACCAAAAAAAAAAACGAAACGAATACTGAATGGAAGGGATAATGGGGACACAAAAAAATAAGAAATAAAAATTGGGGAGGAGGGTAAATGGGCAACTCTCAATTCATAGTCAGAAAACGTGGCAAGTCGACGATGGTTTGCAGGTCTATGCTCTGTGAAATATATGAGAATTCTTCAATAATCGCCACATTAGGATGATTCTCCGCGACCTTATTCCATAAAGTGATCGACCTCAAAAAGAAGAAATTTGAGTGCTTGTACTTTTTAACCGAGGAGAGTCTCAAACGAGATGTTCTTAATGAGGTTCGTAAGTTGAGGTTTATTAGTGTGTAATCACGATGCCTTTGAGTAGCTGCTTATATAATATCACAGTGTTTAGACAAAAAACTCGCGAGCAGAATGGTGATCATACTATTACAACTGTATGAAAAAGACAATTAAACTCTTCAGATTCGGTTCATGGAAGTATGAAGTTGCTAATCAAGACCACAGCTTCACAATGGGGAGGGAAGTGGTCGACCGGCACTTCTTGGGCAGCGTCGAAACTGTCCACTCTTGATAGTGAAGTTACTGATTGGAATAACACTTGGTTTTATTCATTTCTTGTCCGAAAAAAAGTTACTTTATGATACCTGTGCTGATGAAAATGCTTTTGGCTTTTGTGATCATATACGTTGAATATAGCGTTGAAGAAGACAACTTTACTCATTTCAAAAGAATGATATTACGAGTAATTTTTTTTGACTTATCTCATTTATTCCCAAGAATTGAAGAAATTTTTAGTTTCTAGGAGCTCTACTTTCTCGGATACTCTTGGTGGCTGAAGTTCATGTTGTTTATTACGTGAATTAAACATATTATGAAATTAGTTTGGACACGTGGACATGAAGAAAGATAAGTGAACACACAAAAAAAACAGTGAAACTTGATGCAATTTGGTAAAACTTAGCGAAAAAGCTCCAATAAACATTTAATTTTCATGGTGAAACTTCAAAATGTCAGATCTGCTCTAATGTTTTACCGATAAATTAACCATCATTTCACGAATCGAAAACTGTTTTGGTTTTCGTCAAGATGAATTTCACGCACGGAAAACGAAAGATGATTTCAAAAAAAATTTATGTTCAGGTCTTTGGAAAATTTGGTTTGCGTGTGTTGGAGAAGGAAAAGCGACATATGATTTACGCTTCTAACATGCGTTAGAGGCCATATTGAGAGAGAATCGTTAAGTTTTTTGCCCGTTTTCGGTGGTCAATAGCATGTGTTCCGGCGCGTGCACAAGGAGGAGCAGGTGATGGCAATCTGCTCGCAATCACTGTTCGGAAGTTGCCCTTTTTGCCGGGTTTCCTGACTTTTTCCCCTCTTCAGCACACTCACACACACTCTTTCTTTTTTCACTTTCCGTTCTGTCTAACCTTTTTGTATATGTCTTTATGTATCTTTCTTCCCCTCTTTCAGTGCTCTACGCTCCATGTTGAGAAAATCATCTTAGAAGACTACACTGAACTCGCAGCTGGGCTGCTTTTTTGAACTTTCCCCCATCGTTTGAACATCTGGGGAAGTTGGTTGTGCAAAGTTATTTTTTCAACAACCATATCTAAGTCGCTTTTTTGTATCATTCTCTGTCATTCTATCCCTCTCTAGTTCTCGAAGTCTAAGATACTCTTTCTCGATCGGTCTGTCTCTCTCTTCCTGTATTTCTCTCCTAGCTGTTGAGCTCTTGCCGATTAACTCCCTGGTTAACTTTCTGTTTTGTCTCTCTCAGGTAAGCTTTCTTCTTCATTCGCTCCTTCTCTTTCTGTTCATTCACAGAACAATTTTGATTTAAAAATTCAAAATTTTGAAGTTAAGTTGAGACAATTTGTTTTCATGAGGTTTTTTTCCATGAGTCACGTCGCGCCAAGTAGTTACGAAGAAAACACAAATGATCGTAAGATGAAAAGAAGGACGGTAACTACAAGAGAGAGAGAGAGAAAGAGAGAGAGGAAGAGAGAGAGAGAGAGAGAGGTCTTTATTACAAGAATGCGTCAATTGATCTCTTCCGGCGGGATATTATGGAAGAAGCTGCACAATCAAACTCGCCTTCTTAATTTTCACTATCACCGTGTCAGACGAATAACGAGAACTTCCTCTAACATTTTTTTTACGAATTTTTAGTGCACAGAAAATTTATAAACTAAATTTATAAACTAAATTTATAAACTAAATTTATAAACTAAATTTATAAACTAAATTTATAAACTAAATTTATAAACTAAATTTATAAACTAAATTTATAAACTAAATTTATAAACTAAATTTCCCGCCCATGAAAGTGAAAAAAAACCTCTGAAAGAAGTAAGAAAACAATAAAAAATCCAACAATTATAAAGACTGTTTGAATATATTCAAGAGAAGTGGAGGAGATCAGAAAACGAAAGATGAACGATGTTAACCTTTCCATCATTAACTTCCTTCTCCCACAACAAGACTGTCGCTGCACGCTTATCAGATCGAGATTATCGATCGAGATTATCGATCGAGATTATCGGACACCAACCATTTCTGCTTACTTTCAGTTAGTTTTTGTTGTTCTTGTGACATTATCATTCTTTCTTCTCTACTTAAATATCTCTTCCTTTTTTTATCTTTTATATCTCTTGAAATTTTCTAGACTCTGTCAGCCTCTTTTTTTCTTCCTTCTCTCTGTGTTCTACTATCTTTCTACGTGGTGTTATACCATGTATTCTTCTTGTCACAATTTTCATTCTACTTCATCCTATGTACACTCTTTGTCAGGTACATGAGCTTCTATCACTGCTCTCTTGATCCCAATCCTCCTTGATGCATTAAAAAAGCCATATTCTTTCGGTTGATCTTTTGTTGTGTCATTAGTCGCACTAAAAAGCGACACTAAAAGCCTCCCGCCTGTCCGTAATGATGTAGAGAGTCAGCAAAAAAAGCAACAGAACGGCCTCTTCCTCTCCATGAGAATTCGTTTATTGTCGTGTGTTGTCATGAAGCTGAAGCTTTTCAAATTTACTCTCGTTTCAGAACTCTTTCCCGGCTTGTTTTTTCTCTTCCTGAAAACCTACTCAAACATTTGGGTTACCGTATTGAACTGCAGGAATGGAATTGAGGAGCTTTGAGAAGATTAGTGAGCATAGCTGAATACTGGTCTAGAAGTTCTTTTCAACTCTGATCATGAATAATGTGGAATCCACCCTCTTCTCTTTCATATTGTGTGTATATCTCACTACACCTCTGATGCAGTAATACGCTCTTACTTTTTCTCTTACTCTCTATCTCCTTCTCTTTTTGTTCTAACGCTTTCTTTAAAAAAATTTCTCTCTCTCTCTCGCCCTCTCTCTCATTCAATCTCAATTTTTTCTATTCAAATTCTATGTTCTCTTCAAGTTCTTCAACATTCTCTCCTTCCTCCATTTGTTCTCTTCAACTTTTATGTTTCTCTATCAAGTTTCCACTAAAACTTTTCTATTTTTCTTATTTTCTCTTGACATACCATAAACTTCCTTGGGGCTTTCCATCAGCTCAGTAGCTCACCGCTCGACGGCTTTCCATTGAGGTCATTCCCGCAGCGCATTTTCTCTCGGTTTCATTTCAAGTAGAAAAATTTAAATTTTTTTTCTCTTATCAGTTTTTTTGGATGGATGAAAAAGTTCCTCTTAAGTTCTAAAAAAAATGATTCTGAAAGTCGATATATCCGAAGTCATCGCTTTCTTGGTCAACCGAGAATGATATATTTCTGCAGAAATTTCGAATATATGTGCATATGTATATTGAAGTGGGGCCCTGCACACAAAATTATTCGTAGATCGTTTAGCTTCTCAGCTGCATTGTACTGAATTACTTGAGTGTCATGAAGAGAAGCGGAAGGCAAACGATGAAAAATAGCAGAGAACTCACATTGCGAATGTAGAACCATTCGATTATTCATTCAAAGACTGCAATTTTTTCTCGAAGTTGCAATCTTCTGGCTATTTTAAAGAATCCTCTAAGAGACTCTTTCTAGACATTGATCGTTCTGGACCAAGCGAGTGTCAAGAACGAGTTCGAAATATATCTATTTTGAGTGTGTTTGAAGACTGACTTCTCACAAATAACAAAAAGTTCCTCTAGAACGCTGATTGGAAGAATGTACCGCCAAAGAACAACAACTCATTTCTTTCTGTGTCAATGTGGGCAAATGAATTATAGACTTCTTTTTCTCTGATCACCAAAATTCTCTAAATTCTATGTGTCTTCCACTGACTCTCTCTCTCTCTCGCCCTCTCTCTCATTCAATCTCCCATTCACTTGCTCTTTCTCTCTCTATCTCCCTTTCTCTCTCTCTCTTCCGCTCTCCTTTTCCGACATGTGTTTTTGCAACACTGTGGTCCGCCTCACCCCGGGGCCCATCCCATTTGTCACTTCAAACGTACAAGGAAAAACAGCAGTTGTATGTCTTGAATTGGAACCATTTCGCCCTTTTTCTTCTCTGCCTATTTTCACCCCCCGGAGTGCAAATATGTTTCACATTAGAGAACGAGAGAGGAGATCGCAGGCTTCTTATACTCAGTTATCCCTTGCTTATTCATATACTCGACTGCAAATCTGATCCGGCCTACCGCTTTCTACTCTTCAAGTGTTCCTCCCATTTCTCTCTCTGGTCCTCTCAATATCTAAGCCTTCTGGAATTTTTGTTAATGTTAAGACTCTCTTACTTTTAAAAATCGACATGAGTCTATTTTTTCTTTCTCATTCTCTTTTTTTCACTTATCTTACTCTCTAAATTCTTTTACCAAGATCTGTTTCTCATATTCTCCATGTATTTTCTTCTACTTTTTCTCTTCTTTTTTTAGTTTGAACGCGTTCAAGTAAATATTTCAATCAAACATTAAGTTTGAGTTTTTTTAAAAATATTTATTTTAAAAATTGAAATCATTTTTCCATACTTGGTCATGAATACCCATTTTTGCAGTACATACTTATAAAATACCCTGACTTTCGGTCATTGAGAAATGCTGTTTGAATCTGAACGTATTTATTGCCACGGCACTTCTTGAACATCCTTCATTTGGTTAACTCAGAGATTCCGAGTCTTTCAAACTCTTTAATCGAAAGTAAACTTAATTTTCAAATGATTATACAATCAGATTGTCATAGCTATAATGTACTGAAACTCATGAATATCTTATATGTGCTTGCATATTTTCCAAAAATAATTTAGTAGAACATAAAAAGAAAGAAACGTGTTGGCTTAATTTACAAGGTTCAAGCTTTTTCTACTGTTTTGATGTATGCTAAATACAATGGATGAGAACTTGATAATTGTTTGACTTACAACGTTATTTCTAGGCCTCTATTTTGGAAGCGAAAAAACATTTTTTAATTAAAGAATAAAGCTGCTTGAATCGCTATAAAGTATTGATTATAGAAAGAATATTTTTTAAAGAAAATTATGAGACTTCTCTTGAGATGCTTTGCAAGCAATATTCAAAAGTCTAGCATTCACCTAAGTTGGGCATTTTTGAAGAAAAAAACTCAAGTTTGCCAGAGAAAAGCAGTAAACCAGAAGAAGAAAAATACTTCATAGCAAGTATGGAATTTAGAATTTGACAGACAGAAAAAAAAAGAAAGAGAAACAGAGAGTGAGTAAGATAGAAAATCAAGTTGAGATGTGATGAATCTGGAGAGAAATCACCAGTCATTAGTCATTTAAAATGTACCCAGTATATGAGGAAGAATGAGAGAATTCAGAGAGAACGATAACAAAGGCACCTCAGACAGCAGATGACAATAATAGCCAAAGATTAATTTTAGAAGAAAGCCAGCAGAGAAATGGGATGGGGGTGCGAAATCTTGACACTCCGGAAACATGTAGCCCGTAGTTCTCCAAAAATTCTGTGATTAGTTATGTAGCTGCTTCTACTTTTAAATGTTCCCATCTTCACATGGTGTCTTTCTATTAGAATCATCAAAACTTAATTTGAGGATTTTCTGAGAAAGAGTAAGAAAAAAGATGGGTAAAAACAGAGAGGGAAAGAGGAAGAGATAGAAGATAGATAAGAGAAGCTAAGGAAAGGAAGAGTGAGGGGAAGAACTGTTTAAAAACGTAAAGGATCTCAGGATAAAAGTTTTGATAAAGTTTTCAGGATTTCTTTAATTTTTCATTAACTTTCAGTGATTTTCATTGTATTTCACAGGTTTGGAGATTTTCTTTAACAGTTTAAAAAAAAACTTTTGACTAAAGATCCCTGAGTTCAAAAACTTTAGTTCAATCACTGCATTCCTCCCTCAAATCAATGTTCCTCTTGGTTATATGGCCAAACAAATCATACGATGCTCTCTCCGATCAAGAACCCATCACAACAGTACCAATATTTTTTACATATTGTCTTTAAGACTCAATTTTTTCTCTCGTGCGTATTGTATTCACCATATTTTCCCCTCTATTCTTCTCCCCTCGTCTTTCTCCCTCTTTCTTTCTCTCTCGTTGTCTATCTACTCTCTTTATATCTGGTATTTCTCCCTCTTTCTTTTTCTCTCGCTGTCTATCTACTCTCTTTATATCTCTCTTTATCTCTCTGTCTCATAAAAATCTCACATTGCTCTAGATTTTACCGAACAACTTGCACTGATATCTTTACAACTTTTCGAGACCGGATGAGCTGTAAATATTTTAAAATACAAAAGAAACATTGCTTTGGTAGACGAGTCTCGCAGAGAGAGAGAGAGATAGCTAAGGACATCATAGAAGGGGAGGAAGGTTTAACGGAAGAGGACAATAAGAAGGGCGTAAAAAAAGATAGCATGAAAGCAATGAATATTCTATCCAAGATTCTGTTAGACTGTGATGACTCTTGGGAACTCTTGATGACTCTCACGCTTTACACACTTCTTGTAAAGATCTTGTAAAGATTTAAAGCTCTTAAGCTATGAAAATCACTTCAAGTTATTAAAAGAGATTGGGGGAAAGAGGTGATTGGAAGAAAATAGCACGTTTTAGGTATTAATTGATGAGAATAACATAGAAAAATAAGTTTATGGTATGTGTGAGAACGTGGTGAAACGTATGTTTTACAAGCATACATAACGTCGAGATGTTATTGTTCTATTAAACTTGGCGCAGTATATAAACCTAGAAGGTTGGGAACCGAGTAGAGGATGAGCTGTAAAGTGATGATGGGACACAGATATAGACCATTCTCATGTTGCTATGAATCCAGCCAACGGTCGCTTACTACCTAATCAAGGTGACCCGGAGATAATCAGTGAACTGTATGGCATGAATTCAATGTTTTCTTCCTACACTTTTTCGCTTAAAACTTCCTAATTTTTGAATTTAAAGTACTTAGTGTTTCAATTACTCGCCGGAATCGGGTTCCCATTTCTGTTCTCTTTTTAATCCGTCGTTTTGACTGAAACTCTTTGCCTCTCTCTTTCTTTATCTTCTCTCTTTTCCCTCTCTCTCTCTTTGTATATGTTCCTCTTTTCAATTTTCTAAAATTTTTCTGTTTCTATGAACTTTTCTTCATGTATCTTTCTTCCAAAACTTTTCCCTAACTCTCTCTCTTTTCTATATTCCTCTATTTCGATAACGGTATGATGTATTGTGACCACAGCTGCTTTCTCTTCTGTTTTGCTCCGAGCTGAAACAGTTCTTCGAAATCTCGCACTTATCACCCTTTCAATTACTTTCGAGTTGCTGAGATCTCCGTCTCTCTGTAAACTGTGTAAGGAAACAAGGAAAACAAACATTTTCTTTCTTATTGTTCTGTTTTTTCTCTTCTCTTTAATTCATCTTCTCTCTTTTCATGCTTCATTTTCACCTTTCCCTCTAACTCTCACTGCCAACTTTGGTTAACTCAGTTCTCCATTCAAGATTGTTTCTCCGTCCTCTCAAATAACATGCGGTCACCTCGTCCATTCAATTTCTTTCTAATCAAAAAAGGGTAGTGCGACGGATTCTTACCTCCACACTTATCCACACGCCTTCCCTTTAATCATTTGTTCACTCGTTTGTCCTTGCATCACTTGCCCATAGATAGTTTGTCAATCATCAATGCAATTGCACTACTCCTGTAAGATTTATCTGATTCCCCTTTCGTTTGCTAGTTTTTTGTTGTTGATTGTGATGCTTTTATTAAAACCTCTCAAAAACAAATTTATTTTCTCAAATAGCCATATTTCTTCAACTCATCTCGACTAACTTCAGTGTTTGAAGAAATTTCTTCCTGTCATGAATGTGAATTTCATTCATCTTTATATTCACAATGTTTGAAGTATCTTATGAACCATAATAGCAAACACTTTTAGAAAGTTCTACTGACGCAAAAACAGATCTCAAGACATCAGAATTCTATTCATTATTTGGAAAAATCAAAATTATTTCCAGTATTATAAAGAAGGTATAGGTTTTTTCAAACTCCTAACCAAACTGACTTTTAAAAAAATTCTCAATCAGTCCAATAACTCAGTTTTAGTCTCAATATTGCTCATAGAAGAGGGGAATTGCCGGTATGAACATGATTCGGTCCACATGAAAGTAGAAATATGTAACTTTTTCTAAGCATTCCATATCACCCACCGCCAATCGAAAAAAGTTGAAAGACCAATCGGCGCCTTCAGCTTTGATAAGACAACAGGTATCTGAGTTATCTCTTTTAAGTTATCTCAGTCTCTCTATTTCTGATCTCTCTTTCTAACTCTTTTTACCCTCTCTTTCTACTCCTCTCTTTCCCTGTACACCTATTTCTCTTCTATTATCTTTCTCTTTCTTTTTCTCTCACTTTAAAGCTGTATTCCCCTCTCGCCCTTCTACCTCTTTCTCGCTCTATGTTACTCTCACTCTCTCCAGCTCTCCTCCATCCATCTCTACCGTTCTTTTTCTCTCTCTATCTCTCTCTTTCTTTCTCTCTCTCCATCTCTCTCTTTCTTTCTCTCTCTCCATCTCTATCTATGTTTTCTATTAGTATAATATAGTAAATCAGTGTGATATAGTAAGTTGTATACGGTGATGAAAAAGAGCGGTACCGCCTTTCAGTCTGGCATTGTCTACTCATGAGAAGAAATAGGCATGCACCGTAGATACATATAAGAAACAGAAAATTGATAGTTTTTAGGTTTTGACGCATTCATTGCAGCTTTAAATTCTTGCTGTTTATTGTTTTTCTCAAAAATCTATTCATAATTAAATAGCCTGAACTTAATTAGTTTAACTTTTCAAAGTATATAACTCAAATGTTTATGAGTTTCCGAATAGTTTGTTAAAGTTACTTTGACTTCGTTTTGTTGATCGCTCAACTCAACTAGATTCAAATCTTGAGTGAAAAAGTGATGTGGCCTGGAAACCATTGCAACATAGACAGAAACTCACTGTATTTCCCTACTTCATATAAAAATAGCTTTCAAAACTTTTTTTGCTAACCAATAGCAGTGATAAAAAACTTTTTAGTAAAAATATATTATATTAGTGATTATAACAAGAATATTAATCACGGTAATGTGACCGGTTCTTGCCTAAATTCTATGTGGTTTTTTATTGTATCGAAACAGATACAGAATGTATAAGAATAACTTTTTGCTGAAATTCACCTGATGTATGACTGTCCATGACTTCTCTTCTGATCTTCGTGTACATCTGTTGACTACAATACCCACAGAACCGTTCATCCTCGGTGCAAAAGGGGCGGAGCATGAGCTGCTCCTCCTCTTTCTGTCTTCCGCACAGCCATGCAGCTCAGGAGCGAGTCAACCTGATGAGCGTAGCAGATCTCTTTTGCTTCCACCAATCATTTTCTGTCGAGTTCTGAATAATTAAATACTTTAATTTTGACTAAATTTATTTCGATTAATATTTGTATTGTAAGTATTCCTTGACAATGTTTTGAAATTTTTCAAGTAAAAACGGCTTATTAAAAAAGTTTTTCTTGGGAGTATTCCGCTTAGAGTTTAGTGATTCTGAAAAGAAACTTCAGTTGATTTCTAGTCTATACCTCAAGAATCGCTTCGATGTATAAATTTTCGAGTTCCCGCATTTCCGTGACTGATTTATATATTTCCAAGCTCAGAAATTTCTTCGCACACAGTATTTTGCCATGTATAAACCTTGCCCTTCTAAAATTTTTCTCCTATTGAAGTTAGTTTACTGAAACCTCTTAGCACGTATTCTCTGCCTTGTTCATGCCTATTTTATCTTGCAACTTGGTTAATTTTTTCTGATGATTTTTTTCCTGCGCAGCCATTCGTGAAAAAAACGAAAAGATTTCAAGAAATCTAAACGTATGGATAAAAGCTTAATTTTGTCTTTTCTCCTCTGTATTGATGAATGCAAGAACATTTTAATTTTATTTTTTAAAAGTTCACAAAAATCACTACTTTTGCAAGACAATTTTTGCTGAGCATTCTTCGTTGGTATTATCCGACTTTTCTATGTTTGACTGGCCAATGTCGTTTATTTACATATGCGAATGAAAAAACTGCTTATTAACATAATTTATTCAACATGTGGAGAATGTGTACATATGCATCTTCGCTTGTTTGAGTCACACCCAACTTTTTTCAGAACTGAATCCAAAGCTATTAAAGCCATCTCGTCTTACTCTTGAATAACAACTTCTCGCCGAAACGATGCCCATAACTGGACACTCGACTATGCTTCTTCGGCTTGCCCTGCTTTTCGTCGTAGTTAAGGCTCGTTTTTCTTATCATTCTAGATTTTTTGTCAAACTTTTTTCACTTTTCATTCAAGAGTTTTTTTAAGCGATTGATTTAATGGTGACAATTCACTTTTAGTGTGCGGTGCCTTCGCGCTACTTCTGGTTGGAAATCGCGGAGAGCGCGGTCTCGGAAACGACGCATATGGAAGTTTGCCTCGGGAAGTCTTCATCGGAAGAAAAAGATGATACGAACTGCAAGAACGGAAAAGGAGTCTTCAGCCTTCCTTTTTCTGCCACGAGTCCTTCTCTCATGACCTTCGACTACTATGGGCTTGATCCGGTAAGGTTTCGATAAACCAGGGCAATATTAACGAGCAAACGGCATTCCGTATGTCATGAAATAGTTACGGGGTATGACGCTTCAGTTGCTTATTTTTGATCCTCATTTATTTCAAAACCTTTTCTGACAAAAATGTTTGCGATTATTCTGAACAAGCTATCCTTCTGCAATGGAGCGATTAAAGGTTATAAACTGGAAAAGTGCGCTCCTGTCTTCCTAATGCTCCCGACTTCTAGAAAAGATCTAGCCGATCTTCACTCATCGTTCTTAGAAGTGACCACTAAAGTTGATCTCTTCACACCTAATAATCTTCTCCTTCAAGGGAACCGGAACCTTGCGTACTTCCGGTCTATTCTATTTTTTCGTTTCTCTCTTTATCTGATCTTTCTTCTCTGTAAGTATCTTACCGATTGCTTACATCATTCTTGTTTTTCTTGATTCATCTTTTCCTAGCGCACTCTCTCATTCCTATAATCTTCCCATAACCAACTCAAACTCCCATTCCAACCCCATTCCAAGGTGTTGCTGCGCATAGTGACACTCTCCTCCAGTGGCGCCTCTTTCTTCTTTGGCTGCTTTTTGGCCTTTTGGCTGTCTATACTCTCCCACTAGATCACACTCTTTCAACCTACTACTCAGAACCTTGGGTATTCACTAATTGCTGCTTGCATTATGAAGCGTCTCGCACAGAAAACATGAATTCAGTCGGATTCTTGGCTTTTCAATCAATGAAGGAACGAAATCTTTATTAAATTTAATCGAAAGCAGGAGAGATGTGTTTTAGTTTCTCAATCGTTCTTTTTTTTCTACTTCCTCTCTCTATATCTTTATAAGCTCTCTTTATTAATCTTTCCCTTTGTAGGATGTCTATATGTCTATATACTTACTCGATATCTCTATTTTTTGATCTCTGTCTCTATCATTCGTTCTTTCTATTTTGCTCAATCTTCTTCTTCTTCCTAGCGTTTATCCCGCCGCCGGGCAGGGTCCGCTTTGTAGACTGCACCACGCCATTTCACCCGATCAGCTGCGTCTTCAGTCTTCAGCCCGGTCGTGTTCATGTCTACTTCGATGCAGTCTCGCCACCTAGTTTTGGGTCTGCCTCTGGGTCTTTTGCCCTCTACTTCGAGGTTCCAGGACGATTGAGAAACGGAATGGGGATTTGATCTTATCACGTGCCCGTACCATCTCAGCCTTGACTCTCGAAGCTTTTCAGATATAGGGGCGATGCCCAGACGATCTCGGATGGTTTCATTTCGCACCATGTCTAGACGAGTGAGTCCGAGGCTCCATCTCAGCATTTTCATCTCCATAACATGCAGCATCTGTATAGTCTTTGCTGTGCATGGAGAACATTCGAGGCCGTACAACGCTACTGGTCTGACAACTGATCGGTAAATTTTACTTTTCAGTCTGTCAGGCATTCGCTTGTCGCATAGTACACCGGTTGATTCTCTCCATTTGAGCCAGGCAGCATTGACTCTCGCAGCAACTGTAGCCTTGGGGTCTAGGTCTGCGGTGATGTAGAATCCGAGGTACTTGAAGCCATCCACTTTCCGGAGTTCGGTGTTCTTGACTTTGATGGTATTCGAGGTATTCGAAGTACTTTTTCCCATTTCCAAGTACTCAGTCTTTTGGAGGTTTAGTCGTAGACCATAGTCACTGAAGCGTTCGTTCCACTCTCCTAGCTGTTTCTCCAAGTCCTCTGTTGTGTTGGAACATAACACAACGTCGTCAGCATACAGTAGAGTTTTCGGAGGGCTTGTTTGTAGATCTCTGGTGATCGTGTCCATTATCAGTATAAAGAGCAGGGGGGAAAGGGCGGAACCTTGATGAACTCCTACAGCAACCTTGAATGACTCCGAAGTACCCGCTGGACTTCTCACGGTACTTCTAGAGTCAGTATACATCATTTGAATCCATCTTATGTACTCTTCTGGGACTAGGTGGTCTCGAAGAGAGAACCATATCAGCTCATGAGGCACACGGTCGAAAGCTTTCTCCAAGTCAAGGAAAGCGCAATGGACTGACTTCGCCTTTTCCCTGTGTTTCTCTAGATAAAGACGAATGGCGAAAATAGCATCTGTTGTTCCACTTCCTTTGACGAAGCCACACTGATTGACGGTTGTGCTTACAATTTTGCGGAGCCGTGCTTCGATGATCTTTTCCAAGATCATTGTGGTATGAGGAATGATTCTTATCGGCCGGTAGTTGGAGCATATTGTGACATCTCCTTTTCCTTTGTAGATGGGTATTGTAGATGATCTACTCCAGTCTTCGGGATACTCCAGGCGAGCAGTGGCTTTTTGAAAGAGGGTCGTAAGATGGAAAAGTCCACAATCACCTGCGAGTCTCCATGCAGAGGCGGCAAGATCATCTGGCCCACATGCCTTTCCGTGCTTCATTTTCTGAAGGGCTTCTCTTACTTCAATCTCTGAGATGGTGGGAACTGGTCCTTCTACTGGTAGGGACAGCGGGACGGGAGGGTGGTCGAACTCGATGTTCGAGATTTCCTCGAAGTGTTCTCTCCATCGCTGACAAATTTCGACATTGGATCGGAGTAGTATGCCGTCCCGGTTCTTGATTGTCCGCACGTGAGAAAGGTCTTTTGCTGCTGTGGCTCGTGCTTTGCAAATCCGGAAAATTTCCTTCTCTCCTTGAGGCGTGTCGAGCTTACTGTAGATTTCTTGGATGGCTGAGGAGCGTGCCTTCGCTACGGCTCTCTTAGCTTCTCTCTTCATACATAGGTACAGAGCTCGGTCAGCTTCGGTTCCGGATCGTTTCCATTGCTTGAGAGCCACTTTCTTCTCCTTGACAGCAGTTTGAACGTCTTCGTTCCACCACCATGTCTCCTTGTCTACAATGCGTTTGCGACCTGGTTTTGTTAAGCCCAGATTGACTTCTCCTACCGCCTTCATCTTGTCTCGAACGAACCTCCAGTGCTCCTCAATGGAGTCAGGGAACGTTTTTTGGAGAGTGTCCGGGGATAGGGCGAGAAGAAGCTGATGCATGAAGCGAACCTTGTTGTCACGTACCTTCCACCATTTTATCCGAGAAACTTCGTTCAGAGGCTTTACGTTGCATTGCTTCTGGGAAAATCGGAGATCGATTATAACTGGATGGTGCTGCGAGGAGACGTTATCGCTCGGAATCACCTTGCAATCAGTGATGAGTCTCAGATTGGTTCTTTGCGTCATCCAGAAGTCGATTTGGGTTTTCCTTCCACCACTGCAATACGTGGTGAGGTGAGACTCTCGTTTGCAGAAGAAGGTATTGCAGATGGAAAGATCGTGCTCTTCGGCAAAACTCAAGATTCGCTCTCCTTCTGCATTCGGCAAACCATAGCCGTTGCCTCCATGAGCTCTCTTATGGGCTTCGCATCTTCTTCCTACGTGCCCGTTCAAGTCTCCTCCGATCATGAGAGTTTCTTCCGGAGAGCATTTTCTGATGACGTCATCGAAGTCTTCCCAAAACCCGTCTTTCTCGGAGTCGCTGCATCCTGCCTGCGGTGCGTAAGCACTGACTATTTTGAAGAGTTTGCCATTGCATTCCAAGGAGATGGACATCAAACGATCTGAGATTCGACAAACTTCCGTGACGGATGTGGCAAGGTAGGAGGCAGCGATAATTCCGACGCCATTGCGGGCTGCTGATGAAGTATTGCCCGAGTACCACAGCTTATACCTCCCGTCGAGCTGCTTTGCTTTCCCTCCTTTCCACCTAGTTTCCTGGAGGCATGCCAGATGTACTCTTCTTTTTGCCAGCATGTCACAGACTTCCATGGACTTCCCCGAGAGACTTCCGACGTTCAAGGTAGCTAGTCGGAGGCGTGTAGGCACTGCTATTTGATTAAACCGAGGACGCGGCCTATTATTCCTCGAAGACCCTCGCATATTTCTCACGTCGATCGGGATTCGACGCGCGTCGCTTGAAGGGGACGCCCTAGCATTGGGGTTACTCTGATGGTGCATCTTGGGGGGGATGCGACGGTTTCTTCATAGACCGGCTTGTCGCACGAACATCCAAGTCGATAGTTCAGCCTGACGTCCGTTTACGACCCTTTGGGCCACACAACCCGGGATTTTGGGCTATGTGGGCTAGAGGTTATTTTTTGGACACGCCTCTTGACCGTGTCCCTTAGGCCAGTGAGATAACAGTGAGCGAGCATTTTATAGGATGTGGGCTGCCCAGTTCCCACACCCACCCGCGACGCTCACTAGCCTAAGCCCCTCTTTGGTCAGCCATGGCAAAGCCACCAAGTCTCCCATCCGCCTGCGGGAGAGGCCCCACATACGCCATCGGGGTAATCAGCGCGTGGTTAATCAGCGCGTGGAATTTTTTTTTTTTTTTTTTGCTCAATCTCTCTCAATATCTATTTTGCTCAATCTCTCTCAATATCTATCAACCGTTCACTTCTCTATTTTTCATTCAAAGAAAGTTTCTGTATATTTCTATTATGGTTTTTTTTCATCCTAAAGGTAATCTTTCCAGAATCTGTTGAAGCTAAGCTTCTTTTCGTTGCACCTTGACCAAAACTAATTGCAGGAAGAATCCAACGTTATGATCTCCAGCCGAACCAACAGTGGAAGAGGTTTTTCAGTTTTTGCTCTATGATTACTACATCTGCGAGCATTTCTTTTGATAGCTAAATCTTCTACAATCGGTCGACAAATATCATTTCCTTAACTCTATTATTCTATGTTATTCACTGTGGATTTCATGCATTTATTTCAGCTCTTTCCTCCGATGTCAGTCATTCTCTGTTGATTAGTCGCTACTTTCCTTTTCTTGCATATCGTAGATATCAGTCGTTTTTTTCCTTTCTGTTTACTCTTTTCCCTTTACTGGGTGTAGAGTATTCTTATTTACAGGCTCTTCATCCCTTTTCAAAGTAAGATACGCTTTTTTAGAAAAAAACTTTAGTTGATAACTCTGTTGAGAAATCAAGAGCGAAAATAAAATAAAAGAGATAAAAGTCAGAGAGTGAGGGACAGGGGAAAAAGAAGAGAGAGGTACTTGAAGAATAGGAAAAATGATAAATAAATTGATTTGAAAAGTTCTATGAACATCTGCATTTCACGACATCTGAGAGCATGAGGTGTATGAGCAAATCATGGAGAGAGGGAAGAGGGAAGGAGCCATTAAAGAGTATGTATTTTCGAGGGGTAGAGATAAAGAAGGTGAAAAAGAGCGAGAGATGAGCTTCCAGCTTGTTGCGACAGTTAGAAAGGGTTGAATTGATTAGGTAAAAATGAGAAAAACAATTACTAGGACATTCAACAACGTGAATGAACAAGAAAAAAGTGTGAAAGCTTCGGATTCTTCTAGTCAAGCTTTTTCTTCTAGTCTCTAGATTTGATGAGTCATATAGTCCGCTAGGTCGAGGATTAAGACATGAAAGATATCTCTCAAAAGGATGGGCGGCTGAAAGTACATTTTGTCACATTAAAGCGAGATAGTCATCTCAGTTAAGCGAGGAGATGAAGGAATTTAATAATCCGAGAGAAAGAGAGAGGGCTGTGAAGTCAAACCGTGTTAGAAACATGAGCGGGAGTTCAGAGAAGAAATTTAATGAGAGAAAAAAAGTAATATAAAGAGAAATACAAAAACCAAAAAGAGAAAGGGAGAAAATAATGAAAGGAGAGAGGAGAGTGAGAGAGAAAATCAAAGGGAGGAAGAGGTAGATCGGGGGAGGGCAGCTACAGACTAAAGCATGCAACGCATATGCTGACAGGTGTCCAGTGCTCTTTTCGTAAGACTCTCGCGACTTTCTTACTCTTTGCACACTGTTGTTCTTCTTTTTCTGTTGTCTCACACTCTGTTCTCCAACCTCCTCTTCCTCTGCTTCTCGTAATTGCTTAATGCGCAAGCGTTGGTTTTTTCGTCTGCTTGGTGACCTTATGATTATAGGAATCTGCATCAGCCAGCGATTTAGGATGGTTGTTGGCGTTCCATTGGCGTTAATCAGTGACTTTCTTGATAAATAAACCATCGTCTGTCTATCAGAAGTTTTGCTCATATAAGTATTCTAGCTAGTTAAAATTTTTAAGGTAAAGAACGTGATACGCATATTTTTTACCAGAGAAAAAAGATACAATGAAGTCGTTTGTAGCCAGCAGAAAGAATAAGGGGTCGAGAGTCAACAAGATAGAAGAAAAGAGAAGCTTCGCAGAACATCGAGAAAATATAGATAGGATGAAAGCTAGAAAGTAGATAAAAACAGAATAGCATGGAAGGTGTTGAAATCGACGAGAGTTATTAGTGAGCAACTTGAGTGAGAGAGGAAAACGAGGAGAGATAGACAGTGGTAGTTAGGAAAAAAGAGAAAAATAGAAGATAGAAAGAAGAGAGAAAGAAAGCAAAAAAGTTAAAAGAGAGAAAAACAAATGGAAGAGAGAGAGAAAGAGAAAGATGGAGAAAGAAAGGGAAAGAGAGAGAAAGAGAAAGAGAGAAATAGGAAGAAAGAGGGAGAGAAAGAGAGAAATAGGAAGAAAGAGAGAAAGAAGGAGATAAAAATGAACAAAAAGAGAGAGAGGGAGAGAACGAAAAAAGTGTGAGAAATAAAGAGAGAAAAAAAAGAAGACGGACAGAAGGTAGAGAAAGAAAGAAAAAGCGATGAAGAGAAAGAGAGAGTGAGAAAGAAACAAAGATGAAGAGGAATAAAGAGAGATAAAGAGCAAGAAGCTAGAACGGCAGCATGGATAAGTATGATATTGTCCAAATTTCATTCACTCACTAGATAGGAGATAGCTTATCGCATCGACAAACAAGAGACAGTCTCCATGGAGGGGAAGAAGGGGAAGTGGCGGATGTGGAAAAGAGGAAAGAAACACTTGTAGGTCGAGGGCACTCACTTAGTTCATCTGTCTATTCCATATCTCTTGTATTATCTCTTCACTTCTTTTCCCTCCTCTTATGAAGTGTTTATATATGCATCTCTTCTTTGCTTTTCAATTTCCGAGTCATTGCTTTTTTACTTTCTCCTCACCTTCTTGAAAAAAATGAATAAGTTCGATATCACCCAAATTAATTCACTCTGAATTTGCCATCAATCCAAATATTGTCCATTTCATTCAAAAGCATCAAATAATCAAAATCTTATCAAAAGGATTGCTCAGAAATTTATTCAAAACTTTTTTGAGTTTCTTGTAAGAAAAAAGGATACCATATATAGAAGCAAGATCGATATGAACTGCAGAAGATCGAGTCAACCGTCAAGTCTTGCTGACACGCAACAAATCGGACGCGATGGACGTCCCAAACGTAGGCCGAGTTCGTTTCGGCATCCGATGTGCAGTGTGAGTTATTCTTCTGACGCATTTTACCTACACGAGTAACTTTTTGGGTCTGTATTATTTAATGGGTCATGCCTTAGCAGTTGATGTCAAGACTCAATCATTCTGAGCGTAACAATATATAATGGATTTTTTTAGTTTCCAAAACAATAACTGACCAGATGCTCTATCAACCAAATATGAACCAAAATTGATTCTTTGACCACACCGTCAACAATTTTTTTTGCATTCTCTCTTGTCAACATTATCGTTAGGAACACTTTAGAATAACGGCTAGCAGAATATAGAACGCGTTAAATTGTATGAATTGGGTACCCATGTGTTTGTACCCATGTACCATGAAAATTAAGGAACGGATAAATTATACACAAAAACATAAACATGAACTAGGCTTGCAAACTTTCCTGTGCATCAGTTAGCCTTTTCATGATTTAGTGGGTTAATTATTCTGATAGAAATTCGGTACTTTTGAAGAAGAACTCCTTGCAGTCACGAATACGGGGCCTTGTGTCGTTTCTGTTACCCGATCCGCAGCTTGTACGATTGTGACCCGGTCACCGGCGACAGAATATTGCCGAGGAAAAAAAGTTGGTTCTTTATTTCGTCAATTGTCACATCATTTAGAACTTCTGAAAAAACTTGAAATGGTACCGAGAGATATAGGCGAGCTAAACGGATAACGATTGCGTGGGTTTCACATTCCTCTCCCTATCCTTTTCTCTCTCCTACAACCCTCTTTTTCTATTTTTTTACGCACACTCTCTTTTCTCGAACTCTCTCTTCTTTTTATCTTCCTCTTTTTTCTCTCTCTCTCTCCATCTCGCTCTATTTCTCTCTCTCTATCTCTTTCTCTCTCTTTCTCTCTCTATCTCTCTCTCTCCGTCTCTGATTTCCATGCATGCGCATTCCATGACTCTCTGGAACTCCTAGTGACCACCTGTCTGTCTGCTTTAGGCCAGCGTGACTATCAACCATACCTTGAAGCAATCACCCCCGTGCGTGAGATCTCAACCAGGGGTTTGATGTTTCCCTCCTAGTTAACACCTGCCTCTTCCTTCCCACATAATTCAATGAATTCGAAAGAAGTTCTGCCCGGGTATATCCCCGACTCCAGAAATATCTCATAACCTGCAATTTGAGAAATGTTCTCTGGAGAATGATCTGTTATTCTCACAGAAACCTCGAGAAAACCGTTAACAACAAAAACAGTTTAAAATTTACAGTGTTTGCTTTACACTCAAGTTGTAACCTTTAAGTTCCCAACGGATTCGCTGGGGCAAGTAAACAAATTTAAGGTAAGGTTACCCATTGCATTGCCCTTCATGTGGTTCCGGAGTTAGAAAGCTTCGAGGTTGAGAAACCCATTGAGAGAGTTCATACCATAACCCAAGAAGGACAAGCACAGCGAGAAGTAAAGGCGCCGCCTTTGCATACTTTAATTCGCTGCCTTTGCCTTCATTCAACTCTGGATAATAGGTTGTGCAAACAGACTCACTGGCGATTTGGACTGTTGTGCACTTCTCATACGGTCACATTTTAAGGCTCTTTCATTAATTCCTTTTTTTCTTCCACTACTTCTTTTCAGATCTCTATCTTTGTTTCCTTAACCTTTTTCTGCCTCGTTCTCTCTCTCTCTCCTCTCTCTCCTATCAGTTTCCTTTTTCTCCCTTTCTCCTCTCCAATGCTCCTTTGACTCCTCCTCAACCAGAACCTTTTCATCCTGGCCTTCAGCCTTCAAGTCTTCTTTGATCGAAAAAAACTCACTTCAGTAAAAAAAAGGAGCTCAAGAGAAAATTCTGTTATGAAAACTCCGAAGAAAAAAATTGACTTCTCTTAATTCGATTAGACTGTAAAGACATCTAAAACCCTTTACTTTTAATGACAGGAGTTTGTAGTTTCTCTCAATAATCAAGGTGTACACTATTGACAGTGCACTGAAATAGGAATGAAGACTAGTAATATGTACACTGAGCCGATACTGACCTCTTGATACCATATTTAGTTTTCGATTGCATTAAATTTTGAAAGAATTCTTACTCAAGCTGCTTAGGTTGACTGGAATTAGGGTGAAAAATTACAATTATTATACAGTCTATGATTTGTGTGAGTAGATGGTTTTATTGAGTTTTGAAAACCAAATCTAATTACGAATCTTGTGTTCCCTTCGAGTATTTACCGGCAAGAATAAATGCGTTTCTTGCGACAAATTTCTAGTGTTAAAATCACTGTTCTCACAACTTCAGTTGTTACAATTTTGTTTGAGTGAAAATTTATAGAAACTTGTCGACGAGTTTCAGTTAACAATGCGACCTGCGAATCGTGTGTGCATGGAACTTGCACGCCGATCCCAAACAAGTGAGTCTTCAAACAATTTTTCTATTTTCATTAAATTTGATCAATGAAGATTCGAATCGAAATTGAAGTTGAAAAAAAACATTGTATAACCTTATCATCAACTTCAATACTTTTAGACTTTAAAAGCACTGAGTTTCCGAACTTTTGTTATTTTTTTCATTAAATCAACGTGAGATTTAAACCGAAACATTCATATCGAATTGTAGTAGAACAAGACAAAGAAACATTTTAATACAAAAAGGGTCAAGTTCGGCCCTTCAGAACCCTCATTCCAGAGACATTCTAAAAAAGGAAAACCGTTTTTATTTGGAGAAAAAAACAAACTTATAGCACCTACTATTTGCTGCTAATTTATTGATGAAATGAGCTTCGAAGTTAAACTCGATCATCCTCTGGAGTCATTAGGTTCCTAATGATAAAAAAGAACTAGGAAAATAGGGAAAGGAGGTTATCATTAATTATGAACTCACACCTTGAACTTCTCGATCAATTGTAATTTAAATGCAAAAATTACGGTTAATGTACATATGTATTATCTTATTGCCTCGAACTGAATGACCCTGTGACAGTTATCCATTGTATATCAACCATGTGCAAAGGAATAAAATGAATGAATCATGAAGTCGTGCAAAAGACTCATTTCTATCAGAATTTCTCCCGACTTTGGAAAGATAGAGTGAATGTTTTGGGAAGCGACCTCTTCTGTTTCAACGGAGACATTAAAAATTATTAGGTGAGTTTTTTTTATAGTTACATTTGCCGATGCAACCCTGGCTGGAGCGGTCGTAATTGCAGTATCAGAGATGAAGAGAGAATTTGCCAGAATAGCGGCCTCTGCGATAATGGTGAGTTTGTATCCAAGGAAGAGATGCGACTTGAAAATAGCTGGAAAATGTGGAATGTGTTATAAAACGCTTTCTATGTTTTTTTTTAACGTATCACTGTCCTTCCAAACAAATAAACCAAGTTGAAGATTGAAAAAAATTACAATTAGTTTCATAGGCACTTCTGCACTTTAGTCAACCCCCTTCACCCCTACCAGAGGTTCAATTGGGTCAGATGAGACTGGCATTTTTATACGGTCTCGTTGGCCTAAGCCGTACTTTTTCCCAAGCCTAAGCGTTTTTAATGTAAATTTTTTTAATGTAAACGTAATTTTTTTTGAATGTAAAAATATTTTTTGTAAATTTAAATAAGTCAGCCCATGGAACCTCTGGTAAGGGGGGGGGGTGAATAAAGTGCAGAAGTGCCGTTTCATAAAGTTCCTGACTACTCGAAAGCATTTCCTTGTTGACAAGTAATAACCGTCTGTTCAAAGTGGAATATTGGAACTAGCCGATTCATTAACACTTTCAATTATGTATGTGTAATATTCTTTAAAACATACAATTTCATACATGCTTGATTCAACTTTTTTTAATTCACCAAAAATGATTCTTCCCGACTCACTAACAAAAAAGGATATCACACAATTGCAAATCATTGTGGATAAGCATACCTAGATGAACCATTTGACAGAAATGTCGCACATGTTCTCATTGTCGACTCGTTGTAGCTTGTTGTTGAATGTTGTAGAGATCCAGTATCTTGTTCATGCCGTCAGTCAATCGGAAGAATAACTATGCTCCTTTGATTAGGTATCGGTTGAGCCATCTTTAGTTGTTATCACCACTTCCGATCAAGCAAAGGATATGTTAGAGTCATATCTCATCCGCTTCTACTCTTATCTCTTTCGAACGCCTCGCCCGATGTTTTCTCGCCTACATATCCCCCGCATACCCTTTTGATCTCTCTGACTCTATCTCTCGTTTTCGCTCGCTCTCTCCTCTCTATCTCTCTCTCTCTCTCTCTCTCTCTCTCTCTCTCTCTCTCTCTCTCTCTCTCTCTCTCTCAAACTCGCCCTCCTTTAGTATTTCCCCTCTTGTACGCGTACTCTCTCTCTCTCTCTCTCTCTCTCTCTCTTTCTCTCTCTCGCTCTCTCTCTCTCTCTCTCTCTCTCTCTCTCTCTCTCTCTCTCTCTCTCTCTCTCTCTCTCTCTCTCTCTCTCTCTCTCTCTCTCTCTCTAACAAACAAAACCCCTCAACATTTTCTGTCATCGCTTTCTCTTTACTTCTCAATACTTTAACAATTGTAAAGATGTACCACCTCATCTGCATATAGTACTAAATATCCTCTTTCAGTTCTCTTACTATTCTTTCATCTCTGCCGCCCGCGCTTTTCTCCTGTTCCTTTCTCAAACTCGTCCCTGTTTTATCTGTTAATGATTTTTTTCTCGGGTATCGCCTATCTCTTCCCCTTTATTTTTTATCCGATTCTCTGACTATCGTATGTTGTTCCCTGTTTATTCTTCGAATAAACACGCAAAGTAAAATAAGGACTGTAATGTTCATAGTAATTACTACTTTGTTCTCAATCACGATTGCAGGGTGGTTGACGTCACTCACAAAAACATTTTACATGAAAATTCATACCAGCAAAGCATGGGAAGCGTAACGATACGTTTGAAAGTATTCCGAGGAATACTATCTCAAAGTATTGTCTTTCATACCGCGAAAACATGGTTTTTCATGGAATCAAAGTATTCTAGGCATACCACTGTTTGTCGGGATACTACGCAAAAGTATTCTTTTGCATACCTCGAAAGTTTTTTTCTCATGAAATCACAGTATTGCAGGCCATACTTTGAAGTATGCCGTTTCTTTTTTTCCTTGATTTTTGTGTCGTGATTCTTTTTTGTTTGTTTTTTCTGTAGTCAAATTTTTTATGATTGAATCAACAAATTTTTATTCAATAACAGCAAACATTGTTATAATCACAATCAACCAGCAAAAAATTGTAATATATTAAAATTTTGTTATTATAATAACAAAATTAGAGTCAGCACAACAAATACATTTTTACCTTCTACCAAGCATGAAGTTTTTCGAAAATCTACTTCGTCATAAATTAACAAGGAACTGGCGAAATAATTTTGAGAGCGATCCTTTCTTTTTTATGGGCGATCTTTTGAGGCCGATCCTTACAAACCAAACGTGTTTACGTAAAAGGAGAGAAAACAAGATGAGCAAGTGATCAAGTTCTTAACTTAATTTCTTCAACTAATGGTCTCCTGAGTAAGATTAACAACAGCAAGAACGAATTTAAACGGTTTAACATTTTTTTATATACTAGTTCTCAGAACATTAAGACTGTGACTAATTGTTTTATACGGTCTCATTACTAAGCCGTACGGCCTCGTTAGCTTGAAATTTTACTGAGCATAAGCAAACTGCACTGTTAAAATACTTTTTGATATTAAAAAAGCAAAATATTTAAAGTAAAATTGGCTTCCCCCCTCCCAGATGTTCCATTGGTCATACTTCTGACTCAGTTACATTTTCAAAAAAGTTATTTTTACATTTAAAAAAATATTTTTACATTAAAAAAACGCTCAGGCTTAGTAAAAGTTTACGCTAACGAGGCCGTCCGGCTTAGGCTAACGAGACCGTATCAAGAAACTTACCCAAAAACTGACTCATGGAACCTCTGGGAGGAGGGGGGCCCTAAAGTGCAAAAGTTCTGTAAAATTCCACCATAAAAGCATGAGTGTGACCCCATGCAAGACACAGGTTAAAGTTCAACTGTGTCAACTTTGAAAAAGAAGAATTTTTTGATACAGTACTTGAGTTTTAACGTTACTTCGGGTCACGCTTTTGATATTTACGATGAGGCATACTTTCACAAGTATTGTATTAAAAAATTCAAAGTATGCCTCTTTAGCATACTTTGATATTGTTGAAGGGATATCGCATTGTCGCTGCCAGGAATACTTTCGAAGTATTTTTATTCATGAAATGCCTTTATCCTTTTTAGCATACTTCCCAATAGTTATGCTCTTTTTTTGTGAGCACATTTACAATTTAAAAGTTATTGAGTCAAAATTCAAAAATTATAGATAGTTTGTAATTAGTAGGTCGAGTGCGAAGAGTTTGATTTCTGGTTACTGTGTGTCCTATTTCTGTTCGAAAATGGTCAGGACGAGGTCTCATTAATCACAAACTCGCATAAGTAAACGAGGGGTGAGAATAATAATAAAAATTTTATAATACGTGTTTTTTTTATTCAGTTCTTTGCAGGGGGAACATGCCAACCTCTCCAGCCCTTAAATTTCAAAAGTGACTCTTTCATGTGTATTTGCCCTGAAGCCTTCGAAGGAAAACACTGCGAGATTGCCGTTTGTAAGGTATAAAGCTCACTTTTGATAAAGAAATTCAGAAAAAGCGGAAGAAGTTTGAAAGGGATCGATTGAAGCAGATTTTTATTGTGTTAGTCTCTCTGAAATGAGTTAAAGCTTGAGATAAGATTTGTGTTATAAAATACTTATAAGTTAATTCGCTACCATTTTCCAGGACTAGAGCAGGGCGATAGTAACCCTGTGGGGTTCCACTCAGTTTTGACTTTTTCTCGTCGACTAAAGGTTTTTCCGAATCCGCATGAGTTCATTAGGAATAATAAAATCTACACAATTCATACATACACATATATATAAATTGAGTACTTGCGGTACTTCCATATGTATCAATTCTAAACTCAAAATTTAGGCTTCTCAAGTTGTCGAACCCATAAATACCAATAACATTTTAGCCCGGTTTTTGCAAGAACAACGGAACATGCCACGTGGAACAAGGAGGAGTCCAAGTCTGCAAGTGCGTCGAGGGTTTCAGTGGAGAGAAGTCAGTAGCTGAAGAAAAAAAATATTGAGCTTGCATGTGGATCCTAATTAATGCAATGGTAAAGCTCCGACAAGAGTTGAAGAAAGACGGGCGAGGTAGATTTCACCCAGCAGACTAGCTTTCTTCCATGGGGTAGTAAAATCATATTTGAAATAATCACTGCTCGGAGCTGGTTGGACAAGATTGTGGAATTACAAGTGATCGCAAAGAAAAAACTAGTCCAACGGGCGGGAAAATCAAACTCTTCTTTAAAAAAGGCCTATTCAGATGCAATACGAAGCTAAAGACCCATCTTATCTTCGCGGTCATTTCCCAGTCGCCCATGAGAGCTGACATGGCATCTCCAACGAGCTACGCTCTAATTGTCATTGCCCCTGGTTAGTCGAGAATTTTTGATTTGAATGCCTTTTTACGATGTTTTTTAGAACTCAATTCTGTAGGAAGGGAGATTTGTCTTGCATAGCTTATAAATAAGTAACACTGTCTTAAAAATAGAGCTCAATACAATGAAGGCTCAATTTCCTTGAAAGAAAAACATGCTCGAGATGAAATTTATTTGACTTAATTGGAACAATGTAACTCAAATGTCTAGCAAACAAAAATTTCTTCCAGCGATTTTCTCGGCAGTACTTGTGCTGGTTCTTTACGCGACCTTTCGAAGCCTCAGAAAGAGAAGAGTCATTTCGAGAAGAACGGTGAAGAGCGAAAACTCTGCTGTTTACCTGCCGGAATCTAACGAATCAAACGACAAGGGCCAAACTTCTTCTCGCTTAAGTGCAAGACTCGAGGACGGATATTTGGATTGCAGCAGGCAGAATGAATTGAATGAGAAAAGAGAATTGCATGAGAGCGACGCTGGAAAGAGACTTCCCAGAGCTTTAAAGGTTCGCGATATAATTCAATAACTCTGGAGACTTTTAAAACTTTGAAAAAGAGCAAAATTGAGAGTCATTTTTGTTCATATCTTTGTTTTTCATCTCTTTGACTTTTTTCTATTCTCTCTCTTTCTCTGTCTCTCTCTCTTTTTCCGTTTCATTTCAATCTATTTTTTTCTTCGTCTGTTTATTTCTACATTCTAGTTTATTTCTCTCTTCTATTTTCAATTTCCACGGCTACGAATAGCAATTACGGCTCGCTATTAAGATGTGAGTGATTTGGGGTAAGTCAGTTTGACAAATGAGAACAATCTTCGTGGTTACATGCAATCCGGCTGAAAATCAGGTCTAAGCGGTATGAATTTAACCTCCTCGCTCTCTTTTTTCACTAGTTTTTTTCTATCTCACTCTCTCCTCCCCCCTTGTACAGTCCTTCTGTTCTGTGTGTTCCTCTCATGAGATCACGTAACTTGTGTAGGTCGTAGATGCGCGCGATAGGGGCGGCAAAGATGAAAGGGCAACCCATGAGCAGGAAGTGGTAAAAAAGGTGTAATTCAAAGCAGGTGGCTTGCCCCATATTCATGTTGAAATTTCAACAGGACTGAGACGCAAAATGACAGTCAACAAAAGACGAGGATACTGTAGTAAAAATTTAAATTTTTGTGCAGGAAAACCGCACTTGAATTAAACTTCAATGTAGTAAGGTATAGCTGAAAAAGAAATTAGGAGTACTTGAGCAATGTCTCGGTTGTCGCTCGAACGATATCTTCAGAACATTCACTGTTTGAGGAAGCGATGACACCTCCAGAGTATGAAGAAGCCACTCGATCTTGTCACTCGCCTCCCAATCTCCCACCTCCCGCCTATACTCCATGTCAAGGTTGGTTACTATCCGGATGGATGATAAAGTTTAATTACCTGTATTCTCAACACAAACATTAACTTAATTATCTAAGCTCCCAGTTTAAGTCAAGATGGTATGGGTTCGATTCCGCCCGGTGGAAGTCAAGATGGTATGGGTTCGATTCCGCCCGGTGGACTTGATTTTTTCTGTGCGATAGTTCAATCATTTGTCATCACGACCAGGCGTCACTGCCTTTAAAACTGTGTAACTTAGAATTTGAAGAGTTAATTATGTTCCAATGGCAAATATGTACGGAACTCGACCGTTATTGGTGAAAAATGGAGTGAAATCTAAAACAGATGGCCTGTCAGAAACATAAATCGAAATTTAATTCTAGCCAGAAAAAAAAAGTCAACGTAGCAAGATAAGTTCTATTTTTTCATAACTGAGATGCAAAATAGAAAGTTTTGGCTATGAGACCTTACGAATTATACTTCTAACGGAGCTAGACTCTTTATTGGAAACTCGCGATTGAAGCTATCTTTTTCAGGTTCCACGGAGAGCGAAGTCTCATTCCAACCTGAAGAAAGGGCTTCTAGTGGGTCGAATGGGAACTGAATATTTAATATCTCTTTGGTGCCTTAGCGGGTAATGATAGAACGGGTGCGAAGGGAATATAGGATCCTCTCAAGCGTGATAATCTGGTTACTCAACGAGTTTTGTGCTGAGAAAACTCGGGCCTTAACTATGAAGATGCCTTCTTATGGACAGATACGCTTGTTTGTTTAGTGTTTGTACATATCGATTACACTATTTTTTCTCAATTATTGCTCTCAATTTTTCTCTGATTTTTTTGTCAGCGGAATATGCTCTGTAGATTCATATCTTATGGGCATTTAATAACTTCTATACTTCGTGTTACCCCTAGTAAATTTTCTGATTGTTATTTATTGATCTATGTATATTGACAGGCAAAAACTTTTTTTGAATAACTTCTTCTTGTACTTAATTTGAAAAAATCTTGTGTATTTTTCCTCGTTATTCATTGTCTCATGAAACCCGGATTTGTCTATACGGTTGATCTGGTAAGAAAATGAAAAACAATTGAACTCGTCATAACAGATAAATGAATAAATCAAAGCCTATGAGAGAGTCAAAATGAAGTTTTACAAAAATCTTCACAAACTCAGTCTCATAGTTATGAGAAAGTGATGCCTGTTTAAAACGAAATAGCTCGTTCAAGCTCAATAGCGTCTAAGAGAATTCTCTATGTACAGTGGTTCTTTTTGGAATGCATGCAATAATAATTGTATTTTACAAATCAAAGCGGAGCTCAAAATATCAAAAAAGACAGCTACATAATATTAGATTGAATTCTTATGGAAAACAAATGAACCTTCAAAGTGAGATGGGAAGGCTGGAAACTTCTGACGATTGATTTAATAGTTAAAAAAAGAAAAACAGTTCGAAATAGATTCACAATTTCATTAAAAAAATTTGTTCACTTTTGAGCTTACAAGTGAAGCTGAGCTATGTAGAAAATCTTAGCATCTGGAGCTAGAATTTTTCTATGTGGAAAAACGAACGAACTGACTTTGATTGACAACTGAATTATGCAAAATTGACCGACCGAAGTTTTGGAATTGAGAAGAAGAAAAAAGACTAAAAATAAAACAATGAGAAATAGTCGCTTCTAGAAAAATTAAAAGTACAACAATTATTTTATAGAGTTTTTTTCTATTTCTGATTCATTTCTGATTTAGCAGAGGAAAGCTTGTTGAACCATCTTCATTGAGAGGAGAGTTTTGTGCGAAAAACAGTTGTTTGAAGTTCAAAGAATAATGACGAAGTTTAAGAATAATGACGAAGTTCAAAGAATAATGACGAAGTTTAAGAATAATGACGAAGTTTAAGAATAATGACGAAGTTCAAAGAATAATGACGAAGTTTAAGAATAATGACGAAGTTTAAGAATAATGACGAAGTTCAAAGAATAATGACGAAGTTTAAGAATAATGACGAAGTTTAAGAATAATGACGAAGTTCAAAGAATAATGACGAAGTTTAAGAATAATGACGAAGTTTAAGAATAATGACGAAGTTCAAAGAATAATGACGAAGTTTAAGAATAATGACGAAGTTTAAGAATAATGACGAAGTTCAAAGAATAATGACGAAGTTTAAGAATAATGACGAAGTTTAAGAATAATGACGAAGTTCAAAGAATAATGACGAAGTTCAAAGAATAATGACGAAGTTCAAAGAATAATGACGAAGTTCAAAGAATAATGACGAAGTTTAAGAATAATGACGAAGTTTAAGAATAATGACGAAGTTCAAAGAATAATGACGAAGTTTAAGAATAATGACGAAGTTTAAGAATAATGACGAAGTTCAAAGAATAATGACGAAGTTTAAGAATAATGACGAAGTTTAAGAATAATGACGAAGTTCAAAGAATAATGACGAAGTTTAAGAATAATGACGAAGTTTAAGAATAATGACGAAGTTCAAAGAATAATGACGAAGTTCAAAGAATAATGACGAAGTTCAAAGAATAATGACGAAGTTCAAAGAATAATGACGAAGTTTAAGAATAATGACGAAGTTTAAGAATAATGACGAAGTTCAAAGAATAATGACGAAGTTTAAGAATAATGACGAAGTTTAAGAATAATGACGAAGTTCAAAGAATAATGACGAAGTTTAAGAATAATGACGAAGTTTAAGAATAATGACGAAGTTCAAAGAATAATGACGAAGTTTAAGAATAATGACGAAGTTTAAGAATAATGACGAAGTTCAAAGAATAATGACGAAGTTCAAAGAATAATGACGAAGTTCAAAGAATAATGACGAAGTTTAAGAATCTGAGCGTTATTTTTCTCGAAAGTCTTGACAAAAGGTCAAAAGGTCAATGTTGCCAAACTCAGAATAGCGGGTGTCTACTTCGTTCCATATTGCTTCTTCTAAAGTTTAACCACTACGAGTTCGGTATAGAACTGGTGATGTCGAAAGTTTTATCTGGTGAGTGAAAGGTGAAGCATTAATATGTAGCACAATTTCGCCCGTTCGACCTGAATCCAATTAGATATACTAAGTCCCAGTCGGAACCAAAAACAGTGAACCATCAAAGTATAGAACAAGTTGAAAGCTTTACTTGAAAGATCTCACCAAATTCAATTTTTTTTCTAAAGTGTGAGAGAATAAGCGTTAAATGGAGAAGAACCTGAAATTTCTCAAAAGTCTTTGAGATTCAAAAAAGCTAAACCGGTTTTAGCATCTTCCATTTACACGAACGTTTAGATGAGCTTGAGGGCAAGTGCGATTGTTTGCGATCCTCTGTTTTCGTGATAAATATTATCCGAATCAGTTCCGGAAACCTTTTCTACCGTCACTTTCTCAACCGATCAATAGAGAAATTTTAGGCGTTTTTTTCTAAAAAGAATACGAAAACCTTTGGATCATTTTTTTTTAATTTTTCAATTTTTCATATTTTTTTTTCAATACCATAAATTAAAAAAAATGTGTTCAAGAGGTCTGTAAGAAAACGAGAAGAAGAGGAGAAAAGTATAGGTGGATATTAAAAAATTCACAGCTTATTATTTTTCTTGTTATTGAGAGAGCCCATAAATAGGTAAATGAGTTCACAAACCTCATTCCAACCCTGGCTATGGTTATTTTTCTTGTTATTGAGAGAGCCCATAAATAGGTAAATGAGTTCACAAACCTCATTCCAACCCTGGCTATGGTTAAAAGTAGTAGTCCCGCTTAATTTGATTTTTTTTCCTAGATGAAGGGAATGTTTTTCGAGTCCTCATAAATGTCTGATTGAGAAGAACGATAGCAGAATCGGATTCAAAATTTTTGGGAAAAACTGTTTTTGGTTCGTTTTTTCTTGTTCGCGAAACAGGGATATTTTAACAAATTAATCCTCCCGTCTCGTGACTTAGCTTCACGGCTTAATGAGGTATAAAAAACACTAGGAAATTGACTATAACGATTGAGTCAATTTTACCGGTTAGAATTGATTACATGAAAAATCGCTTTATATTGCGCTGAGTCGCACTGATCCTGCATGTTTGAATTTGTTTTTTTAGACTTGAGCTTTAATTGTGATCCAGTTCAACCAAGGGTTGTTTTTGAAGCTCAAAAATTCATTTAAAAGCCATTATAAGCTTAAATATTGTGTACATAACCGGAAATGACCAAATAGTACGATTTTTAAATTTTTGTAAGTATAAAATCTTCTATTCAAAAAAATTGTTTTAAGCCGGTTTAATCCGCTTCCACTGTTCATATTTTATCTTGAAAAGTCATGAGTAAACGAGAAAAACCTTAACTCCACCGCAAAAAAGCAGAAATAAAGCATGATCAATATTCTTCTACCGCCTTCAACTATTGCTTATCTCTTATATTTATACTGTCGTCGCTCTCTGGTACAAAGGCCTCTAGTACCCGAAAACCACCAAAACAGTGAAATATTGTCTTACCGTTCCATTCGACAGGATATTTCTGTGATCCCTTATGATTTTAACCATCTCTCTCTGTACCTTTCGCTCTTTCTCTCTTTTTCTCTTTCTTTATCTCCACAATCCTCACTCTCTCTTTTATTCTATTTCATCCTCTTTTTGTTTCTATCTTTCTCTTTCTCTCTGTATATCTCTTTTTATCTCTCTTTTCACCTCTCTACCACTCTCTTTAGCTGTCTCTTTCTTTCTTCATCTTTTCTTCTCTCTCTCTTTCTCTCTTCGATCTCTCTTTTTTCTTATCTTCCTTGTCTCTTTATCGCTTCCCTGGTCTCTAACCACTATTTTCCGAAATAATTAATAAACATCTCTCACTTCTCTTAATTCTCACGCTCTTACTTTTGAGTCTCCTACCTCTCTAGACATCAAGCTATTCTTTCTTTCTCTTACTACTCTCCTCATCTTGATAAACAGTTCTACTTGTATTTTAACATGCGTCCCAAGACCGGAAAAGCTGTAAATCTTGTATATCATAAAACACCTTCCGGTTCGCGTTATTTTATTAAAGATGTAGAGATGGGACTCACTTGCGAGTAAAGAGAGAGAGAGAGAGAGAGAGAGAGAGAGAGAGAGAGAGAGAGAGAGAGAGAGAGAGAAATAGAGAGAGAAAGAGAGAGAAAGAGGGAGAAAGAGGGAGAAAGATAGTGATTGGGACAAATATAGAGAAGCCACCACTAAAGATCATAAACAGATAGACCAGGACACGTATCAAAAAGAGAATAGGACCAAGACATCTACGAATTTCCCCGAGCAGTATGACTCACTTCTTTACGACTCATATGTTTACTTGTTCCGGCGCTACAGCTTGGAAATCATAAAATCGAAAAGATTGAAGATTGGGAAGAAAAGAGAATGATTGTTAGGAAACAGTACGTTTTCAAGCGTTGATGAAAAACACAGAAAATGAGTCTATTACTTTTTCGGAATGTAGGTCCTTGCTGTAGCAAGAGATACAGTATTTCGCCAACACAAGAGAGCGAAGAATTCTTCTACAACCGATGAAAAGAAAACTTATTCACAGATAGTATAGTACGATAAAACGGATGTATCTCCACGTCTCTTAACTATTTCAAAGCAAGAGCCTTCAAAGTCGTATGACAGTTTGACATTCAATAACAGCAACCAAAAAACAGGAGGTCTTATTGCTACGATTTACTATGTGTAGGATATTCGCAACATCGGAGCACTGAGAGGAGAGTATGGCTTATGGAAAATGAGACTGCAGTCTTAATTATTCTCATGTGGAGATGAGCCCAGTCTTCGACCACTTGATTAGCCAATCTAGATGTGAACACATCCCCAGAAACCTCCTTCGCTTTACTTCAATGAACTTTTTTCATTCACGTTTGTGAAGCGTTAACAAATATTACCGTTTCGATCCTTGTTCGAATGTTGAAATTCCTAAATTAGTATATATATTGAGTGTAATTCTGAACGCATTGAATGGGTATACAATATAAAAAAGTTTCGTTAATATGCCTTGTTTGCCGATTTTTTGAAGAACTTTGAGACAGATCGCTCTGTCAGCGAAAAGATATAACCTTTATTTTAAGTTGTTTTAGATTACAGGTGTTTTCAACATGTTGTTAAAGTTGGAGTATTTTTCCTTTTTTGGGCTTTATATTCTCTTTTTTCCTTCTGTTTTCTCTGTTTTTTTGTCAGAAAAAGTTCCCAGAAATTTGCTGATCTGATCTACTTGATATACTGTAAGCGTTCACAATTCTCACCCTTCAGATGCTTGTCCGACTAAAGATTATTTCCAATGTTTCGATCCCCTTATAAGCTTCCAATGTATCTTTACGTTCTGACACATTTTCGAATCAAATTTAATCTATTTTAAGCTTTGTTTAATAGAAGCTTTTTGAAAGAGTTTCACTATTTCGGAAACATCCTTTCCCTTTTGAATGAACGGAATTCCGTCGAAATTATACGGCTTGCTTTTTAGAGGTCAATTTCTGCTGAATTCTATTATGAAAATTTTTGAGATTATTGTACAAAAATTTCCTCTTTCACATTGTTCAATGTTTCTTAATCACTTAAGAATCGATAGAAAAAATATCAAGAGTACAGAATGCCCACACTTAAAATCACGGTGCACACTTTCTCTCTCTCCTTCTCTCTTGCACTATCACTCTCTATTTTTCTCTAACTATCTTCCTCTCACTCTCTCTCTCTCTCTCTCTCTCTCTCTCTCTCTCTCTCTCTCTCTCTTTCATTCTTTTTATCTACCTGTCCCTTCATCCCTCCTTTCTTTTCCAATAATTAGATGTATGTAGCAAATTAGTGTGATAGAGTAAGTTGTGCAGTGATGAAAGAGCACACCGCCTTTTTGTCATTGGGACCACATGAAGTCAAAAGGCATGTTCAGAAGCAATGCGGACAGACAGTAGAGAATGCAAAGGTATTGACGAGGACAGAGGTCAGCAGAGAACACGAGATATACCTAGTACAAAAATAGCGAAATGACTCCTTTGTCTTCCATGTGTTTTCATTTGATGCGACCGATCCTCCCAAGAATTTTAAGAAAAGTTGAGATCAGCAGGTTGCTAAGTTCTTAATACATTTTGAAGAGAAGCCATCGAGTCTTCTCCGCCAGCTCAGGGGATTTCGCCTAGTTGTGAAGCCAAAGTAGTCAAATTGAGCATCACTGCTTCAAAAGGAAATTTTTAATGACCAAGTCGTTACTAAGTCATATCGAAGATGCCTGAAAACATTAATTAAACTTTTTTGAACCATGTTAAGATATTCATTAAAATAACTTGCAGTGTGGCCCAAAAACCGTTCTATCATCAAGTGTGTCTTATGTCAATTTCTTCTTCTTCCATTGAAAATAGCGAAGCTACTCCTTTGTCTTCTCTGTGTTTTCATTTGATGAGACCGATCCTCCCATTCTCTCTGCGTAATTGCCGCAGTCATTAGTGTAGACGCGTTAATTCAACCGCAAGCAACTTGAACCATCGCTCATCATTCATCTCATAAATTGTAACAACATTTACATGAGACCATCTTTGTCGTTTAAGTGTACACCACTAGTTTTACTACCACAACTTCAGATATGTTCATCCCCGCGCAAGGAGGTGGAGGTCAAAGATTTAGAGGCTCGCTTTTGTGATTCTTCTTCCTCATCTGTAATATAGTCACCCTACTCACTGTCATGAACGTATAGAATCTCTCCTGCTTCATCAGTGCTTCATTCTCACATTTTGAGTTTTCTTTGTGCCACAAAACCAACATGTGAGTCCAAATAATAAAAACCTGAGAAGTTGACATCTTTTCTTTTTGTTCTTATACAGCACGGTTTTTTTCACCATTCAAGCTAATAAATGTTCGTCAAATGTGTTCTGTGTTTAGCTCGCAGTTTTGAAAGTTTGTTAGTTTACATTTACAATTTGTGACTTTTCTTCTTTTTTGTCTGTTTTAGAAAAATTCTTCTTCTTTTTCCTTTTTTTATCAGTTTAAAAAAAATTGAGCTCAAAAACTTCAGTCCAACCACTGCAATGTCTCTCTTGGTTAAATGGCCAGTTCAATCATACGACCACTAAAATATCAATATTTCTACATTTTGTCTTGAGGACATTTTCCTTTTCTTGCACGTATGGTCTTCATCTCTCTTTCTTTTCCCTCTATTCTTTTCCTCCCGTCTCTCTCTCTTTTCTCTCTTTCTCTCTCTCTCTCTTTCTCTCGCTGTCTCTCTACTCTCTTTCTATCTCTCTCTCTTTTTTTCTAACTCTCTCTTTTCTCTCTATCGCTCGCTGTCTCTCTACTCCTTTTCTATCTCTCTCTATCTCTCTCTCATAAAAATCTCTCATTGCTCTAGATTTTACCGAACAACTTGCACTGATGTCTTTACAACTTTCTCGACACCGGATGAGCTGTAAATATCGTAAACTAAAAAAGAAACATTGTTTTGGTTGACGAGTCTCGCAGGGCGATAGCGAGGGACATCATAAAGGAGAGGAAGGTTTAACGGAAGAAAACAACAAGAATGGCGTAAAAACAGAGAAATTGAGAACAGTGACTCTTGTGAAGTATTTATGACTCTTGTAGACTGTGATTACTCTTGGGAGCTCTTGATGACTTTCATGCCTCATACGCTTCTTCTTAGGTCTTGTAAAGACTTTACAGCTCAAAAGTTATAAAAATCTATCCGAGCTATTGAGAGAGAATGAAAAAAGTGTGATTGAAAAATAGCCCGTTTGAAATATTAGTTGACGAGAACAACAGAGTCAAATAAGTTTGTGACACGAATGTTTTACAAGCATACATAACATCGAGATATTATTGTTTTATTAAACTAAATGCACTATATAAAACTAGAAGATTGAGAATCGAGAAAAGAGGAGCGAGAATGGGACACAGATATTGACCATTCTCATGTTGCTATGAATCCACTCGCTCTACTACTTACACACGATGATGCAAAGTAAGCTGAAACCGGAACTATAAATAACTTAATTTATTGTTCCTTCCTTTTTATCTGCTTAGATTCCCATAATTTTTTAAACTTTACTTTACTCTTTTCAATTTTTCAATTACGCTTCGGAACCGGGTTCAAATTTCTTTCTCTTGGCAATTCGTTGTGTGAACTCATTCTCTTTGTCAACCTCTTACTCACTCCTCTCTCTCTCTCTCTCTCTCTCTCTCTCTCTCACTCTCTCTCTCTCTCTCACTCTCTCTCACTCTCTCTCTCACTCTCTCTCTCTCACTCTCACTCTCTCTCTCTCTTTCTCTCTCTCTCACTCTCGCTCTCTCTCTCTCACTCCCTCTCTCTCTCGCTCTCTCTTTCTCTCTCTCTCACTCTCTCTCTCACTCTCTCTCTCTTTCGCTCTCTCTCTTTCTCTCTCTCTCTCTCACACTCTCACACTCTCTCACTCTCTCTCTCACTCTCTCTCTCTCGCTCGCTCTCTCTCTCTCTCTCTCTCTCTCTCGCTCTCTTTGTGTATGTTTCTCTTGTCTTTCTTCTAAAAAAATTCTGTTTCTCTAAACTTTTCCTCATCTCTCTTTCTTTCGATATTTTTCCCTAAATATTCCTCTTTTCTACAGGGTGTACAGAAAGTCCAGGTGTCTGAATTTTTCACTTTGTATCTTTTTTGTTTGGTGTAGCGGTACTGTAATTTTTTGCGTGTATCTCAGTCATAACGTTAACATCACACTGTGAGAAAATCAGAGTGATGTCTCTTTTCGTTCTTAGATATGATCTCTGACATTGACCGAGGGTGTATTCTGCGCTTTAGCGAGTCCGGGCACACTCAGAAGCACGCCAGAATCACCGGATTCTCGCGCAGGACCATTCAAAACACAATACGTCGCTTCCGTGAGACTGGTACAACGACTGACCGTCCCAGGAGCGGTAGACCAATGACCGGGACCACTTCCTTCAACGTGAGAAGCATCCGAGACAAGGTTCGTTATAAACCCAAGCGCAGTCTCAGAAAAGTCGCAAAGGAGCTGAATATCTCGAATATATCTGTTCGTAGGATCGTCAAATCTCGCATGGGACTTCGCCCCATCAAGCTGCAGAAGACTCACGCATTGACGGACCAGATGAAGGCGACCCGTCTTCGGAGATGTCGTGAACTGTCGAAGCGGTTCAAGCCGGTGGACTGTTTGGATATTCTCTTCACCGATGAGAAGTTGTTCAATATTGAGCAGTCCTTCAACCACCAGAACGATAGGATTTGGTCGAAATCGATCAAAGATGCCAATAAGAGTGGCCGTTACGTCTCGAGAAAGGGCCATCCTGCTTCTGTCCTGGTCTGGGCCGGGATTTGCGCGACTGGCAAGACTCCACTCATTTTCGTCGAGCAGGGAGTCAAAGTGAATGCCAATAACTACCTGAACGACATTATCATGAAGGAAGTACTTCCCTGGAGCCAGGCTCACTTCGCAGGACGCAAATGGACGTTCCAGCAGGACTCTGCGCCCGCCCACAAGGCTAAAGTGGTGCAAGACTGGTGCAAGAGCAATTTCCCCTCCATGATCACATCCGCCGAATGGCCTCCGTACTCACCTGATTTGAATCCTCTGGACTTCTCTGTGTGGTCGGTTCTTGAGAGCAAGGCCTGTGCTTCCCAACACAAGAATTTGGAAAGTTTGAAGCGCGCCCTACAGAAGGCGTGGGATGATCTTGACGTCGCTTACCTGTCCACCACGGTGGGTGCCTTCCACAAGCGACTCTGCGCCTGTGTCAAGGAGAAAGGAGGGCTGTTTGAAAGTTAAAAAAGCAGTTATATCCCAAACTATTTGAATAAACTTTGATGAAAATTTTGTTTGATTTGCTCAATCCGTTAAGTTTTTATCGGAAAAATACTACACACATGGACTTTCTGTACACCCTGTATATTCATTTCTTTCGATCATGTTATGATGTATTGTGACCACAGCTGCTTTCTCTTCTGTAGTGCTCCGAGCTGAAACAACTCTTCGAACTTTCTCACTTATCAACCTTTCCTGGGAGATTATCTGATCCTCCTCCCCTTTGCCAGTTTTTTTGTTGTTGTTGTGTGAAATGCATTTATCTAAACCTCTTTAAAAACAATTTGATTTTTTCAAGCCGCGTTTTTGTTCAACTCATCTGAACTAACTACAATGTTCGGAAATATGTCTTCTCGTCATAATTGTGAATATTCGTTCTTCTTCATATTCACCTTTTTCGAGTCTTTTTTGAAGTTTCCAAAGACTTCCAGAAAGTTCTGCTTAATCGAACGTATTATATTTAAAACAGATCTCAATACATCAGAATACTATTCAGTGTTTTGGAAAATATTATTTAACTTCAACATTCTTAGGAAGGTATAATGTTTTAAAAAATCCTCACCAAAGTTGACTACTAAAAATTCTCAATCAGTCCAATAACTCAGTTTTAGTCTCAATATTGCTTATAGTGGGAAATGCCGGTATGAACATGATTTGGTCCACATGAAAGTAGAAATATGTAATTTTTTCTAAGCATTCCATATCACCGCCCCTCGAAAAAAGTTAAAAGACCAATCGGCGCCTTCAACTTTGATAAGACAACAGGTATCCGAGTTTCTCTTAACATATCTCCCTCTCCCTCTTTCTGCTCTCTCTTTATAACTCTTTTTACCCTCTCTTGCTCTTTAAACCTATTTCTCTCTTCTTATCTTTCTCTTTCTTTTTCTCTCACTCTCTCCAGCTTTTCTCCCTCCATCTCTTCCTAACTATTTCTCTCTCTTTCTCTCCATTTCTATCTCTGTTTTCTAGTAGTATAGTAAATCAGTGTGATAGAGTAAGTTGTATACGGTGATGAAAGAGTGGTACCGCCTTTCAGTCTGGCATTGTATTCCCATGAGGAGAATGAGGCATGCACCGTAGATATAAGAAACAGAAAACTGATAGTTTTTATGTTTTGACGCATTCATTGCAGCTTTCAATTCTCGCTATTTATTGCTTTTCTCAAAAATCTATTCATAATTGAATAGCCTTAATTAGTTTAACTTTTCAAAGTGTATCACTCAAATGTGTATGAGTTTCCGAATAGTTTGTTAAAGTTACTTTGACTTCGTTTTGTTGATCGCTCAACTCAACTAGATTCAAATCTTGAGGGAAAAAGTGATGTGGCCTAGAAAACCATTGCAACATAGACAGAAACTCACTGTATTTCTCTACTTCATATAAAAATAGCTTTCAAAACTTTTTTTGCTAACCTATAGCAGTGAGAAAAAAATGTTTAAGTTTAAATATATAATATTAGTAATTATAACAAGAATATTAATCACGGTAATGTGACCGGTTCTTGCTTAAATTCTATGTGGGTTTTTTGTATAGAAACAGATACAGAATGTATAAGAATACCTTTTTGCTGAAATTCACCTGATGTATGACTGTCCATGACTTTTCTTCTGATCTTCGTGTACATCTGTTGACTACAATACCCACAGAACCGTTCATCCTCGGTGCAAAAGGGGCGGAGCATTAGCTGCTCCTCCTCTTTCTGTCTTCCGCATATCCATGCAGCTCAGGAGCGAGTCAACCTGATGAGCGTAGCAGATCTCTTTTGCTTCCACCAATCATTTTCTGTCGAGTTCTGAATAATTCAATACTTTAATTTTGACTAGTTTATTTTCGATTAATATTTGTATTGTAAGTATTCCTAGACAAAGCTTTGAATTTTTTCGCTTCCAAGGTTTGAGAAAGATTCCCAAAATAACGTGCCTAAAATTTAGCTTTGTGAGCTGTAACGCATTTAAATCACCATTTTCATGTACGACCGTTTTCTACCTGAATGTATAAGCTCAAAAACATTTCTATTAGGCAATATAAAACTGCTGTGACTGGATTAAAGTGAGAAGTCATAAATCAGGCCCTTTGTGGTAGAAACTACATCCAGTAAAAACGGCTTATTAAAAAGTTTTTTCTAGGGAATATTCCGCTTAGAATTTAGTGATTCTGAAAAAAAACTTTAGTTGGTTTGTAGTCTATACCTAAAGAATCGCTTCAATGTCTAAATTTTCGAGTTCCCGCATTTCCGTGACTGATTTATATATTTCCAAGCTCAGAAATTTCTTCGCATACGGTATTTTACGATGTATAAACCTTGCACTTTCTGATTTTTCTTGCCTATTGAAGTTAGTTTACTACATATGACCTCCTAGCGCGTATTCTCCGCCTTGTTCATGCCATTTTTATCACAATTAGGTTTAATGTTTCATATCAATATAAAACTGCTGTGACTGGATAAAAGTGAGAAGTCATAAATCAGGCCCTTTGTGGTAGAAACTACATTCAGTAAAAACGGCTTATTAAAAGTTTTTTCTAGAGAATATTCCGCTTAGAGTTTAGTGATTCTGAAAAGTAACTTTAGTTGGTTTGTAGTCTATACCTGAAGACTTCAATGTCTAAATTTTCGAGTTCCCGCATTTCCGTGACTGATTTATATATTTTGAAGCTCAGAAATTTCTTCGCATACGGTATTTTGCGATGTATAAACCTTGCCTTTTCTGATTTTTCTTGCCTATTGAAGTTAGTTTACTACATATGACCTCCTAGCACGTATTCTGCGCCTTGTTCATGCCACTTTTATCACAATTAGGTTTAATGTTTCTTATGATCTTTTTACTTTTTCGTAAAAAAAAAACCAAAAAGAGTTCAAAAACTCTAAGCGTATGAATAAAAGCTCAAATTCATCTTTTCTCCAAATGAAATGAAATAAAATTATCTTAATGAATGCAAGAGCATTTTTCTGATTTCCCACTTTCACGAAAATCACCGGAATAGTTTTGCGAGACATTTTCCGCTGAGCATTCGCATAAAAAGACATTTTCCAGCACTTCGTTGGTATTCCGAAAAAATTCCGCATTTTCTATGTTCGACTGGCCAACGTCGTTTATTTAAGCGAATTAAAAAAATTTTGCTGATTGACATGATTTATTGAATATGTGGAGAATGTGTACATACATCTTCGATTCTTTGAGTCACATCTCAATTTTTTTCAGAACTGGACCCAAAGCTATTCAAGGATCACTACTATTTCTCGCCGAAACGACACTCATAACTGGAAACTCGACTATGCTTCTCCGGCTTGCCTTGCTTTTCATCGTGGTCAAGGCTCGTTTTTCTTATCATTCTAGATTTTTTTGTCAAATTTTCGCACTTGTCATTCAAGATATAATTTTTATTTATTACAAAAACCGTTTGATCCAAGGGTAACCGATTACTTTTAGTGTGCGGTGCCTTCGCGCTACTTCTGGTTGGAAATCGCGGAGAGCGCGGTCTCGGAAACGACGCATATGGAAGTTTGCCTCGGAAAGTCTTCATCGGAAGAAAAAGATGATACGAACTGCAAGAACGGAAAAGGAGTCTTCAGCCTTCCTTTTTCTGCCACGAGTCCTTCTCTCATGACCTTCGACTACTATGGGCTTGATCCGGTAAGGTTTCGATAAACCAGGGCAATATTAACGAGCAAACGGCAAACAGCAAATGTCATGAAATAGTTACGGGGTATGACGCTTCAGTTGCTTATTTTTGATCCTAATTTATTTCAAAACCTTTCCTGACAAAAATGTTTGCGATGATTCTGAACAAGCTATCCTCCTGCAATGGAGCGATTAAAGGTTATAAACTGTAAAAGTTCGCTCCTGTCTTTCTTATGCTCCCGATTTCTAGAGAAGATCTAGCTAATCTTCACTCATCGTTCTTAGAAGTGACCACTAAAGTTGATCTCTTCACACCTAATAATCTTCTCCTTCAAGGGAACCGGAACCTTGCGCACTTCCGGTCTATTCTATTTTTTCGTTTCTCTCTTTATCTGATCTTTCTTCTCTGTAAGTATCTTGCCGATTGCTTACATGATTCTTGTTTTTCTTGATTCATCTTTTCCTAGCGCACTCTCTCATTCCTATAATCTTTCCATAACCAACTCAAACTCCCATTCCAACCCCATTCCAAGGTGTTGCTGCGCATAGTGACACTCTCCTCCAGTGGCGCCTCTTTCTTCTTTGGCTGCTTTTTGGCCTTTTGGCTGTCTATACTCTCCCACTAGATCACACTCTTTCAACCTACTACTCAGAAACTTGGGTATTCACTAATTGCTGCTTGCATTATGAAGCGTCTAGCACAGAAAACATGAATTCAGTCGGATTCTTGGCTTTTCAATCAATGAAGGAACGAAATCTTTATTAAATGTGTTTTAGTTTCTCAATCGTTCTTTTTTTTCTACTTCCTCTCTCTATATCTTTATAAGCTCTCTTTATTAATCTTTCCCTTTGTAAGATGTCTATATGTCTATATACTTTCTCGATATCTCTCTTTTTTGATCTCTGTCTCTATCATTCGTTCTTTCTATTTTGCTCAATCTCTCTCAATATCTATCAACCGTTCACTTCTCTATTTTTCATTCAAAGAAAGTTTCTGTATATTTCTATTATGGTTTTTTTTTCATCCTAAAGGTAATCTTTCCAGAATCTGTTGAAGCTAAGCTTCTTTTCGTTGCACCTTGACCAAAACTAATTGCAGGAAGAATCCAACGTTATGATCTCCAGCCGAACCAACAGTGGAAGAGGTTTTTCAGTTTTTGCTCTATGATTACTACATATGCGAGCATTTCTTTTGATAGCTAAATCTTCTACAATCGCTCGATAAATATCATTTTCCTTAACTCTATTATTCTATGTTCACTGTGGATTTCATGCATTCATTTCAACTCTTTCCTCCGATGTCAGTCATTCTCTGTTGATTAGTCGCTAATTTCTGTTTCTTGCTTATCTTAGATGTCAGTCGTATTTTTTCCTTTCTGTTTATTTTTTCCCTTTACTGGGTGTAGAGTATTCTTATTTTCAGGCTCTTCATCACTTTTCAAAGTAAGATACGTTTTTTTAGAAAAAAACTTTAGTTGATAATTCTGTTGAGAAATCAAGAGCGAAAATAAAATAAAAGAGATAAAAGTCAGAGAGTGAGGGAGAGGGGAAAAAGAAGAGAGAGGTTCTTGAAGAATAGGAAAAATGATAAATAAATTGATTTGAAAAGTTCTATGGACATCTGCATTTCACGACATCTGAGAGCATGAGGTGTATGAGCAAATGATGGAGAGAGGAAAGAGAGGAGGAGATATTATAGAGTATGTATTATCGAGGGGTAGAGATTAAGAAGGTGAAAAAGAGCGAGAGATAAGCTTCCAGCTTGTTGTGACAGTTGGAAAGGGTTGAATTGATTAGGTAAAAATGAGAAAAAAACAATTACTAGGACATTCAACAACGTGAACGAACAAGAAAAAAGTGTGAAAGCTTCGGATTCTTCGAGTCAAGCTTTTTCTCCTAGTCTCGAGATATAAGAAGTCATATAGTCCGCTAGGTCGAGGATTAAGACATGAAAGATATCTCTCAAAAAAATGGGTGGCTGAAAGTACATTTTGTCACATTAAAGCGAGATAGTCATCTCAGTTAAGCGAGGAGATGGGAATTTAATAATCCGAGAGAAAGAGAGAGGGCTGTGAAGTCAAACCGTGTTAGAAACATGAGCGGGAGTTCAGAGAAGAAATTTAATGAGAGAAAAAAAGTAATATAAAGAGAAATACGAAAATCAAAAAGAGAAAGGAGAAAATACTGAAAGAAGAGAGGAGATTGAGAGAGAAAATCAAAGGGAGGAAGAGGATCGGGGGGGGGCAGCTACAGACTAAAGCATGCAACGCATATGCTGACAGGTGTCCAGTGCTCTTCTCATCAGACTCTCGCGACTTTCTTACTCTTTGAACAATGTTGTTCTTCTTTTTCTGTTGTCTCAAACTCTGTTCTCCAACCTTCTCTTCCTCTGCTTTTAGTAATTGCTTAATGCGCAAGTGTTGATTGTTTAGTCTGCTTGATGATCTTCCGATTACCCTAATTTGCATCAGCCATCGAGTTAGGATGGTTGTTGGCGTTCCATTGGAGTTAATCAGTGACTTCCATGATAAATAAACCATCTTTCTGTCGGTTAGCAGAAGTTTTGTTCATATAAGCATTTTTGAAGGTAAAAGAACGTCAAACACACATCTTTTACCAGAGCGAAAAGGATGCAATGAATTAGTTTATAGCCAGCAAAAAGAATAAGGGGCCGAGGGTCAACAAGGTAGTAAAAAAAAGCTTCGCAGAACATCGAGAAAATATAGGATGAAAGCTAAAAATTGTTAACAACAGATTAGCATGGAAATTGATGAAACCCATGAGAGTTATTAGTAAGCAACTTGAGTGAGAGACGAAAACGAGGAGAGATAGACAGTGGTAGTTAGGAAAAAAGAGAAAAATAGAAGATAGAAAGAAGAGAGAAAGAAAGCGAAAAAGTTAAAAGAGAGAAAAAACAAATGGAAGAGAGAGAGAGAAAGAGAAAGATGGAGAAAGAAAAGGAAAGAGAGAGAAAAAGAGAAAGAAAGGGAGAGAGATTAAAAAGTGAGACAGAGAAAGAAATCAAGAATTTGAAAAGAGGGAGAGAAAGAGAGAAATAGGAAGAAAGAGAGAAAGAAGGAGATAAAAATGAAAAAAAAAGAGAGAGGGAGAGAACGAAAAAAGTGTGAGAAATAAAGAGAGAAAAAGAGAGAAGAAGACGGACAGAAGGTAGAGAAAGAAAGAAAAAGAGATGAAGAGAAAGAGAGAGTGAGAGTGAAACAAAGATAAAGCGGAAGAAAGAGAGATGAAGAGCAAGAAGCAAGAACGGCAGCATGGATAAGTATGATATTGTCCAAATGTCATTCACTCACTAGATAGGAGATAGCTTATCGCATCGACAAACAAGAGACAGTCTCCATGGAGGGGAAGAAGGGGAAGTGGCGGATGTGGAAAAGAGGAAAGAAACACTTGTAGGTCGAGGGCACTCACTTAGTTCATCTGTCTATTCCATATCTCTTTTATTCTCTCTTCACTTCTTTTCCCTCCTCTTATGAAGTGTTTATCTATGCATCTCTTCTTTGCTTTTCAATTTCCGAGTCATTGCTTTTTTACTTTCTCCTCACCTTCTTGAAAAGAATGAATAAGTTCGATATCACCCAAATTAATTCACTCTGAATTTGCCATCGATCCAAATATTGTCCATTTCATTCAAAAGCATTAAATAATCAGAATCTTATCAAAAGGATTGCTCAGAATTTCGTTCAAAACTTTTGTAAATTTTTTCGGGAGAAAAATTCATGGCATATTCCGAAATAAACGAGAATGAAGGGAGAAAAATACGAAAGCACTATAACTATCGATCACTGCGAAGACGTTAATTCACAAAAGTCTGTTTAGCCCCCACTTAGACAGACTTATGTGCTCTCTGGGTGAGGCTTATCAGTGAGTACCCAGAGAGTAGATATACAAAAAATTTGAAAAATGTATCGTCAAACATTATAAACAAACAAAGATATAGAAGAAAGATCGATATGAACTGCAGAATTTCGAGTCAACCGTCAAGTCTTGCTGACACACAACAAATCGGATGCAATGGACGTCCCAAACGTAGGCCGAGTTCGTTTCGGCATTCGATGTGCACTGTGAGTTACTCTTCTCGCGCATTTGACCTCCAAAAGTTACCTTTTTGGATGTGTATTATTTGATGGGTTGATATCAAGACTCAGATATTTTGAGTCTAACAATATTTCAGTAATATTTCAAAATTTTTTTAGATTTTTTTCAGTTTCACATAAATATTCTCAACCATTATTTTGTTCTATTACAACCATTAATTAGAAGATATTCTATCAACCAAATATGAATCAAAATTAATTCTCTGACCATATAGTCCACAAAATTTTTATTCTCTCTTGTGAACATTCTCGCCAGAACCACTTCAGAAAAAAAAATGGCTAGCAGTACATAGAACGTGCTAAATTGTATGAATTGGCTACCCATGTGTTGTTTGTAACCATGTACCATGAAAATTATGGTACAGTTAAATTATACACACAAAAAAACATAAACATGAACTAGGCTTACAAACTTTCCTGTGCATCAGTTAACATTTTCATGTTTTATGAGTCGGTTAATTATTCTGATAGAAATTCGGTACTTTTGAAGAAGAACACCTTGCAGTCACGAATACGGGACCTTGTGTCGTTTCTGTTACCCGTTCCCCAACTTGTACGATTGTGACCCGCTTACCGGCGACAGAATATTACCTCGGAGACAAAGTTAGTCCTCTTTCCTCAACTGTCACATCATCTATTACTTCTGAAAAACTTGGAATGGTACCGAGAGATGTAGGCGAGCTACACGGATAACGATTGCGTGGGTTTCACATTCCTCTCCCTATCCTTTTCTCTCTCCTACAACCCTCTCTTTCTATTTTATACGCACACTTTCTTTTTTTCTCACTCTCTATTTCTTTTGTATCTCTCTCCCTCTCTCTCTAGCTCTCTCTCTCTAATTTTCTCCGTGTCTGGTTCATATGCAAGCGCATTTCATGATTCTCTGGAACTCCTAGTGACCACCTGTCTGTCTGCTTTAGGCCAGCGTGACTATCAACCATACCTTGAAGCAATCTCACCCTCGTGCGTGACCAGGGTTTTGATGTTTCCCTCCGAGTTAACACCTGCCTCTTCCTTCCCACATAATTCAATGAATTCGAATGAAGTTCTGCGCGGGTATATCCCCCACTCCAGAAATATCTCAGAACCTGCAATTTGAGAAATGTTCTCTGGAGAATGACCAGTTATTCTCACAGAAACCTCGAGAAAACACTTAACAACAAAAACAGTTTACAGTTTTTGCTTTACACTCAAGTTGTAACCTCTGAGTTCCCATTGGATTAGGTGGTGCAAGTTACCAAATTTAAGGTAAGGTTACCCATTGCGCTGCCCTTCATGTGGTTCCGGAGTTAAAAAGCTTCGAGGTTGAGAAACCCATTGAGAGAGTGCATACCATAACCCAAGAAGGACAAGCACAGCGAGAAGTAAAGGCGCCGCCTTTGCATACTTTAATTAGCTGCCTTTGCCTTCATTCAACTCTGGATAATAGGTTGTGCAAACAGACTCACTGGCGATTTGGACTGTTGTGCACTTTTCATACGGTCACATTTTAAGGCTCTTTCATTAAATCCTTTTTTTCTTTCACTACTTCTTTTCAGATCTCTATGTATCTTTGTTTCGTCATTCTCTTTCTGCCTCGTTCTCTCTCTCCTCTCAGTTTCCTTTCTCCCTTTCTCTTCTCCCATTCTTCCTTGACTCCTTCTCAACCTGAACCTTTTCATCCTGGCCTTCTGCCTTCAAGTCTTTTTCAATCGAAAAAAACTCACTTCATAGTAAAAAATAAGGAGCTCAAGAGAAAATTCTGTTATGAAAACTCCGAAGAAAAAAATTGACTTCTCTTAATTCGATTAGACTGTAAAGACATCTAAAACCCTTTACTTTTAATGACAGGAGTTTGGAGTTTCTCTGAATAATCAAGGTGAACACTATTGACAGTGCACTGAAATAGGAATGAAGACTAGTAATATGTACACTGAGCCGATACTGACCTCTTGATACCATATTTAGTTTTCGATTGCATTAAATTTTGAAAGAATTCTTACTCAAGCTGCTTAGGTTGACTGAAATTAGAGTGAAAAATTACAATTATTATACAGTCTATGATTTGTGTGGGTATATGCTTTTTTGAATTCTTAAAACCGAAACGAGTTACGAGTATTTACCGGCAAGAATAAATGCGTTTCTTGCGGCAAATTTCTAGTGTTAAAATCACTGTTTCCACAAGTTCAGTTGTTACATTTTTGTTTGAGTGAAAATTTATAAAAACTTGTCGACGAGTTTCAGTTAACAATGCGACCTGCGAATCGTGTGTGCATGGAACTTGCACGCCGATCCCAAACAAGTGAGTCTTCAAACAATTTTTCTATTTTCATTAAATTTGATCAATGAAGATTCGAATCGAAATTGAAGTTGAAAAAAAACATTGTATGACCTTATCATCAACTTCAATACTTTTAGACTTTAAAAGCACTGAGTTTCCGAATTTTTGTTCTTTTTAGTCATTAAATCAACGTGAGATTTAAACCGAAACATTCATATCGAATTGTAGTAGAACAAGACAAAGAAACATTTTAATACAAAAAGGGTCAAGTTCGGCCCCTCAGAACCCTCATTCCAGAGACATTCTAAAAAAGGAAAACCGTTTTTTATTTTGAAAAAAAAACAAACTTATAGTACCTACTATTTGCTACCAATTTATTGATGAAATGAGCTTTGAAGTTAAACTCGATTATCCTCTGGAGTCATTAGGTTCCTAATGATTGAAAAACTAAGAAATTAGGGAAAGGAGGTTATCATGAAGTCGTGCAAAAGACTCATTTCCATCAGAATTTCTCCCGAGTTTGGAAAGAAAGAGTGAATGTTTTGGGAAGCGACCTCTTCTGTTTCAACGGAGACATTAAAATTATTAGGTGAGTTTTTTTGTTTAGTTACATTTGCCGATGCAACCCTGGCTGGAGCGGTCGTAATTGCAGTATCAGAGATGAAGAGAGAATTTGCCAGAATAGCGGCCTCTGCGATAATGGTGAGTTTGTATCCAAGGAAGAGATGTGACTTGAAAATAGCTGGAAAATGTGGAATGTGTTATAAAACGCTTTCTATGTTTTTTTTAACGTATCACTGTACTTCCAAACAAATAAACCAAGTTGAATATTGAAAGTGAATTACAATTAGTTTCATAGGCACTTCTGCACTTTAGTCAACCCCCTTCACCCCTACCAGAGGTTCAATTGGGTCAGATGAGACTGGCATTTTTATACGGTCTCGTTGGCCTAAGCCGTACTTTTTCCCAAGCCTAAGCGTTTTTAATGTAAATTTTTTTAATGTAAACGTAATTTTTTTTTAATGTAAAAATATTTTTTGTAAATTTAAATAAGTCAGCCCATGGAACCTCTGGTAAGGGGGGGGGGGTGAATAAAGTGCAGAAGTGCCGTTTCATAAAGTTCCTGACTACTCGAAAGCATTTCCTTGTTGACAAGTAATAACCGTCTGTTCAAAGTGGAATATTGGAACTAGCCGATTCATTAACACTTTCAATTATGTATGTGTAATATTCTTTAAAACATACAATTTCATACATGCTTGATTCAACTTTTTTTAATTCACCAAAAATGATTCTTCCCGACTCACTAACAAAAAAGGATATCACACAATTGCAAATCATTGTGGATAAGCATACCTAGATGAACCATTTGACAGAAATGTCGCACATGTTCTCATTGTCGACTCGTTGTAGCTTGTTGTTGAATGTTGTAGAGATCCAGTATCTTGTTCATGCCGTCAGTCAATCGGAAGAATAACTATGCTCCTTTGATTAGGTATCGGTTGAGCCATCTTTAGTTGTTATCACCACTTCCGATCAAGCAAAGGATATGTTAGAGTCATATCTCATCCGCTTCTACTCTTATCTCTTTCGAACGCCTCGCCCGATGTTTTCTCGCCTACATATCCCCCGCATACCCTTTTGATCTCTCTGACTCTATCTCTCGTTTTCGCTCGCTCTCTCCTCTCTATCTCTCTCTCTCTCTCTCTCTCTCTCTCTCTCTCTCTCTCTCTCTCTCTCTCTCTCTCTCTCTCTCAAACTCGCCCTCCTTTAGTATTTCCCCTCTTGTACGCGTACTCTCTCTCTCTCTCTCTTTCTCTCTCTCGCTCTCTCTATCTCTCTCTCTCTCTCTCTCTCTCTCTCTCTCTCTCTCTCTCTCTCTCTCTCTCTCTAACAAACAAAACCCCTCAACATTTTCTGTCATCGCTTTCTCTTTACTTCTCAATACTTTAACAATTGTAAAGATGTACCACCTCATCTGCATATAGTACTAAATATCCTCTTTCAGTTCTCTTACTATTCTTTCATCTCTGCCGCCCGCGCTTTTCTCCTGTTCCTTTCTCAAACTCGTCCCTGTTTTATCTGTTAATGATTTTTTTCTCGGGTATCGCCTATCTCTTCCCCTTTATTTTTTATCCGATTCTCTGACTATCGTATGTTGTTCCCTGTTTATTCTTCGAATAAACACGCAAAGTAAAATAAGGACTGTAATGTTCATAGTAATTACTACTTTGTTCTCAATCACGATTGCAGGGTGGTTGACGTCACTCACAAAAACATTTTACATGAAAATTCATACCAGCAAAGCATGGGAAGCGTAACGATACGTTTGAAAGTATTCCGAGGAATACTATCTCAAAGTATTGTCTTTCATACCGCGAAAACATGGTTTTTCATGGAATCAAAGTATTCTAGGCATACCACTGTTTGTCGGGATACTACGCAAAAGTATTCTTTTTCATACCTCGAAAGTTTTTTTCTCATGAAATCACAGTATTGCAGGCCATACTTTGAAGTATGCCGTTTCTTTTTTTCCTTGATTTTTGTGTCGAGATTCTTTTTTGTTTGTTTTTTTGTGTAGTCAAATTTTTTATGATTGAATCAACAAATTTTTATTCAATAACAGCAAACAATGTTATAATCACAATCAACCAGCAAAAAATTGTAATATATTAAAATTTTGTTATTATAATAACAAAATTAGAGTCAGCACAACAAATACATTTTTACCTTCTACCAAGCATGAAGTTTTTCGAAAATCTACTTCGTCATAAATTAACAAGGAACTGGCGAAATAATTTTGAGAGCGATCCTTTCTTTTTTATGGGCGATCTTTTGAGGCCGATCCTTACAAACCAAACGTGTTTACGTAAAAGGAGAGAAAACAAGATGAGCAAGTGATCAAGTTCTTAACTTAATTTCTTCAACTAATGGTCTTCTGAGTAAGATTAACAACAGCAAGAACGAATTTAAACGGTTTAACATTTTTTTATATACTAGTTCTCAGAACATTAAGACTGTGACTAATTGTTTTATACGGTCTCATTACTAAGCCGTACGGCCTCGTTAGCTTGAAATTTTACTGAGCATAAGCAAACTGCACTGTTAAAATACTTTTTGATATTAAAAAAGCAAAATATTTAAAGTAAAATTGGCTTCCCCCCTCCCAGATGTTCCATTGGTCATACTTCTGACTCAGTTACATTTTCAAAAAAGTTATTTTTACATTTAAAAAAATATTTTTACATTAAAAAAACGCTCAGGCTTAGTAAAAGTTTACGCTAACGAGGCCGTCCGGCTTAGGCTAACGAGACCGTATCAAGAAACTTACCCAAAAACTGACTCATGGAACCTCTGGGAGGAGGGGGGCCCTAAAGTGCAAAAGTTCTGTAAAATTCCACCATAAAAGCATGAGTGTGACCCCATGCAAGACACAGGTTAAAGTTCAACTGTGTCAACTTTGAAAAAGAAGAATTTTTTGATACAGTACTTGAGTTTTAACGTTACTTCGGGTCACGCTTTTGATATTTACGATGAGGCATACTTTCACAAGTATTGTATTAAAAAATTCAAAGTATGCCTCTTTAGCATACTTTGATATTGTTGAAGGGATATCGCATTGTCGCTGCCAGGAATACTTTCGAAGTATTTTTATTCATGAAATGCCTTTATCCTTTTTAGCATACTTCCCAATAGTTATGCTCTTTTTTTTGTGAGCACATTTACAATTTAAAAGTTATTGAGTCAAAATTCAAAAATTATAGATAGTTTGTAATTAGTAGGTCGAGTGCGAAGAGTTTGATTTCTGGTTACTGTGTGTCCTATTTCTGTTCGAAAATGGTCAGGACGAGGTCTCATTAATCACAAACTCGCATAAGTAAACGAGGGGTGAGAATAATAATAAAAATTTTATAATACGTGTTTTTTTATTCAGTTCTTTGCAGGGGGAACATGCCAACCTCTCCAGCCCTTAAATTTCAAAAGTGACTCTTTCATGTGCATTTGCCCTGAAGCCTTCGAAGGAAAACACTGCGAGATTGCCGTTTGTAAGGTATAAAGCTCACTTTTGATAAAGAAATTCAGAAAAAGCGGAAGAAGTTTGAAAGGGATCGATTGAAGCAGATTTTTATTGTGTTAGTCTCTCTGAAATGAGTTAAAGCTTGAGATAAGATTTGTGTTATAAAATACTTATAAGTTAATTCGCTACCATTTTCCAGGACTAGAGCAGGGCGATAGTAACCCTGTGGGGTTCCACTCAGTTTTGACTTTTTCTCGTCGACTAAAGGTTTTTCCGAATCCGCATGAGTTCATTAGGAATAATAAAATCTACACAATTCATACATACACATATATATAAATTGAGTACTTGCGGTACTTCCATATGTATCAATTCTAAACTCAAAATTTAGGCTTCTCAAGTTGTCGAACCCATAAATACCAATAACATTTTAGCCCGGTTTTTGCAAGAACAACGGAACATGCCACGTGGAACAAGGAGGAGTCCAAGTCTGCAAGTGCGTCGAGGGTTTCAGTGGAGAGAAGTCAGTAGCTGAAGAAAAAAAATATTGAGCTTGCATGTGGATCCTAATTAATGCAATGGTAAAGCTCCGACAAGAGTTGAAGAAAGACGGGCGAGGTAGATTTCACCCAGCAGACTAGCTTTCTTCCATGGGGTAGTAAAATCATATTTGAAATAATCACTGCTCGGAGCTGGTTGGACAAGATTGTGGAATTACAAGTGATCGCAAAGAAAAAACTAGTCCAACGGGCGGGAAAATCAAACTCTTCTTTAAAAAAGGCCTATTCAGATGCAATACGAAGCTAAAGACCCATCTTATCTTCGCGGTCATTTCCCAGTCGCCCATGAGAGCTGACATGGCATCTCCAACGAGCTACGCTCTAATTGTCATTGCCCCTGGTTAGTCGAGAATTTTTAATTTGAATGCCTTTTTACGATGTTTTTTAGAACTCAATTCTGTAGGAAGGGAGATTTGTCTTGCATAGCTTATAAATAAGTAACACTGTCTTAAAAATAGAGCTCAATACAATGAAGGCTCAATTTCCTTGAAAGAAAAACATGCTCGAGATGAAATTTATTTGACTTAATTGGAACAATGTAACTCAAATGTCTAGCAAACAAAAATTTCTTCCAGCGATTTTCTCGGCAGTACTTGTGCTGGTTCTTTACGCGACCTTTCGAAGCCTCAGAAAGAGAAGAGTCATTTCGAGAAGAACGGTGAAGAGCGAAAACTCTGCTGTTTACCTGCCGGAATCTAACGAATCAAACGACAAGGGCCAAACTTCTTCTCGCTTAAGTGCAAGACTCGAGGACGGATATTTGGATTGCAGCAGGCAGAATGAATTGAATGAGAAAAGAGAATTGCATGAGAGCGACGCTGGAAAGAGACTTCCCAGAGCTTTAAAGGTTCGCGATATAATTCAATAACTCTGGAGACTTTTAAAACTTTGAAAAAGAGCAAAATTGAAAGTCATTTTTGTTCATATCTTTGTTTTTCATCTCTTTGACTTTTTTCTATTCTCTCTCTTTCTCTGTCTCTCTCTCTTTTTCCGTTTCATTTCAATCTATTTTTTTCTTCGTCTGTTTATTTCTACATTCTAGTTTATTTCTCTCTTCTATTTTCAATTTCCACGGCTACGAATAGCAATTACGGCTCGCTATTAAGATGTGAGTGATTTGGGGTAAGTCAGTTTGACAAATGAGAACAATCTTCGTGGTTACATGCAATCCGGCTGAAAATCAGGTCTAAGCGGTATGAATTTAACCTCCTCGCTCTCTTTTTTCACTAGTTTTTTTCTATCTCACTCTCTCCTCCCCCCTTGTACAGTCCTTCTGTTCTGTGTGTTACTCTCATGAGATCACGTAACTTGTGTAGGTCGTAGATGCGCGCGATAGGGGCGGCAAAGATGAAAGGGCAACCCATGAGCAGGAAGTGGTAAAAAAGGTGTAATTCAAAGCAGGTGGCTTGCCCCATATTCATGTTGAAATTTCAACAGGACTGAGACGCAAAATGACAGTCAACAAAAGACGAGGATACTGTAGTAAAAATTTAAATTTTTGTGCAGGAAAACCGCACTTGAATTAAACTTCTATGTAGTAAGGTATAGCTGAAAAAGAAATTAGGAGTACTTGAGCAATGTCTCGGTTGTCGCTCGAACGATATCTTCAGAACATTCACTGTTTGAGGAAGCGATGACACCTCCAGAGTATGAAGAAGCCACTCGATCTTGTCACTCGCCTCCCAATCTCCCACCTCCCGCGTATACTCCATGTCAAGGTTGGTTACTATCCGGATGGATGATAAAGTTTAATTACCTGTATTCTCAACACAAACATTATGTTAATTATCTAAGCTCCCAGTTTAAGTCAAGATGGTATGGGTTCGATTCCGCCCGGTGGAAGTCAAGATGGTATGGGTTCGATTCCGCCCGGTGGAAGTCAAGATGGTATGGGTTCGATTCCGCCCGGTGGAAGTCAAGATGGTATGGGTTCGATTCCGCCCGGTGGACTTGATTTTTTCTGTGCGATAGTTCAATCATTTGTCATCACGACCAGGCGTCACTGCCTTTAAAACTGTGTAACTTAGAATTTGAAGAGTTAATTATGTTCCAATGGCAAATATGTACGGAACTCGACCGTTATTGGTGAAAAATGGAGTGAAATCTAAAACAGATGGCCTGTCAGAAACATAAATCGAAATTTAAATCTAGCCAGAAAAAAAAAGTCAACGTAGCAAGATAAGTTCTATTTTTTCATAACTGAGATGCAAAATAGAAAGTTTTGGCTATGAGACCTTACGAATTATACTTCTAACGGAGCTAGACTCTTTATTGGAAACTCGCGATTGAAGCTATCTTTTTCAGGTTCCACGGAGAGCGAAGTCTCATTCCAACCTGAAGAAAGGGCTTCTAGTGGGTCGAATGGGAACTGAATATTTAATATCTCTTTGGTGCCTTAGCGGGTAATGATAGAACGGGTGCGAAGGGAATATAGGATCCTCTCAAGCGTGATAATCTGGTTACTCAACGAGTTTTGTGCTGAGAAAACTCGGGCCTTAACTATGAAGATGCCTTCTTATGGACAGATACGCTTGTTTGTTTAGTGTTTGTACATATCGATTACACTATTTTTTCTCAATTATTGCTCTCAATTTTTCTCTGATTTTTTTGTCAGCGGAATATGCTCTGTAGATTCATATCTTATGGGCATTTAATAACTTCTATACTTCGTGTTACCCCTAGTAAATTTTCTGATTGTTATTTATTGATCTATGTATATTGACAGGCAAAAACTTTTTTTGAATAACTTCTTCTTGTACTTAATTTGAAAAAATCTTGTGTATTTTTCCTCGTTATTCATTGTCTCATGAAACCCGGATTTGTCTATACGGTTGATCTGGTAAGAAAATGAAAAACAATTGAACTCGTCATAACAGATAAATGAATAAATCAAAGCCTATGAGAGAGTCAAAATGAAGTTTTACAAAAATCTTCACAAACTCAGTCTCATAGTTATGAGAAAGTGATGCCTGTTTAAAACGAAATAGCTCGTTCAAGCTCAATAGCGTCTAAGAGAATTCTCTATGTACAGTGGTTCTTTTTGGAATGCATGCAATAATAATTGTATTTTACAAATCAAAGCGGAGCTCAAAATATCAAAAAAGACAGCTACATAATATTAGATTGAATTCTTATGGAAAACAAATGAACCTTCAAAGTGAGATGGGAAGGCTGGAAACTTCTGACGATTGATTTAATAGTTAAAAAAAGAAAAACAGTTCGAAATAGATTCACAATTTCATTAAAAAATTTGTTCACTTTTGAGCTTACAAGTGAAGCTGAGCTATGTAGAAAATCTTAGCATCTGGAGCTAGAATTTTTCTATGTAAGACGGTGCTGGGAATTTAGTTCGGCAATTCGTGTTGTTTCGGTGTCTGTGGCAAGTTTATCGTAAAATTCATCGGAATTTCTCGCAATTTCTTTGTGAATTCGTGGAATCAAAATTTTATTTTATTTCATCACTTCTGGCACAATAAACAATCAAATATGAAACACAATAGTAAGCAGATAGCGAATCTTGCCTGACGGAACTCGAACTGTTCGAATTTCGTCATGTATTGTTGCTCATCATTTGACGGATTTCGAATAGTTCGGATTTCGTCATGCTACAATACTCATCACATGGCGAAATTCGAATGGTTCGAATTTCGTCACGTTACGATGCTCTGCACTTGACGAATTTCGAATCGTTCTGATTTCGTCATGCTACAATACTCATCACATGGCGAAATTCGAATGGTTCGAATTTCGTCACGTTACTATGCTCATCACTTGACGGATTTCGAATGGTTCGGATTTCGTCATGCTACAATACTCATCACATGGCGAAATTCGAATGGTTCGGATTTCGTCATGCTACAATACCCATCACATGGCGAAATTCGAATGGTTCGAATTTCGTCACGTTACGATGCTCAGCATTTGACGAATTTCGAACTGTTCGAATTTCGTCATGTTACGATGCTTGCTTTCTAAATCGCACACTCTCCCCGCAGTCTCGCAATTTCGCACTCTCCCGGCTATTCAGCAGATTTATATAGTACGAACAAAACGATCAACCTATAGAGACCGGGTTTGCACGAATGCTATACTAATCTCTTTTCGCGACACAAAAAAAGAAATTAGTTAGCATTCGTGCCAACCCGGTCTGTATAGGTTGCTCGTTTTTTTCATACTATATAAGTCTGCTCTTATTTTGCTTAATAGCGTTGTACTGATCATCAACCGATGACGAAATTCGAACAGTTCTAAATTCGCCAACTCGTATGTCTTTGACACTCAGGAAGTTACCCACAGATAGTAGAGTACGATAAAACGGATGAATCTCCACGACTCTACAATTACAAAGCAAGGGCCCCATCGGATGACAGTTTGATATTCAACAACTGGTCTTATTGCTATGATTTACTATGTGTAGGATATTCACAACATCGGAGAGGAGAGTATGGCTAAGGAAAAATGAGACTGCAGTCTTGATTATTCTAATGTGGAGATGAGTCCATTCAAGAGATGAATCAAGCATTCAGCAAGACTCTAGAAGAGATCGACCTCTCGAATCTCATAGCCCTACCGAACTTTCTGTTGTCATCAGCAATAGTGGACACCATCGAAAATTGATTGTCTTATTCCCCATTATTTTCCTTCCTATTTCATGATTCCATATTAGCGATGGCCTTACAAGCTATCCTATGGTAATAAAGAATTTCAAAGTGCAGTCTATGACCGTTTTACCAGCCGATCTAGATGTGAACACATCTCTAGAAACCTCCTTCGCATTAAATGACCTTTTCTCATTCATTAATACACTGTTACTCGAGCGTTCACAAATATTACCGTTTAGATCCTTGTCCGACTGTTAAGATTTATGAATTGATAGATTGTGAGTGGAAATCGTGCAGGAACGCATTTTTTGTTGTGCCTTGTTTGCCGCATTGTTGAAGAAATTTGAGACAGATCGCCATCTAGACAGATCGCTTTACCAGCGGAATGATATAAATATGTACCTTTGTTTTAAGTTTTTTTTAGGTTAACCGTGTTTTTAATACACTATATTTTTCCTTTTTTGGGCTTTCTATTCTCTTTTTTCTGCTTTCTCTGTTGTTTTGTTTTTGAGAAAAAGTTCCCAGGAATTTGCTGAACTGATCTACTCGTGATTCTGTAAGCCTCTCAAGCGTTCACAATTCTCACCCTTCAGATGCTTGTCCGACTGTAGATTATTTCGAATGTTTCGATCCCCTTATAAGCTTCCAATGTATCTTTGCGTTTTAACGCTGTTTCCAATCAAATTTGATCTATTTCAAGCTTTGTTTAACAGAAGCTTTATGAAAGAGTTTCACTATTTCGGAAACATCCTTTCCCTTTTGAATGAACAGAATTCCGTCTAAATTTTACGGCTTGCTTTTTAGAGGTCAATTTCTGCTGATTTCTATGAATGAACGTTTCGAACTTATCGTTAATAAATGTCCTCTTTCACATTGTTCACCTTCGTTTTCAGTCTTCAAAGATGGTCGTTTCCTCTGCCTAACGTTCACCTCCAATAATATTAATGAGTCTTAGAGCCATGCATTCCGTCTGGATGACTCATCTCATACTCGTCTGTTACTTGTTCAATACAACAAATATTGAAGAAATTATCGACAGTGTTATTCGAATTCGAACATTGTCTTGCTGTGACACTCCCCATGTTAGCAGATGAGTCTTGATAACTCATCCTTTGGTGGATAAAGTAATTTGAATTGTTGAATTTTTCTCAAAGACTTAAGAATCGGTAGCAAAAAAATTTAAAGTAGAGAATGCCTCAACTAAAAATCTTGGTGGAAATAAAAAAATCTAAAAAAAATCTTCGAAGCATCCAATGCAACCCTTAAGCCAAGAAAGTTGAAAATCCAATTGATGCTTTCAATCTATCATAAGCTACTTTTGAAACTTATCCTGAGCACATCCGTAACCTCTTCGAGCATAAATTAGCCCTTTTCTCTAAAATTCATGTTCCCACTGTTCTAGAATTATTCAAACGCACTTCTCGAAAACTTGACAAGGAAATCAAGAAGTTTGAAATAAATCGACAGAAGGCTTTCTTCTCCGATCCTAGAAAGTTCTATCAATACGTAGGAAATCGTCTAAAATCCCATTCTTCGATTCCATCTTTCACAGATTTAGTTGGTTCTTTTGTTCACACGGATGAAGCTAAAGCTAGTGCTCTATCCGATTTTTTCTGTTCCGCTTTCTCAATCGATGATGGTTTGATTCCGAATGTTGATAGAGTTATTGATCATTCCCTAACTGATATGCTTATTCTTCCCGGAGACGTCAAGTACTATTTAAAAAAAGCTGTCTCCTTCTTTTACGCAGACATCTGACTCTATTCCTCAGAAATTTTACAAAGAATGCGCTTCGTCGCTTGCAGAACCACTAAGCTATATTTTCAATTTCTCTCTTAAACTTGGCCATTTTCCTTCTCTTTGGAAAATATCTTACATCACTCCTATTCCAAAAAAATCACCACCCTTGAATGTAGACAACTTTCGACCTATCGCAATCACGCCCACACCTTCTAAAGTTTTCGAACGCATAGTTCGTGATAGGATAACAAAGTGGATGGACATGCATTCTATATTTTCTGAAGAGCAACATGGTTTCGTTCCTAGAAGATCAGTTCAATCTCAGCTTCTTTCGGTAACTAATAGTTGGACGAGAGCCCTCGACCAAAGTAAATCTGTCGATTGTCTCTATTATGACTTGACTAAGGCTTTTGATGTTGTCTCGCATTGTAAACTTCTCCACAAACTAGAAAGTTTAGGCATTCGTGGAAATCTTTTGAGATGGACTAGAAGTTTTCTAACAGGACGTTGTTTCAGTGTTAAGGTCAACCGAACATTTAGTGACACTAGAGAAATATCATCTGGAGTCCCACAGGGATCGGTTTTAGGGCCGCTATTCTTCTTGATCTATATCAACGATTTGCCTCGAATTTTTTCCAACTTACCCTCAGTTAGTATTCAGCTGTTCGCTGATGACATTAAGTTGTATATTTCTTATGATGAACTAGGTGCTCAAATCGCTAAATCCCAACTCTGTTTAGCAATAAATCAATTCGATAGGTATTGCGATACATGGCAGTTGGCAATAGCTGAAAATAAATGCAATGTTCTATATTTAGGTAATAAAAACCCATGCTCAACCTATTATGTAAGTCCAAATACTCTTTTCACGAAATCAACCTCAGTTAGAGATTTAGGTAATTTAATAGATGATTCCCTGTCTTTCAAATCACAATATGAGCTTTTGTGTCGGAAGGCATTACAAACACTTTATGCCTTTTTCAGAATTATTTCATGTATCACACCAGATATATATGTAAGATGTTACAAATCATATGTTCTACCGATTTGTGAATTTTCTTCATCGGTTTGGTCTCCTCATTTAAAAAATGATATTAGGAAAATAGAGAAGGTCCAGCATATATTTACTAAACTTCTCTATTTTAGATGTAATTTAAACTGCTCTCCTAATATTAGTTATGAGAATCGTTTGAATACTTTAAATTTGACCTCTCTATATTGTAGGAGAATCATTAATGATCTCACTTACGCTTTCAAAATAATCCGAGGTGAAGTTGATCTTGAAGTTAGTACCTTTTATGTGTATAAACCGTGTAATGGTAGAACATCCGCCTTTAATTTCCACATACCTTTCACAAATAAGAGGTTAACTTTCAATTGTTTTGGAGTAAGAACGTCTAGGTGGATGATTAATTTACCTGCTCAAGTTATGTTCGCTGACTTCTCCTAACTCTAATGTGTTCAAAAAGAGTCTCAAGATGCTAAATGTTCTTGAAATTCTCGATCTGCACTTACCTAATCTATGAGTTGTTCCCTTTTTTTGCTTTCTCTCTCCTTTCTTATTCTAGAAAATCATTGTTCAGATGTTATTGTCAAGAACAACGCTCACTATTGTATGAGTTATTTTATGTTTTGTCACATCATTATTGATGTATGAATAAATAAATAAATAAAAAAAGTTTACAGATATCCGAACTTTTTGTATCTCTCAATCTCTTTCTCTCTTGCACTGTCACTCTCTATTTTTCTCTAACTATCTTCCTCTCACACTCTCTCTCTCTCTCTCTTTTCACTCTCTTCATCTACCTGTCTCTTCGTCCCTCCTTTCTTTTCCAATATTTAGATGTAAGTAGCAAATCAGTGTGATATAGTAAGTTTTGCAGTGATGAAAGAGCGCACCGCCTTTTTGTCATTGGGACCACATGAAGTCAAAAGGCATGTTCAGAAGCAATGCGGACAGGCAGCAGAGAGTGCAGAGTTATTGACGAGGACAGAGGTGAGCAGAGAACACGAGATATACCTAGTACAAAAATAGCGAAATGACTCCTTTGTCTTCTCTGTGTTTTCATTCGATGAGACCGATTTTCCCAAGAATTTTAAGAGAAGTTGAGGTCAGCAGGTTGCTAAGTTCTTAATACATTTTGAAGAGAAGCCATCGAGTCTTCTCCGCCAGCTCAGGGGATTTCGCCTAGTTGTGAAACCAAAGTATTCAAATTGAGCATCACTGCTTGAAAAAGGAAATTTTTTAAGTCATTACGAAGTCATATCGAAGATGCCTGAAGACAGTAATTAAACTTTTTAAACCATATTAAGATATTCATCAAGATAACTTGTAGTGTGGCCCGAAAACCGTTCTATCATCAAGTGTGTTTTGGGTCAATTTTATCTTCTTCCATTGAAAATAGCGAAGCGACTCCTTTGTCTTCTCTGTGTTTTCATTTGATGAGACCGATCCTCCCATTCTCTCTGCGTAATTGCTACAGTCATTAGTGTAGACGCGTTAATTCAACCGCAAGCAACTTGAACTATAGCTCATCATTCATTTAATAATTTGTAACAACATTTACATGAGACCATCTTTGTCGTTTGAGTGTACACCACTAGTTTTACTACCACAACATGAGATTCGTTCATCCCTGCGCAAGGAGGTGTATCTCAAAAATGTAGAGGCCCGCTTTTGCGGTATTTCTTCTTTATGTATAGTATTGTCACCCTACTTACTGCCATGAACTTATCGAATCTCTCCTGCTTCATCTGTGCTTCATTCTCACATTTCGAATTTTCTTTCTGCCACAAAAACCAACATGTGAGTCCAAATAAGAAAAACCTGAGAAGTGGATATATATATATTTTTGTTCTTTTACAGCACGGTTTTTTTCAACATTCACGCTAATAAATGTTCGTCAAATGTGTTCTGTGTTTAGCTCGCCGTTTTGACAGTTTGTTAGTTTAAATTTTCGATTTGTGACTTTTATTCTTTTTTTTGTCTGAGAAAGTATTGTTCGGAGTGTAGATACTGTTTAAAAATGTTAAGGGATTCAGGAGCAAAAAAATTCTGATAAAGTTTTCAGGGTTTTATCAAATTTTTCAATTAATTTTCCGTTAATTTCATTAAGTTTTCAGGTTTTTGGGTTTTTATCAGTTTTAGAAAAATTCTTATGAAAAAAGAACCCTGAGCTCAATAACTCCAGTCCAACCACTGCAATGTCTCTCTCGGTTAAATGGCCAGGACTATCATACGATGCTCTGATCGGTAAACCATCACTAAGATATAAATATTTCTACATTTTGTCTTGAGGACTATATTTTTTTCTTTTCTTGCACGTATGGTCTTCATCATCTCTTTATTTTCCCTCTATTATTTTCCTCCCGTCTCCCTCTTTTCTCTCTCTCTCTCTCGCTATCTCTCTACTATCTTTCTATGTATCTCTCTCTTTTTTTCTAACTCTCTCTTCTCTCTTTCTCTCTACCTGTCTCTATACTCTCTTTCTCACTCTCTCTCTCTCTCTCTCTCTCTCTCTCTCTCTCTCTCTCTCTCTCTCTCTCTCTCTCTCTCTCTCTCATAAAAAGTCTTTCATTGCTCTAGATATTACCGAACAACTTGCACTGATGTCTTTACAAATTTCTCGACACCGGATGAGCTGTAAATATCGTAAACTAAAAAGAAACATTGTTTTGGTTGACGAGTCTCGCAGGGAGATAGCGAGGGACATCATAAAGGAGAGGAAGGTTTAACGGACGAAGACAACAAGAAGGGCGTAAAAATAGATAAATTGAGAACAATGACTCTTGTGAAGTATTTATGACTCTTGTAGACTGTAATGACTCTTGGGAGCTCTTGTTGACTTTCACGCCTCATACGCTTCTTGTTAGGTCTTGTTTTGACTTTACAGCTCAAAAGTTATAAAAATATATCCGAGCTATTGAAAGAGAATTACAATAAGTGTGATTGAAAAAATAGCCCGTGTGAAATATTAGTTGACGAGAACAACAGAGACAATTCAGAGGAGGGGAAATGCCCTCCTCTGATTTCTCAATATTGCTCATAGAGGAGGGGAAATGCCGGTATGAACATGAGTCCGCCCACATGAGAGTGAAAAAATATGTGATTTTTTCTAAGCATCCAATATCACCGTCACTCGAAAAAAGTTGAAAGACCAATCGGCACCTTCAGCTTTGATAAGACAACAGGTATCTGAGTTATCTTTTTTTAAGTTGACTCCCTCTCCCTCTTTCTGAACTCTCTATCCAACTCTTTTTACCCTCTCTTTCTCTTTATTTTCTCTCTTTTCTTACCCTCTCTTTCACCTATTTCTCTCTTTTCTTTCTCTCTCTATATATCTGTATTTCACTCTCGCACCTATTTCTCGCTCTATGTTTCTCTCACTCTCCCTTCATCTCTTCCTTTTTCTTTCTCGCTCTATCTCTCGCTCTTTCTTTCTCTCTCCATCTCTACCTCTGTATTCTAATAGTATAGTAAATCAGTGTGATATAGTAAGTTGTATACGGTGATGAAAGAGTGGTACCGCCTTTCAGTCTGGCATTGTCTACCGATGACAAGAAAGAGGCATGCTCCGTAGACACAAGAAACAGAAAACTGATTGTGTTTAGGTTTTGGAAGCATTCAGTGCAGATCTCATTTCCCTCTGCTGATCAACTCTCTTGACCATTGTCTCGTAATTAATTAGCCTAAACTTCAATGGTTTGGTTTACAAAGTTTCCAACTCAAATGTGTAGAAATTTTGAGTTATCCGATTAAGTTGCTTAATGACTTCGTACTGTTAAGCGCTCAACTTAATATTATTTAAATCTCAATTGAAAATTAGCTGTGATTTGCTGTGGACTAAAAACCATTGCAACACAGACAGAAATCCGCTGTATTTTCCTACTTCATAGAGTATTTTACTGGCTTTCAAGTTTTTTCTTGCCGACCAATTACATTGATAAAGTTTTTTTTAATTCAGAATATATAATATTAGGGATTATAATAAGAATAATGACATTAATCACTGTAATTCGACCGGTTTTCTTCTTGCTTTTTGCAAAACAGATGCAAAACGTAGAAGAATAATTTTTGCTGCAATTCACTTGATTTATAACTGTCCATGACTTTTTTCTAATTTTCGTGTACAACTGTTGACTACAATACCCACAGAACCGTTCAGCCTCGGTGCAAAAGGACGGGGCATGAGCTGCTCCTCCTCTTTCTGTCTCCTGCATAGCTCATTCTGAAGAGCGTATCAGATCTCTTTTGCTTCCACCGATCAGTTTCTGTCGAGTTTTGAATAATTCAATACTTTAATTTTGACTAGTTTATATTGTGACTAGCGCTTATCTAAACGTCTGAATGTTTTTACAATTTTCAGATAACTAAACAGATTTCAAAAATATGCTTATTCCAATCATTGCTATGCTCCTCGTCGCAGCACAGGATAGTCATTTTATACCTGTTTAGTTTCTATTATGAACGGTCCTATAATTGGAAAAAAATGCTCCGAGTTTTTTTTATTATAATTAATGTGCTTGCATAAATGTATACATATAAATGTATGTACGGAAAATAAAAAAGATGAGCAAGAAAAAAATAGAGAGAAGTAGAGGGAGATGAGTTAGAGCGAGGTAGATAGAGGTGAAGATAGAGAGAAGTAGAGGGAGATGAGTTAGAGCGAGGTAGATAGAGGTGAAGATAGAGAGAAGTAGAGGGAGATGAGTTAGAGCGAGGTAGATAGAGGTGAAGAAAAGGAAAAAATATTGCGCAGAAAACTGAAGCTCTCACCATCTAGCTTTGGATAAATTCGCAATATGAACTTGAGTGTTCTGAGCTTATTCAACTTACAGGAACCCCACATCATTCATGTTTCCCCCGCAATACGCTATACTTCTTGCAAGGGGGGTGAATACTTAGTGACTATACTTAGTGACTATCCAACGCTCTAGGTGGTCAGTAGTGAATAGAGAGCGCGAGCGTTGAGAATAGACAGCCAAGAGGCAGGGAAGTAGCCGAATAAGAGAGGGAGTTGCTACTGGAGGAGAGTGTCATCATGAGCGGCCACACCTTGGAATGGGGTTGGAATGGGAGTTTGAGTTGAGGGAATATTATAGAGAGAGAGTGTGTTAATAACAGGGTGAAAAAGCGAAAAATGTTCTGAACGGATAAATAAACAGGTGAGATGAGTTATAATTAGAGAAGTAGAGGCAAAAGCAAGAGAATCGTCAGCGGAAGTGTGCGAGGTGTAGTAAGAAGGAATGGGAAGATGATTAGGTGTGAAGATCAACTAAAAAGGGATCTTCTATAGCGGTAAGTAAGGAGCTACGAGGTCTTTTGAAGCGTTCTAGAATATTGAAGAAATAATATTGTGTTTCCTCGATGTAAATTAAACTTTTCAAAGTGATGTTCCACACCATTTAATTTATTATATTTCTTTGTTCCGTGCACAAAAAAAGGGTGGAGGTAAAGGGAAAAGAAGAATAAGATGCAGCGAAGCACGGACTGGTTGAAAAAAGTAGTCGGCACCTGAAAGGCTGTTGGCCACGCTTTGGTTTTGCTGGCCATGTTTTGCTCAAAAACAATTTTTGACGAAGTGTTTGAGTCTCTGAGAGTTAACGAGTAGAAGCAAAAAAGTGTGAAATTGCGTTTTCCTGTTACTTACTGCTGCCCAATCTCCAAAAACCGCCAAGACACCTAACACTAAAAAAAAAGCACTTTTTTCATATTCGCCAAAGTCCCCGCTGGCTGCCTCTCGCAGCTCCTTATTAGTTCAACTTGTTGCCATAAGAACATTTAGCTTTTCAAATGGAAGAGTCGCACTGATCAGCAATGTATCCTTAAATAGTATAGTGGTTATCCACTTGAGTATTTTTACAACGGGCAAATGAGCCTTTCAATAACACTATCGCACGGAATAGCAATGTGTCCCCGTGGTGTAATGGTAACACGCGCGCCGGGTTTGAATCGAGATGGTCTGGGTTCGATCCCGCCCGGTGGACTAGCTTTTTTCTGTGCGATAAGTCAATCATTTGTCATCTTAACCAGGCGTCACTGCCTATTTTAAAACGTTTTTAATAGTAGTTTCTTGTTTTATTATAATGAGACAGTTTCAAGAATTTAGCTGATCTCATACATCACTTCAGTACACCTTTCATGATTTTTCTTCAGGGCGAACACGAAGCAACTACCAACACTCCACGACAGAACCGTTTGTTTTTTTTCCTGTTATCAAATGCAAGCTTCACTGCCGTCATTTCCTGCTGCCGATTGGGAGCCCGACGTGTTTTATTCAATAGTTGTACACTCAAGTCTTTCTTATTTGGAACAGTTCACGAAATGACACCAAGAAATAAAAAAATTGTTTTCGATAAGAGATCCTAAGAAGAACGAACTCTATTTTTGAACACCTTTTTCGATTCTTGGTGAATCGAAGAACAAATAGTAGAGTTTGAGTAAGAGAAACAGAAGAATGAACAAGAATAATGAGGAAAAGCAACGAAAAGAAGTGGAAAAAGACCGGTGAGAGGTGAAAAAGGAGAAGAGTGTATGACTCGGATAAAAAAATTAGTAGTGAGAACTTTCTAGACATCTGCCTTATACTATACAACCATCTAAGCGGTCTGCCTTTGATTTCACAATTGGAGCTACTATATATGCATATATGTAGTCAGATGGTCGCTTTTAGACCAAGATTAACGCACCGGAGGATATTCGTGATAAGGACTGGGCAAGGAAGGCGTGAAAATGCATTTTGTTGCATTAGAGCCAGATAGTGATCTCATTTGAGAAAGGATATCAATTGAAAAGGGGCTGAAAAGGGAAAAAAAGACAGGATATAGAGACAAAAAGCGAGAGAAAAAGAGAGAGAGAGCAATGGAGAGAGAAAAGAGATATGGATTAGAGAGGGAGTCAGGTAGAGAGACCACCCTGTGTCAGAATGCTACGTAACAACTTTAATCAAAAGAATAGAAATGAGTAAATGAACAAAGGAAGAAAAGGCAGCTAATAACTGTACATAATTCACAAATCATAGCATTCCAGGTGCCCACCACTCTTTTCCTCTTTCTCTCCTCTCTTTCTTTCTTTTCATCCCTTCTCCCTCTTTTTTCTCTGTCTCTCTTATTCCTATCCTTCTTCTCTCTTTCTCTCTTTCAATAATCACTCTCTTTAATTTTGTCTCTAGTTACTTTTTTCTATCTGACTTGCTCTCTATTTTTTAGCCTCACTGTCTCCAACTCTTTCTTCTTTCTCTTGCTTTCGCTCTCTCTTCTTCTTGCTATATGTTTTATCTTTCCTGTTTTTCACACCTTTCTTAATGTATAATTTACATTGTCTTACAAGTATTATTATTATTATTATTTATCTTCCCCTTACTTGCTTAATACGTGAGTGAAGGATATTTAGTCTACGTTAATGATTGAATATGCATCAGAAACCAAGTTTTTCTAGGCATTTGGTTGAAATTAGGTGCTTCCGGTAATTTTTTTCGAATTTTTAATTATCGATCTAGGATTCACTGTGACTGATTTCGAAACATGAGATTTATGTAGTAAAGGCTGTAGACCAAACAAACTTGAAAGGTAACTAAGTGGAGAAAGGGAAATAAGCAGAGAGACAAAAATAGATCAGAAAGAGAAAGATAAGAAGAGCGAAAAAAATTTAATAAAGAGAATAGAGAGATAGAGAGAAAGAGAGAAAGAGAGGGAGAGAAAACAAATAAAAAGAGAGAGGGAGAGAGAGAAAAAGAGAGAGCGAAAACGGCACGAGCCGGAATCCATGAATGGATCAGAACTATTTTGCTGAAATGCCTTTTACTTACAAAATAACAGATAAAGCTTAGAGCATCGACAAATACATATGAGACAGTCTCTGGCAAAGGGAAAGCGGCGGATTTGAGGAAAGAGATTGGGACAATAGGTCGAGGGCCCTCACTTGATTTATCTCTCTTCTCTCTCATATGTGAACCTCCATTCACTCTCTATCTCTCTCTACCTACTTTTTCTTTCTAAAAAGTTGTTTTTTCTTACATCTCTTTTTTCTTTCTCTTATAATTAAAAAAAAAAAATTGTTTCCTACCTCGCTCTCGTTCATCAAATAAACCACTTACCTGTATATGCAAGTAAATTCGTTTATCCTACTGCCATCCTGCACAACGCAATCCTTTTTCTATTCCACTCACTCTTTTTTCAATTTTCTAACAATTTCTTTAACTCTTTTTATATTATTATTCTCTTTCGAACATTACAGGATGGGCCATAAATAGTGTTACAAATTGGAATTGTTATACCTTTTTTTCAAAACAGAGAAAATGATCTCAAATTAACATATTTTATCAACAACATAAATGGAAACATTCACGTAAAAGTTCAGCTCAAACGATCCCCTTTTACCCGAACTACAGCTCAAAGTCTCTTTGGTAACGCCTCCACCACTGTACGGAGGTATTCGACTCCAATGTTGTCCCATTCTGCCTGAAGGGCATTCTTCAGGGAATCAATATTTGGGTGGTAGCGAGAGTTGACCATGGACTCCAAGTAGGCTCAAACGGAATAATCGAGCGGGTTCAGGTCGGGTGATGAGGCCGGCCATTCTGAGGTAGTGATGAAGCCGGGAAAATTTTCCTTGCACCATGTTTAGACCTTTTTAGCTTTGTGGTGCTGAGGCTTGTTGAAAGGTCCATGTCCTCTGATTGAAATGCGATAGAGACCATGGATGAAGCACGTCTTGCAGAACATGTTTCAGGTAGTATTCCGTGTCGATCTTGACGCCTTTCTCGACGAAAACAAGCAGTGTTTTTCCTGTGGCGCAGATCCCCGCCCAGACCATGACTTAAGTTGGATGTGCACTGCGTTGGACCGTTCTACCCTTGCTATCGGCTTGCTCTGCGTCCTTCGCAAGCACTCTGACGTTTTGGGAGTTGTGGACTTCTTCTACGGTGAACAGCTTTTCGTCAGAGAACACCATATTGAAATGTTCGCCTTGCTGCGTACGACGAAGAAGGTCGCGAAATCTTTTGACTCTTTCCGACTTGTTGCGAGCCGACAGAAAAGCGGCCTTCCGTGCACGATACGACCTGAGTCCCAGCTCCTCCGTGAGTATTCGTCTCAATGAAGTTCGGCTCATCGGGAGCTGCTGCGCCATCTGTCTGATGCTTCGTCGTGCATTTCGGTTGATCCGACTCCGAACGGTTTCGATGGTGTCGTGCGAACAGTGCGAGGACGACCTCGCCTTGGACGGTCCAAAGATGTGCCAAGCTCCTCGAATCGTTTGATCGCTCGATACACTGTCATGCGAGGCAGGCGAAGCGTTTCAGCAATGCGAGCAGGGGCGTGGCCAAGAGTGTGTAGGGGAATGATCGCAGTTTGCAAGACATCGATGGATTCAATCGTCGATGGATTCAATCGCAACTCACTTGACACGTATAAAAAATTACGGGGAACTGGAAAAACGAGAAAAGTGACCGCTACGTGCGGCCACTTCCCCAGGACATGTTCTCATACATTTGTAACACTATTTATGTACCACCCTGTATTTTATACTGATCGCTCTTCTTTATTTATATATTTTCCTACATTCTACGTTACTAATTGTTTTTCGCTGAATATAACTTATATACATATGGTAATCTCTTCATATACTATCATGTCTTCGAGCCATTTCGAGTACCTGATTCATGCCCCAAGAGACTATATTTCATACCTTGAAGCATTTTCACTCACACGCGTGAGATCCGGAGGAGTTTCCGATAACTCCCTTCAAGTTCCTATTTGTCTCTGCCTTCTCACATAAACTAGTTATTCAGAAAGAGGATTTATTTGGGCGTTAACTCACTGAATCAGAAAGATCGCCCCTTTCAGTGCTCATTGAGTGAGTTAGGAGTGGAAAAGTTCCGAGGTTGAGAAGAAGGACAAGCTCCGAGGTTGAGAAGAAGGAAAAGCTCCGAGGTTGAGAAGAAGGACAAGCGCATTCGAACAGCGAGAAGTTAGAAAGCTTCGAGGTTGAGAAACCCATTGAGAGAGTTCATACCATAACCCAAGAAGGACAAGCACAGCGAGAAGTAAAGGCGCCGCCTTTGCATACTTTAATTAGCTGCCTTTGCCTTCATTCAACTCTGGATAATAGGTTGTGCAAACAGACTCACTGGCGATTTGGACTGTTGTGCACTTCTCATACGGTCACATTTTAAGGCTCTTTCATTAAATCCTTTTTTTCTTCCACTACTTCTTTTCAGATCTCTATATTTGTTTCCTCAACCTCTTTCTGCCTCGTTCTCTCTCTCTCCTCTCAGTTTCCTTTCTCCCTTTCTCTTCTACCATTCTTCCTTGACTCCTTCTCAACCTGAACCTTTTCATCCTGGCCTTCAGCCTTCAAGTCTTTTTCAATCGAAAAAAAACTCACTTCATAGTAAAAAATAAGGAGCTCAAGAGAAAATTCTGTTATGAAAACTCAGAAGAAAAAAATTGACTTCTCTTGATTCGATTAGACTGTAAAGACATCTAAAACCATTTTCTTTTAATGACAGGAGTTTGTAGTTTCTCTCAATAGTCAAGGTGTACACTACAATTGACAGTGAAGAATGCACTGAAATCGGAATGAAGACTAGTAATATGTACACTGAGACGATACTGACCTCTTGATACCATATTTAGTTTTCGATGGCTTTAAATTTTGAAAGAAGAATCCTTACTCAAGCTGCTTAGGTTGACTGGAATTAGGGTGAAAAATTACAATTATTATCCAGCCTATGATTTGTGTGAGTATATGGTTTTTTGAGTTCTGAAAACCAAATCTAGTTACGAATCTTGTGTTCCCTTCGAGTATTTACCGGCAAGAATAAATGCGTTTCTTGCGACAAATTTCTATTGTTAAAATCACTGTTCTCACAAGTTCAGTTGTTACAATTTTGTTTGAGTGAAAATTTATAAAAACTTGTCGACGAGTTTCAGTTAACAATGCGACCTGCGAATCGTGTGTGCATGGAACTTGCACGCCGATCCCAAACAAGTGAGTCTTCAAACAATTTTTCTATTTTCATTAAACTTGATCAATGAAGATTCGAATCGAAATTGAAGTTGAAAAAAACATTGTATGACCTTATTATCAACTTTTATACTTTTAGACTTCAAAAGCACTGAGTTTCCGAACTTTTGTTATTTTTAGTCATTAAATCAACGTGAGATTTAAACCGAAACATTCATATCGAATTGTAGTAGAACAAGACAAAGAAACATTTTAATACAAAAAGGGTCAAGTTCGGCCCCTCAGAACCCTCATTCCAGAGACATTCTAAAAAAGGAAAACCGTTTTTATTTGGAGAAAAAAACAAACTTATAGTACCTACTATTTGCTACCAATTTATTGATGAAATGAGCTTTGAAGTTAAACTCGATTATCCTCTGGAGTCATTAGGTTCCTAATGATTAAAAAAATAAGAAAATAGGGAAAGGAGGTTATCATGAAGTCGTGCAAAAGACTCATTTCTATCAGAATTTCTCCCGAGTTTTGAAAGATAGAGTGAATGTTTTGGGAAGTAACCTCTTCTGTTTGAACGGAGACATAAAAAATTATTAAGTTTTTTTTGTTTAGTTTTTGTTTGGTTTTTAAAAAAGTTTTTCGTTTAGCACGCACGATTTTGTTTAGTTACATTTGCCGATGCAACCCTGGCTGGAACGGTCGTAATTGCAGTATCAGAGTAGAAGATAGAGTTTGCCAGAAGAGCGGCCTCTGCGATAATGGTGAGTTTGTATTCAAGGAAGAGATGCAACTTGGAAATAGCTAGAAAATGTGGAATGTTTTATACAACGCTTACTATGTTTTTTTAACGTATCACTGTCCTTTCAAACAAATCAACCAAGTTGAATATTGAAACTGAATTACAATTAGTTTCATAGGCACTTCTGCACTTTAGTCACCCCCCCCTACCAGAGGTTCAATCGGGTCAGATGAGAGTGGCATTTTTTGAAACAATCTCGTTAGCCTAAGCCGTACGGCCTCATTAAAAAAAATTTTTAATGTAAAAAGAATTTTTTTCATGTAAAAATATTTTTTGTAAATGTAAATGTTGTTTTTTCACTCTCCTCTTACCTCTGAACACTTTAAGATCGTAAAGATGTACCACATCATTTGCATATCCTCCTGAAAATGCCAATCAGCTCTATCTTATGGAGCGTTAGAATTCAACTTTTCACTTTGCAAAATAATTTCTGCAAAGTGAAAAATTATACTTCTCCAACTTTATGCTATATTTTACCACTCTCTCGCACCGCTCGTTGTTTACGTCGTGGTTTTAGAGTGATGGAGCGTTCAACGGGATCACTTTGCAGAGATTACTTGCAAAGTGAAAAGTTGAATTCTAACGCTCCATTACATTCCTCTCATCTTTGCCGATCTCTTCTGTAATTTAAAACCTTTCTCAATTTAAATTCTATATATCTATCTCTCAATGATTATTTTTCTCAAGTCCAGTAAGCTATTCCTTCTCTTTCAACTCTGTTCACATGAATTCTCATGAGTGCTTCTATGTTCAATTCAATTCTTTATTTCTTGCATATATAATAATATTGTACACACAGTGATATCTGTTTCAGTATACGGTGGAGATTCAGTGGAGATCTGTCTCAGTATACGGTGGAGATTCAGTGGAGATCTGTCTCAGTATACGGTGGAGATTCAGTGGAGATCTGTCTCAGTATACGGTGGAGATTCAGTGGAGATCTGTCTCAGTATACGGTGGAGATTCAGTGGAGATCTGTCTCAGTATACGGTGGAGATTCAGTGGAGATCTGTCTCAGTATACGGTGGAGATTCAGTGGAGATCTGTCTCAGTATACGGTGGAGATTCAGTGGAGATCTGTCTCAGTATACGGTGGAGATTCAGTGGAGATCTGTCTCAGTATACGGTGGAGATTCAGTGGAGAACTGTCTCAGTATACGGTGGAGATTCAGTGGAGATCTGTCGCGGGTGCGAGATCAGTATGAAACACAGCTTATACAGAGTGAAAAAGGAGATATTATACTAACATCCTAAAAAATCATAATCTTAATTTTGAGTTTCGCACAATTATGGAAGATGGTAATTGTCGGAGAACTTTTTCAAACGTGGCTGGGGATGATATTTTTATAATGGTAGATGAAAGAGAATTCCAAGTGTCAATACAGTGAGAAGTACAGGTACAATAATCTCTTCGTGCTCTTTACAGCTCCCAGCTCTTCTCATTCGACATTAGAATTGTAAATAGTTCTCGAATCTCTCTTACTTTATAGAAGAAACAAATGGTTTTGTGAGTATCGAGAATTCTCATTTTTTTGTATTGATGATATCCTCGTTGTTTAGCTCAACCTTTCATCTATTTGCCAGTCTGCTTCATCCTAATGCTAATCCTTCTCAGGATTTCTTTCGAGTACTCTTTGTGCAATAACTTGATTGAAGGGGAGGGGGAGGGATTGAAGAAAACTGGGGGCTCGAATTAAATTGCGGGAAACGAGAACAATGCCAGATTGCATAAACTTTTTAAAGAATACTCATGGAAAATTATTAGGTTTTTTCTGAATTTCCTTCTTATGCAGGAGGGACTTGCCAATCTCTCCAGCCTGCGGGATACCAACACGGCTATTTCAAGTGCATCTGCCCTAGAGGCTTTCAAGGGAAACACTGCGAAATCGCAGTTTGCAAGGTTTAAGTGATTTTCAAAGAAATAAGATATATTTATTGTTATCACAGTAAAAATGAAACGAAACAATTTAAAGATTAAAAGTCGTTGCTGTAACAAAATCTAAAGTTTTTAGAATAGCTTCGGGAAATGGTAAAGTATAATAGAATCTTTTTTTCCTCCATAAATTAATTTTTTGTTTCTTCGTTCTTCAAACTATTTCACCCAATGGAATACGGAATGAATACGGAATGAATACGGAATGAATACGGAATGAATACGGAATGAATACGGAATGAATACGGAATGAATAGAAACACTAAACTTTAAAAAAAAGCTAAACAAATTTCTCACAAATTTTCATCTGCAAACATTCTCAGCAAAAAAAATTGAATGTAATTAAAAAGTCGATATGTAATAGTTACCCATACAAAAATTGGAATTTAAAATTTGCATTTGTATTAGTAGTCGGTACAAATGGTCAAAAATAGTCTAAATGTGTTTGAAGCGTATCCAAAAACTGGGGATATACAAATTTTCAGCAAAGTCTACAAGTTTGACCCCATCCGAACCGAAAGGCACAATTATGACAGTAGTCCTTACACGTTCATCGAACCCCTCAGCTTCCCATATTTTCAATTACGCACGGAGCAGCTATTGTTTCTACCATGTTATGTAAGTCCTTGTCAAACCAGAAAAGCGTTCAGACGAAATTGGACGCAAAGGATAATTAAATAGTTAACAAGACGCATTCTCAGCCTGGATTGTGCTCAAACAATGGAAGTTGCAGCGTGGAACAAGGAGGATTGCAAGTCTGCAAGTGTGCAGACGGTTTCAGTGGAAATAGGTCAGTCAGTGTCTCCGCTTCAAGCTAATCCGATATTAAAAAATTATTTAAAAAAAAACGAAACCTAATACGAAATTTCTACACGAATCGGGAGGATCAGAGTTGTTGGTATAAACACTATACATAGTGTTTTCAAGAGTCTTGTGCTATTTGCGGAACATAATAAGAGTGACCCGGGAAGATTTTGACAATAGTTCTACCAATTTGGGTCTGTATATTTTCTGAGGGTTGCTGGTACCTGCCACGAGTCGTCAGAAAGATTGAGCGTTTTAACAAAACGTTGTTTCAGATGCGAAACCAAGCTGAAAGTCAATCTCTTCCTAGCGGTCATCTATCAGTCCAAAGCTGAAGCTCCCAATTCATTTTCCATGAGCTTTGCTGTCATTGTCATCACTCCTGGTCAGTTATACTAGATTGCTCTTGTAGCTATTTAAGTAAATGCTATTTTTCCGAGCGAAAAGTCCACTCTAAAAAACTGTCTCAATTCTACACGTTCTTCAATTGCTTAAGTCTCTGATCTCTCTTTCTTTGAAACAACTATGGACTTGCACGACAAAATAGATTTTTGGAAGATCATCGCAAAATAACATTTCGAAATGCACGGGTGTGAATCGTCTGACTTGAAGAAATCAAAAAAACTTGAACTTCTAGAAACCGATTTCTTATTAAGCCATTCTATCGGCGGTACTTGTACTTGTTGTCTACGCCACCTTCCGTAGCCTGAGACAGAGACGAACCGACACGAGGAGGAGAGTGGAGAGAGAGATCTCTATCGTCTACCAGCAAGAACGAAGCAATATAAGACCGTATTTTTCGTTTGGTAGGAATTTCGGATTGAAGGACGGCTATTTAGAGAACAACCGTCAGAATCAGCTGAGCGAGAAGAGGGAATTGTGTAGCAGCGAGACCGAAAGAGGAGTCACTACTTTCCACAAGGTTTGCTCATTTTAAAATCTCCTGATTCTAGAGCGAAACTCAAGATAGAATAAATTTGAGGTTTACAAAAACAGAATTTCAAATAGAGAGCTTCTGGCAGGTATCTGGAATCTGTATTGAAATATTCTCATTCAGTCGAGAATCGTATTCTTTATTACTCATTAGATCATTTGAGCTGTCTCCGCTCTATTTATGAGGGTAAATACGAAAACTTAGAATTGGTATTGGGCTGATTCATCCTTCACAGCCAGGGGTTAAATAGTCATGTCAGACCTTCTGTCGGCGGGCCTCGGTTTTTCCCAATCATAAGAGGGGACCCTTATGTGGAAGAGAAACAAAATTTTCGCGGGCCTCTGTTTTTTATCATAAGGGGGACCCTTATGCTGAAAATTTTTTTCTCTGTTTTTGACGGACGTCTGTACCTTTTTCTTGCACACTAAAAAAACGCTGTTCACAGCTAAATTTTAGTCTATCAATTTGAACTTGAAAAGCAATAAAACGAAATAAACAATCGTCTTTTTTTAATTTTCTTTTTTTTTAAAATTTCTCGCTCTTTTTCTCCTCCTCTCTATTTTTCTCTATTTTTAACGCATTCTAAGCTCTTTCTCTTTCTCCCTTCTTCTGGTAGCTTTGCTCATTTTGTTTCTTTCGAATTCATAGTTTCTCTCCTGGGGCCGTATGCACGTACCAGTTTTGGTGGGAAATGATGAAGAAAACAGTGCTATCCTAGAACAATTAACACTATTTTCTTTATCATTTCCCACCAAATATGGTACGTGCATACGGCCCATGGATTCAAGCACGATGAGAAAGATTTGTGACCTACCCGTTTGACCAATGAGATACTTTATTTCAGATGTATGGGCTTCCGCTCACGATTAGGTTCACACTCCCCCCCCCTCTTCTCTACCTCGATGTACATATTCATCAACCTTTATTTTTCTTCCTCTCTCTCTCTTTTACTTTCCCAAGTTTTTCTTCTTACACCCCTCTTCCTATCACTTTCTCATTATTCTCTCCCTCTGCCTAACCTTACGTACATCACTTCCATTCTTTCTATTCTCACGAGCTCACGTAACTTGTGTAGAAATGCGCGCGATAGAAGGCGGCGAAAATGAAAGATAACTCAACCTCGAGCAGAAAGTAGTAAAAAGGAAAAGTGAATCAGGTGGCATTTATCCAATATTTCAGGATTTGTATGTGATGAACACATGATTCTCTCACAAAAAAGAGCATATGTAGTATAGACAGAAGTTGATCGAACTACATCTTTCATAAAAAGTGTTGTTTTAGGAAGCACCGAGTCCTGCGGAACACCGAGAAGCATACCACTCACCTCCACCCTCCCCTCCTCCAGCCTACACTCCAATCCAAGCTTCTTCATTTATCAATGGAGTTCCTTAAAGAAATAGCCTACCTAGCAATACTTTAAAGTGTTACGTCCAAGGAGACTATTTCTTTCTTAGTTTGTATTAGGAGGGCCTGATATGTATATAAAATGTTTCTGTTTATCGTCTTGAGCTTTGTTTGAAGTCTCCGTTTCTAATAATATAATGACCTCATTAATTTTAAATGACGTTTCTCTGCTGTTCACAATTTCTAGAGCGGTAAATTACTATTTAATCTCTGCTCTTCTCACTTTTTCATTATACATATGGTTTCCCAAGTCTGCTGAAACGGGTTGTTAAGAGTTTCCCAAGTCTGCTGAAACGGGTTGTTAAGAGTTTCCCAAGTCTGCTGAAACGGGTTGTTAAGAGTTTCCCAAGTCTGCTGAAACGGGTTGTTAAGAGTAAAGGTTTTTCTTAATTTTTGGCGTATGAGTTATCTTTAAATTACTGTTAGATCGTACTAAATAAACGTGTTCATCATGTTTTTTTCATAATCAGGGCATGCACAAAAAATTTATCTACGGCGCAGAATGGTTGAAGTCAACATCTTAGTAGATACAGTACTTATCACTATGTAATGACATTACAAAAATAAAGCTGAACCTAGTATACGAGACGAGCCCTGAACAAAACATTCGAAAAGGTGTATTCAAAGAAAATGAATAAATAAAAGTACATAAAGACTAATAAGCCTTGAGTCAACGGAAACTCAAGCAAGCGATAGAAATTATGAAGCAGAGATGTCATTCTTCCTGAAAGGCTACAATGTGTTAGCTCTATCATCACTTTGTCCACTTATACCAGAAGGGTTTTCATGTTAGACTACCTCACATAATTCTTGCAATTCTGTTCCTCAAGCTTTCTACAACGTTCCCTTACCGTTTGATTTGCTCAATTATAATCACCCTCCACCCATCAAAAACAACGACAACTCATTTCATTTAAGAAAAAAAACAATTTAACGAGCAGTAAAGGGGGAATCCAGAGAAAGAATTATTGGGAAATATGACGGAGAGAGGCAAGAGAATCGGGAATAATCGGAACGAATCATCTTTTAGACAGTGCGGACAAGTTTTGATGCGAAGCTACGACGAGAGCATCTTGTTAATCGTTATCCCAAGCAGATGAAGTTCCTCAGAAATTTTTCGAAACATTGATAAGCTGATATTTCATGAATCACGATGATTTGAGTTGAATACCTAACCATGCGAAAAACTAAGCTGTTTTTTGGTACGCATGAGAACCGAGCCCCTATTAGTGTACTGTCAGAATTTTTCTTGCGCATTATTGATAGAGCTATCTTACTGTGTGGAGCATTAACTTGTACGTATTTAACATTCATTATTCGAATAGACACCTTCGCTTTATTTAATGCAGGAAGACTGGTAAAACAAAACGATCCGTAACATTTTCACATTAGTACATACCAAATCAGCAACACAAGTATAACGCGTTCTTCTCACAGTTATATCTTCGAGCGCATAACCAAGAAGTATAACGCGTTCTTCTCACAGTTATATCTTCGAGCGCATAACCAAGAACGCATTCTTCTCACAGTTATATCTTCGAGCGCATAACCAAGAACGCATTCTTCTCACAGTTATATCTTCGAGCGCATAACCAAGAACAAACCGGGAAGCTATTCTATTACATTAATCTCTAAAGCCCAGGGATCCTTCGACTAGTTCCCAAATGATAAATAGCGATTGATTTCTTATTCCAATCACGGTAATGGATAAATAAGGATCACTTTAGTTATAACATTAAAGTATACGCTTCGAAGACCCAAAATATTCGCACCGAAGATACAGCGAAAGTCAAGAGATAACCTGACAATGGTGGGCTTCAGTGAAAAAGTCAGTGAATAAATGCAGGCTTATCAATCAATATTCCATAACAAAGAATAAGTGAATCATGTCATGCAGTATGATAAGTTATAGAAATCAATAATTGAAATGTGAAGACAATTAGAGTGACCAATCATGAGGCATATTAATTTATCGAGGAGGAGCCGGAAAACAATGATTTTCTGTAGCACGCTCAAATTTGGAGGGTAGTAGACAGGACAGTTATACTCACCACTTATGTACAAGACATTCAACCTTTGCGTGTCTCAACGTTGGGCCAACTATAACTCCTAAACCTGATACACCGTTAAGATTCCCTTAAGATTGTCATGAAGTAGTTTTAGAGAAAATGAAGAGAAAAACATATTTGTGAAATAAGAGAAAGACACATGAAAGAATCAATGGAAATGGGAGAAAAAGAAGAGAAAAACGAGAAAGTGGACGAGATTCAGACAAACAGTGATATTCACAGTTACCACAGGATAAAATGTCTCAGCAGTGAGTGAGTATATGTCTTTCTTCTAGAATCACATTTTTACAAAGCAGAATGGTTCAATACAACATAATTCGCTAGCATATCTCGACAAAAAACTATTTTATATTAATTTTTAACATGGTGGGAAAGCCAATGAGTAACTACTTGTCAGGGTCGGAACGGAGGTCGGAGGGTCATGGAATGCTTCTTTTGGATGCCGTGAGTGACGGGCGGAGCAGAGGGCTTCTCATCGATTGCGCCCGCTCCGGAGTCGATGGTGTCACTGCTGGAATTGAGTGGATTCTCCACCGATGCACGCGAAGAGAGGGAGGAACCACTCTGCCAATCACCATATTTTACTCCCAAACTGAACAACATCCATCTGTCTTCTCACAGTTACTTCACGTTTTAGAACCTTACAAAAGTGAATCGGCAATAGATTCTCTAAAAAGCTGATAAGTACTCTTCAAAATCCCTCTTTTTGCTTGCTCTAGAAAGCAAGCTTATCCCTTTACCTATCTCATTTCCTCTCTCTGTGCCTCTCACTTCCCTCGTCTCTCTCTTACTGCAGTACCTTTCTCTTTCTCTCTCTCTTTTTCACTCGTCTCTTTATCTCTCTCTTGAATAACTTTAGACGACCTTCGCTCTCCCTCACTCGGTCGCCACTAGTCCCCCGACCCACCGCCTTCCCATCCGCTCACCCTTGACGTGTTCGACCCAGCGGCAGCGTCGATGGCGGCGAATTGTGTCACTCTTGCAGCCACCATCCCCCTGAAACGTCCTTTCGTTCAAGGTTGATTGTTCAAGTTCTTCCTCATGTACGTGGTCTTCTCTTTTCAATTTCAACGTGTATCCGTACTCTTTCTAAGAACATCATTTTTATCAAAAAGGTCTCTCATTCTAATTAAACTGATTACTCGAGCAACGGAAAAATCATTCTTGAAGATTATTCACAAATTTCACGGACCACTGTTCCCTTTTCGGATTGACGCATTATTAAAACCATTCTCCCATTTTTTGAGCTCTAGTCATTGTTTACTCATGAAGCACATCATAAATACCTAGGTCCAATAAAGACCCCCATTGAAATAACTACCAGGATCCAAATGGAGGGTGACGGAGCGTTAAAATTCGCAAAAAAAAACTTTTTAGTCGGAAGACAAGCGTAGCGCTAGCTTCGTACTTTCTTTAGTTTCACCGTGAATTGCCGGAAAAATCGAATGAATTACGATGTTTTCTTATTGCCTAAATTTTTTTACAAGTGATCGCTCCGTTCAAAAAGTAACATTATACAAAACACCGTAATCTATTCCTATTTCACGGCAATTCTTAGTGAGACTAAAGAAATTACGGAATTGGAGCTGTGTTTATCTTTCACTGGAAAAGTACTCTTTTGAATTTAAACGATCCATAATTTAACTTTTGACGCTTACCTCATTTTCTTCAGTCGTACACTCTCTTTAAAGTCACGCCTTATATTATTTTCCAAAATATTTTTTCATTTCATTTCACTTTTATCTATATTTCTGTTAGTATTTTCCACATCATACACATCCATCCGTTTTCGCCGATTCCTCCTTATCTTGAACCTATAAACCTTTATCTTAGCCCTCAACTATGTGCCCCTACCTTTCATCAGCAAATGTCAACCTGTGTTTACTCGCTAGCTGAGCCACAGAAGGCCTCATCCCCAGTACTTGATGGGGCGTCGCCACTCGCAGGTCCTGCCAAAATCACACTTATTCAACCCTCCGACTCATACTTAAACTGCAAGACGTGTCACTACGAAATGTAACTTTAAAACAATGAAAAATTAATAATTTCGAAAACTAAAGAAAACCATAATAAGTTGAGGAAAGCATGAGTTTTTGGGTGCAAAATCGCAATCAAGATGATTCCAGATGAAAAAGAACGTAGAAACCTCGAGAATTCTCTAGAAAGAATAAACATTTTCTAGGAGCACCAGATTCACTCTCAAAAAGATCATCAAGGCTCCAAAAATCAAGGCCTCAGAAACACGTCAATGAATTAGCAACCTTAGGCTCGGAGGCGGAGAGAATGGCCGCTTTGTTCTTTTCCGAATTGCGGAACTCGTTCTCACTCTTCTGTCGCCTATCAGCCATCCCTCCACTCTGCCCTAATACAATTGAATATCAACAAACAAACTTCAAAATTACAATTATTCAAACTATCGCACGGCAAAAAGCTAGTCCATTGACCGGGATCAGGGGTTATTTAGTCATGACAGATCTTCTGTCGGCGGGCCTCTGTGTTCCAAATCTTTAAAGGGGACCCTTATGTGAAAAAAAGGTAAGGGGGACCCTTACATGAGAAAAAAAAAGAAGAAAAAAAATTTTTTCCCGCCTTCGGCGGTCGTCTGTTCCTTTTTCTTTCGCACTTGAAAACCCCGCCGCGGGATGATGATGTTGTTGATGTTTGTCCATAGGTCCTGTCGAGGGGAGTCCTTTGGGATAGGTTGGTGAGGATCCTTTTGAGTCCGGAGAAATTTTCTCCGTCTACACTCGCACCGCAGTCGGCGATCCTCTTCGCGACACCCATTCGTTAACCGGAGAAGGGCAAGAGGTTATTTTACTGGCGCCTCGAATCGCCATTACAAAGTATAGCGGAGTATCGGCTGATGTTTTATCCGGTGGCATGCCCAGGCCAGTCCGGCATCGCCCTCCTTTGACGAACTATACTATCCAATTTTGATCCACGACGGGCAAGCCCGCTATCTCCAATGCACTTGTGCAATGAGACATCCCTCTATATGCTACCTGAGGACGCGCTCGATACCGGTGAGGATGAACCGGTCCTTTGCGATGGTGTGAACTTGTGGGCTATAGTACCATCGAAGGCGAGATGGGCGGGATCGAACTCCCTAGCCTTTGTTTGTGCTTTCGACACCTTCGAGAGTATTTTCCTTGAGCTAAGAAACCGACATATGTTCTCGACAGGTAATTAATTCCCTTCAATCCCCTTTCGTATATCTCCCCTCCCAAATGCTAGTAATTTTGTAATACTAATTTCTGTTCTTGCTTGTTCGCTCTTGTTTAGAGTTTAGAGGATTCTTTGATTCATTGACCTCTGTCCCCGTCCTCATTTACATCGCGTGTAGGCGATCCTACCCGATCTCTCACCCCTCTCTGCCTTGAAGCGCCAGAATCCTTCTTAACCGTATGATCGCAAGAGCTGTGATTAATCTATGAAAACTTCTTAGTTTTTTTATGAGCTCTTTTATCATACCACAAACTGTGCAGCTGCTCATTGTTTAAAAAGTTTCTTATTATCTGGAAGTTCTTTGTCATTTTCAGAGCTATTAAAACCCCGATTTCCAATTTGTATCTCACCCTTAGGTGAATCCAACACACTCATTGAGGCCCCTTTCCTTCCGAGAGGAGAATCAGATTCACCCGCTGGTTTCTCCCTTGACACAGTAAGAGCTGAAAAATTGACAGCGTCACAGGGAAAGCATAACTTTTTCTGTACCATTGCTAACATGGTTGAGCGAGAGCATTCAGGAATCAGGAAAGTTGCTTTGAAAAAACTGGCTGTCAGCGCAAGAGTAAAATTATGTGTCAATTGAGCATGACATAATGTAAGTTGAGTGGTAGCGAGCATGACATAATGTCAGTTGAGTGGTAGCGAGCATGACATAATGTCAGTTGAGTGGTAGCGAGCATGACATAATGTCAGTTGAGTGGTAGCGAGCATGACATAATGTCAGTTGAGTGGTAGCGAGCATGACATAATGTCAGTTGAGTGGTAGCGAGCATGACATAATGTCAGTTGAGTGGTAGCGCACACGTCAGGATGGTGGAATAACATAGAGATCTGATAGTTTAAACGTCATTTCAGTCCTATTAGTTGAAAATCGCCTAAATATTGAAAGAATGTATCTAACACTAGGTTTTAGGGGAGGGGGCGGAGACCTAAAATAATGATAAAATGAGCAAGAAACAACAAGAGACGACAGACAGGGGCGGTTGAGATTCGGTGAAGAGAGCGCGGACGAGCTATAACTTACAATTTAGGCTCAGAGGGCCGGAGAGGATTGAGAATAATTGCTACAATCATCGATTCCATGACACTTCGCATCCAAAATACTCTATAAAATTTTTTGTAATAAAAAAGACAAAGGTTATTACAATTTTCAGGCCGTTGAAAAAAGGGGAGGGTGGATGTATTTTGCATCACACACTTATCACAGATTGGTCTCTTTTCTAGGCAGTATGGCCTCGTCAGCGTTACCTTTACGTAAGCCTAAGCGGAATAAAACAGTGAAAATTAGCTGAAAACCTAATCTAGAGCACAAAAAAAACTGTTAAAAAACTTGAAGTATGTGCAATTTACATCCAACTTCACTTTCTTCTGTCAATTGCCTAATGAATTGCCTTTAAATGGTAATACCATAACTTTTTGTCTATTGCCAACATTTCCGGTGCACAATGTTGGATGTGAAATGTCGCTGTACGAAATGCCGCGTTGCGAAATGTCGGATGCAAAATGACGCGGTGCGAAATGTGTTATCGTTTCCGATTTTCATTATGGTCTGATGGGCCAACCTTGTTGGGAGGCCCTTGGCCGAATTCCCTGAGGTGGAAGACCAGCAGAGCTGCTCACCTTCAGGCGGGAAGCAGTCCGTACCGGCAATGCGGGCACCTTATCAACATATTTATTCAATTTTTGTTATGTTTCTACATGTTATACCTTATATGTATGTGTTATACGTTATAGGTTCCACATTCACAAAGGTTTTGAATGTCTAAACAGTAGTCTCATACTTAGGTAAACTGCTGACTGGAGAAATTCCTTTCTAGCGCGACCGACCCAACGACCCCTCTTTTACTAGACTTAGAAAAAATTGTTCAAAGTATTGTTCAGATACCGTTTCGAATGATCTCCGTTCTCGAATGATCTCCGTTCTCGAATGATCTCCGTTCTCGAATGATCTCCGTTCTCGAATGATCTCCGTTCTCTATGAGTGGTGACCCTTCCCGAGCTCTGCCAATTGATGGCAAATCTCCTCCTAATCTTTGCAACATCCCCATTCCCACAGTCTCTCTTCCGTTCATCGATAGTCTTGTCCGAGAAACGCTGACAAAAGTTATGCAGCCGCTTCAACAGATGATACTTGCTCAGTCCCAACAGATTTCTGACATGAACAAAGTAATTCTGGACCAGTCACAGCAACTTCTACGGATTAGTGAAAAAATGCAATCCATAAAGTCATCTGTCTCTCCGGCCACACTTAGACCCCACTTGTATTCAGCTATCGTCGAATCCACTTATCGAGACAAGGATATGCTCATAGGAAAAGGTAAACGAGCTGTTATTATCGGACTTCCAGAAGGCAAGTCAGAGGATGATACGTGTTGCAAAGACAAAGATCTTATCTCACGTCTTATCATCAGACTCAATTCAGCGGACCTTATTGACGACCTAGAGAAGGGTAATACCAATCATCATCGTCACCCAATTGATCGCCCACGTCTCTCTGCTCCTCATGGCCGTCCCATGAAAATTGAGTTCTCTTCGCTTGGAAAGCGTAACCTTTTTCTGGAACTTTGCAGAAAGGCGAAACACCCTTTTCCTAAAGGATGTTACTCCCGAGCTGACCTCTCGCCGGCAGAGCTTCAAGCCGAGAGAGACTGCATCCGAATATCCACTAACCCATCTTTTCCCTCTGCCAAAGTGGTCGACGCTCACCTAATCCCTGCCTTTCCTCGTTTTGCCCAGTCTTACAAACGAGTACCCTATCGACCAATTCCCCCTCCTCCCGCCTCTTCGTCACTATCCCCCTTAGCCAGTTCAACTCAACACTCCCAAATGCCATCGTCTTCGCTGGTGAACTCTGGGGCCCGGTCGACATCTACATTCGAGGCTTCTTCAACTGACTTTCCTTCTCTGGCGGAAAGCTCCGTGAAGCCGCAACAAGTCAGAAGCAGACGCAATACCAGAAACGCCGAAGAATCTACCTCATGCCCCAGAAAGTCAGACGAATTTGTTTCCAGAAGAAAAAATGTTAGGAAAACCTCTCGTTATTCACCATAGGATAAGTCGGATAAAAGAGCTAGAGAAGAAGTAATCAAATGCTTGTATTTCAACTGTAGATCAGTGATGAATAAGCTATATGATCTTTATTTTCTTCTTCGTTGCTGTAAATATCACATTCTCTTACTATCTGAGACATGGATGCACAGTGAGCTTCCCGACTCCATTCTAACCGATAGTTTACCCTTCACGGTATTCAGAGGTGACAGATTGGCACAAAGAGGAGGAGGCGTAGCCATTCTAGTAGATAATGCCATCTCCTCATCTTTAGTTGTTCAATATAGCAAGGCTCAGTGCGAGGGGTTAGTAATAGACATTTATCCTAACACATCTTTCTCGTTTGCTTTCTCGGCCATTAGACTGATTAATATATATCGATCTCCTAGCTGTGGAGTAGAAAATACAAAGGATCTCTGCTCGTTTATCACCTCTCATGTTACTGAAGTATTTCCCACCATTCTGTGCGGAGACATGAACCTCCCCAAGATGAATTACCGACACTTTGTACCGCGTCACTTTGTATACGACACTTTGTACCCCGTCACTTTGTACCGCGACACTTTGTACCGCGACACTTTGTACCGCGTACGGCCTCGTTAGCTAAGCCGTACGGCCTCGTTAGCTAAGCCGTACGGCCTCGTTATCGTAAACTTTTACTAAGCCTAAGCGTTTTTTAATGTAAAAATATGTTTTAATGTAAAAATAAAACGCGCGGCCTCACTCAAGTCGCGGTACAAAGTGACGGGGTACAAAGTGTCGGGTACAAAGTGTCGTATACAAAGTGACGCGGTACAAAGTGTCGTGATACGCCCCAAGATAGACTGGGCAAATCTCACCGCTCCCAATACATGTAGTATGTCTCTTGCATTCTTAAACATGACATGCGACAACAATCTTAAACAACTCGTACTTTCTCCCACTAGACTTCAAAATACACTCGATTGCCTGCTCTGTAATTCAAATATCATAAAAGACTGTATTGTCAGGCCTCCCTTCTCCACCAGCGATCATGCCTCAATATACTTTGAAATCAGAGATAGAGCCAAGCGTATTATCACAAGCACCAGCTCATCGTTAGACTGGAAAAAGGCAGATTGGGAAATAATCAACTCAGACCTCTTTAGCATCGACTGGACTTACATGCTCTCAAACCTAACTATTGACGAAAGTGTCGATAAATTAACCAACATCATCCAATTCATAATGGATAATAGGATTCCAAAAAATAAGAATGTCAAAACACATTTGAAATATCCCCCCAAGATAAGAAGATTATACAGCTTCCTACAGAGAAGTAACAAACGCAACCCTCTCTCCATTACGTCTTTACGCACATCCAAGAAACTTCACAAAGAACTAGTCAAATTCGAGGTTCTTAGGGAAGACAAGCTTAAGTTCCCGAGAAACTATAAGGTATTCTTCAGAACTATATCCAACCGCATTAAAAGCAACACATCTATTCCTGCTCTCATGGTGAACAATAAACCAACTACTATCCCCTTCGAACAAGCAACTCACTTCGCCGAGTATTTTGATAAGTTACAACCCTTACCAATCAGTGGACCCCTTCAAATCTCTCGCCCGAATTTTCACCTCGACCACATTAATGATATCTCCCCTTTTGAGGTGAACTCCATCCTGAAACGAATAGCTCCGAAACTGAACTCTTCCCCTGACTTTATTCCAAGTAGACTACTCAAAAATTGTCTGGACTCACTGGCCATACCTCTCTCCATCATTTTCACCAACTCACTAACCTTAGGGCACTACCCTCTGGCCTGGAAAAAAAGGAATAATCAAACCAGTTCATAAAAAAGGGCCCCGCTCTCAGATCGAAAATTATCGTCCTATCACTATGGTGTGCTCTATGTCAAAGGTATTCGAGAAACTGATCTTCAATATAACATATCAATATCTGGAAACCAATGGCATACTACATCCCAAACAACATGGTTTTCCGTCGGAGACGGTCCACGGGTAACAATCCCTGGTAGAGGCTCATTCCATTTACCTCAAGCTTCAGAATAAAAAAATAGACTTTGACATCTGTCTAGTCGACTTTTCACGGGCTTTCGACTCTGTAAACATAAGATTTCTTGTTCACAAACTTGAAAAAGTGGGAATAACGGGCAACCTCCTCTATCTTATCCGTTCTTTTCTCACGAGCAGGTCCTCGAAAGTCTCAATCGGAGATACATTATCAGGCCCTAAAGTATACAACACTGGTGTTCCCCAGGGGAGTTGCCTTGGACCCCTCCTCTTTTCAATCTTTTTTAAATGATATCATGGAGCACATAGAGCCAGATGTCCATGGTTTTCTATATGCCGATGACCTCAAAATTTTTTCCAAAAACAGAGACTCTCTTCAGAAAAGTCTGGATTCCATTTCCGATTACTCACTGACCTGGGGACTTGTGATATCAACTCAAAAATTCTTTATCATGCACTGTGGTCCTAGGAATCCAAAAGTAACATATAACCTAGAAGACAATATCATACCAACTACTTCATTAGTGAAAGATCTTGGCATTACATTTCAGGAAGATATCACATTCTCTAAACATATTGAACTAACCTCCCTAAAGTCCCGAAAATGTATAAACATGATCTTTCAGAGCCTTTAAAACCAAATCAATTAAAGTTCTGCTCAGAATATACACCACATACATAAGACCCCTTATTGAATATGGGAGTGAGGTATGGTCCGCCAGTAACTATCGGTCTCGTTAACTGCATAGAAAAAGTGCAAAGATCATATACACGAAGGTTACTACAAAGGGCCGGATTACCCAAAATGAGTTATGTTTGCTAGACTGAATTTTCTTTCCATCTCCTCGCTTGAATATAGAAGAAATGTGGCCGATCTTGTGTTCATCCATAAATGTCTGCACGGAAATATTCAAGTAGATTACTCAAATATGTTTAAACTTTGCCCATCGCCCTTATTCGCTGAGAGAATCGAATAACTACAGAATATGCTTGCCGTGTAAATATCAAAGCAGAACAAGCACTTGTGCCTCAAGAATGATTAATGTCTGGAATAAGTTACCTTGTTCTTTGGTTTCTACAAGCTCTTCTAGCATTTTTAGAAATGAACTTATCAAGCTTGATTGTGAGACCCATTGTCACCAACTCTAGAATACATTTTTTAATTCAAGTGCTTTGATTCTTCAAATGTTTTGTTTTTGTTTCTCCTCTTTTTTTCCATTATATTTGTGTTCTCGGTTAGCTCTCGAATGATAAAGAGTGAGTTGAATTTTTGGAATTTCAAGTTATTATTGCGGATGAATAGTTCTTAATTGCTGATGAATAGTTCATAACTGAAGATACAAGCTTTGCTTTCTTTGCTTTTTTTTGTGTGCTTTCCTATTTTCCTAAAATGAAATGTTCCTCATTGTTCTTGTCATATTTAGATCTCACTTTCCATAACCTTCACTGAATTCACTTTTTTTTTGTGACAGTGTCATCTGTTTCGTCACTTAACATTATGTTTTGTTTCAAGCGGAATAAAGAATTGAATTGTTTGAGGAAAAATAACTTCAACTACCTAAATTAAAAGTTTTATAAAACATATTTCAGCCCTATGATACTTTGTCAAGTTTAAAATGGGAACTCCAAACCTACTTGGGCGATCGACTTGTCGAAAATGCAAGGTCACATATATGTACATATTGAGAATCTAAACCTCATTATGTTCAGCATATCACCAGAAAAATAAACTTTTTTAACTTTGACCTTTCCGGTTTTTTTAAAACATAAGTTCTATAGTTCGTGTCTCTATCAACGGTAGTTGAACATATTTTTTGAAAATATTGATAATTCACTAGTTTTACAAACTCTTACTTCAATATTTCAACACTTTTTTTCTAGCTAACTTAGTGAGGGTACGCTCCTTCCTATATAACTGATAAGTATACTATTGAACACACTTCCCATCAGCTTGACTCCTTCCTATATAACTGATAAGTATACTATTGAACACACTTCCCCATCAGCTTGACTCCTTCCTATATAACTGATAAGTATACTATTGAACACACTGCCCATCAGCTTGACTCCTTCCTATATGACTGATAAGTATACTATTGAACACACTGCCCATCAGCTTGACTCCTTCCTATATAACTGATAAGTATACTATTGAACACACTGCCCATCAGCTTGACTCCTTCCTATATAACTGATAAGTATACTATTGAACACACTGCCCATCAGCTTGACTCCTTCCTATATAACTGATAAGTATACTATTGAACACACTGCCCATCAGCTTGACTCCTTCCTATATAACTGATAAGTATACTATTGAACACACTGCCCATCAGCTTGACTCCTTCCTATATAACTGATAAGTATACTATTGAACACACTGCCCATCAGCTTGACTCCTTCCTATATAACTGATAAGTATACTATTGAACACACTGCCCATCAGCTTGACTCCTTCCTATATAACTGATAAGTATACTATTGAACACACTGCCCATCAGCTTGACTCCTTCCTATATAACTGATAAGTATACTATTGAACACACTGCCCATCAGCTTGACTCCTTCCTATATAACTGATAAGTACATATACTATTGAACACACTGCCCATCAGCTTGACTCCTTCCTATATAACTGATAAGTACATATACTATTGAACACACTGCCCATCAGCTTGACTCCTTCCTATATAACTGATAAGTACATATACTATTGAACACACTGCCCATCAGCTTGACTCCTTCCTATATAACTGATAAGTACATATACTATTGAACACACTGCCCATCAGCTTGACTCCTTCCTATATAACTGATAAGTACATATACTATTGAACACACTGCCCATCAGCTTGACTCCTTCCTATATAACTGATAAGTACATATACTATTGAACACACTGCCCATCAGCTTGACTCCTTCCTATATAACTGATAAGTACATATACTATTGAACACACTGCCCATCAGCTTGACTCCTTCCTATATAACTGATAAGTACATATACTATTGAACACACTGCCCATCAGCTTGACTCCTTCCTATATAACTTATAAGTATACTATTGAACACACTGCCCATCAGCTTGACTCCTTCCTATATAACTTATAAGTATACTATTGAACACACTGCCCATCAGCTTGACTCCTTCCTATATAACTTATAAGTATACTATTGAACACACTGCCCATCAGCTTGACTCCTTCCTATATAACTTATAAGTATACTATTGAACACACTGCCCATCAGCTTGACTCCTTCCTATATAACTTATAAGTGTACTATTGAACACACTGCCCATCAGCTTGACTCCTTCCTATATAACTGATAAGTATACTATTGAACACACTGCCCATCAGCTTGACTCCTTCCTATATAACTGATAAGTATACTATTGAACACACTGCCCATCAGCTTGACTCCTTCCTATATAACTGATAAGTACATATACTATTGAACACACTGCCCATCAGCTTGACTCCTTCCTATATAACTGATAAGTATACTATTGAACACACTGCCCATCAGCTTGACTCCTTCCTATATAACTGATAAGTATACTATTGAACACACTGCCCATCAGCTTGACTCCTTCCTATATAACTTATAAGTATACTATTGAACACACTGCCCATCAGCTTGACTCCTTCCTATATAACTGATAAGTATACTATTGAACACACTGCCCATCAGCTTGACTCCTTCCTATATAACTGATAAGTATACTATTGAACACACTGCCCATCAGCTTGACTCCTTCCTATATAACTGATAAGTATACTATTGAACACACTGCCCATCAGCTTGACTCCTTCCTATATAACTGATAAGTATACTATTGAACACACTGCCCATCAGCTTGACTCCTTCCTATATAACTGATAAGTATACTATTGAACACACTGCCCATCAGCTTGACTCCTTCCTATATAACTGATAAGTATACTATTGAACACACTGCCCATCAGCTTGACTCCTTCCTATATAACTGATAAGTATACTATTGAACACACTGCCCATCAGCTTGACTCCTTCCTATATAACTGATAAGTATACTATTGAACACACTGCCCATCAGCTTGACTCCTTCCTATATAACTGATAAGTATACTATTGAACACACTGCCCATCAGCTTGACTCCTTCCTATATAACTGATAAGTATACTATTGAACACACTGCCCATCAGCTTGACTCCTTCCTATATAACTGATAAGTATACTATTGAACACACTGCCCATCAGCTTGACTCCTTCCTATATAACTGATAAGTATACTATTGAACACACTGCCCATCAGCTTGACTCCTTCCTATATAACTGATAAGTATACTATTGAACACACTGCCCATCAGCTTGACTCCTTCCTATATAACTGATAAGTATACTATTGAACACACTGCCCATCAGCTTGACTCCTTCCTATATAACTGATAAGTATACTATTGAACACACTGCCCATCAGCTTGACTCCTTCCTATATAACTGATAAGTATACTATTGAACACACTGCCCATCAGCTTGACTCCTTCCTATATAACTGATAAGTATACTATTGAACACACTGCCCATCAGCTTGACTCCTTCCTATATAACTGATAAGTATACTATTGAACACACTGCCCATCAGCTTGACTCCTTCCTATATAACTGATAAGTATACTATTGAACACACTGCCCATCAGCTTGACTCCTTCCTATATAACTGATAAGTATACTATTGAACACACTGCCCATCAGCTTGACTCCTTCCTATATAACTGATAAGTATACTATTGAACACACTGCCCATCAGCTTGACTCCTTCCTATATAACTGATAAGTATACTATTGAACACACTGCCCATCAGCTTGACTCCTTCCTATATAACTGATAAGTATACTATTGAACACACTGCCCATCAGCTTGACTCCTTCCTATATAACTGATAAGTATACTATTGAACACACTGCCCATCAGCTTGACTCCTTCCTATATAACTGATAAGTATACTATTGAACACACTGCCCATCAGCTTGACTCCTTCCTATATAACTGATAAGTATACTATTGAACACACTGCCCATCAGCTTGACTCCTTCCTATATAACTGATAAGTATACTATTGAACACACTGCCCATCAGCTTGACTCTCTCCTATATAACTGATAAGTATACTATTGAACACACTGCCCATCAGCTTGACTCCTTCCTATATAACTGATAAGTATACTATTGAACACACTGCCCATCAGCTTGACTCCTTCCTATATAACTGATAAGTATACTATTGAACACACTGCCCATCAGCTTGACTCCTTCCTATATAACTGATAAGTATACTATTGAACACACTGCCCATCAGCTTGACTCCTTCCTATATAACTGATAAGTATACTATTGAACACACTGCCCATCAGCTTGACTCCTTCCTATATAACTGATAAGTATACTATTGAACACACTGCCCATCAGCTTGACTCCTTCCTATATAACTGATAAGTATACTATTGAACACACTGCCCATCAGCTTGACTCCTTCCTATATAACTGATAAGTATACTATTGAACACACTGCCCATCAGCTTGACTCCTTCCTATATAACTGATAAGTATACTATTGAACACACTGCCCATCAGCTTGACTCCTTCCTATATAACTGATAAGTATACTATTGAACACACTGCCCATCAGCTTGACTCCTTCCTATATAACTGATAAGTATACTATTGAACACACTGCCCATCAGCTTGACTCCTTCCTATATAACTGATAAGTATACTATTGAACACACTGCCCATCAGCTTGACTCCTTCCTATATAACTGATAAGTATACTATTGAACACACTGCCCATCAGCTTGACTCCTTCCTATATAACTGATAAGTATACTATTGAACACACTGCCCATCAGCTTGACTCCTTCCTATATAACTGATAAGTATACTATTGAACACACTGCCCATCAGCTTGACTCCTTCCTATATAACTGATAAGTATACTATTGAACACACTGCCCATCAGCTTGACTCCTTCCTATATAACTGATAAGTATACTATTGAACACACTGCCCATCAGCTTGACTCCTTCCTATATAACTGATAAGTATACTATTGAACACACTGCCCATCAGCTTGACTCCTTCCTATATAACTGATAAGTATACTATTGAACACACTGCCCATCAGCTTGACTCCTTCCTATATAACTGATAAGTATACTATTGAACACACTGCCCATCAGCTTGACTCCTTCCTATATAACTGATAAGTATACTATTGAACACACTGCCCATCAGCTTGACTCCTTCCTATATAACTGATAAACTATTGAACACACTGCCCATCAGCTTGACTCCTTCCTATATAACTGATAAGTATACTATTGAACACACTGCCCATCAGCTTGACTCCTTCCTATATAACTGATAAGTATACTATTGAACACACTGCCCATCAGCTTGACTCCTTCCTATATAACTGATAAGTATACTATTGAACACACTGCCCATCAGCTTGACTCCTTCCTATATAACTGATAAGTATACTATTGAACACACTGCCCATCAGCTTGACTCCTGTCCTATATAACTGATAAGTATACTATTGAACACACTGCCCATCAGCTTGACTCCTGTCCTATATAACTGATAAGTATACTATTGAACACACTGCCCATCAGCTTGACTCCTTCCTATATAACTGATAAGTATACTATTGAACACACTGCCCATCAGCTTGACTCCTTCCTATATAACTGATAAGTATACTATTGAACACACTGCCCATCAGCTTGACTCCTTCCTATATAACTGATAAGTATACTATTGAACACACTGCCCATCAGCTTGACTCCTTCCTATATAACTGATAAGTATACTATTGAACACACTGCCCATCAGCTTGACTCCTTCCTATATAACTGATAAGTATACTATTGAACACACTGCCCATCAGCTTGACTCCTTCCTATATAACTGATAAGTATACTATTGAACACACTGCCCATCAGCTTGACTCCTTCCTATATAACTGATAAGTATACTATTGAACACACTGCCCATCAGCTTGACTCCTTCCTATATAACTGATAAGTATACTATTGAACACACTGCCCATCAGCTTGACTCCTTCCTATATAACTGATAAGTATACTATTGAACACACTGCCCATCAGCTTGACTCCTTCCTATATAACTGATAAGTATACTATTGAACACACTGCCCATCAGCTTGACTCCTTCCTATATAACTGATAAGTATACTATTGAACACACTGCCCATCAGCTTGACTCCTTCCTATATAACTGATAAGTATACTATTGAACCACTGCCCATCAGCTTGACTCCTTCCTATATAACTGATAAGTATACTATTGAACACACTGCCCATCAGCTTGACTCCTTCCTATATAACTGATAAGTATACTATTGAACACACTGCCCATCAGCTTGACTCCTTCCTATATAACTGATAAGTATACTATTGAACACACTGCCCATCAGCTTGACTCCTTCCTATATAACTGATAAGTATACTATTGAACACACTGCCCATCAGCTTGACTCCTTCCTATATAACTGATAAGTATACTATTGAACACACTGCCCATCAGCTTGACTCCTTCCTATATAACTGATAAGTATACTATTGAACACACTGCCCATCAGCTTGACTCCTTCCTATATAACTGATAAGTATACTATTGAACACACTGCCCATCAGCTTGACTCCTTCCTATATAACTGATAAGTATACTATTGAACACACTGCCCATCAGCTTGACTCCTTCCTATATAACTGATAAGTATACTATTGAACACACTGCCCATCAGCTTGACTCCTTCCTATATAACTGATAAGTATACTATTGAACACACTGCCCATCAGCTTGACTCCTTCCTATATAACTGATAAGTATACTATTGAACACACTGCCCATCAGCTTGACTCCTTCCTATATAACTGATAAGTATACTATTGAACACACTGCCCATCAGCTTGACTCCTTCCTATATAACTGATAAGTATACTATTGAACACACTGCCCATCAGCTTGACTCCTTCCTATATAACTGATAAGTATACTATTGAACACACTGCCCATCAGCTTGACTCCTTCCTATATAACTGATAAGTATACTATTGAACACACTGCCCATCAGCTTGACTCCTTCCTATATAACTGATAAGTATACTATTGAACACACTGCCCATCAGCTTGACTCCTTCCTATATAACTGATAAGTATACTATTGAACACACTGCCCATCAGCTTGACTCCTTCCTATATAACTGATAAGTATACTATTGAACACACTGCCCATCAGCTTGACTCCTTCCTATATAACTGATAAGTATACTATTGAACACACTGCCCATCAGCTTGACTCCTTCCTATATAACTGATAAGTATACTATTGAACACACTGCCCATCAGCTTGACTCCTTCCTATATAACTGATAAGTATACTATTGAACACACTGCCCATCAGCTTGACTCCTTCCTATATAACTGATAAGTATACTATTGAACACACTGCCCATCAGCTTGACTCCTTCCTATATAACTGATAAGTATACTATTGAACACACTGCCCATCAGCTTGACTCCTTCCTATATAACTGATAAGTATACTATTGAACACACTGCCCATCAGCTTGACTCCTTCCTATATAACTGATAAGTATACTATTGAACACACTGCCCATCAGCTTGACTCCTCCTTCTATATAACTGATAAGTATACTATTGAACACACTGCCCATCAGCTTGACTCCTTCCTATATAACTGATAAGTATACTATTGAACACACTGCCCATCAGCTGACTCCTTCCTATATAACTGATAAGTATACTATTGAACACACTGCCCATCAGCTTGACTCCTTCCTATATAACTGATAAGTATACTATTGAACACACTGCCCATCAGCTTGACTCTTCCTATATAAACTGATAAGTATACTATTGAACACACTGCCCATCAGCTTGACTCCTTCCTATATAACTGATAAGTATACTATGAACACACTGCCCTCAGCTTGACTCTTCCTATATAACTGATAAGTATACTATTGAACACACTGCCCATCAGCTTGACTCCTTCCTATATAACTGATAAGTATACTATTGAACACACCTGCCCATCAGCTTGACTCCTTCCTATATAACTGATAAGTACTACTATTGAACACACTGCCCATCAGCTTGACTCCTTCCTATATAACTGATAAGTATACTATTGAACACACTGCCCATCAGCTTGACTCCTTCCTATATAACTGATAAGTATACTATTGAACACACTGCCCATCAGCTTGACTCTCTCCTATATAACTGATAAGTATACTATTGAACACACTGCCATCAGCTTGACTCTTCCTATATAACTGATAAGTATACTATTGAACACACTGCCCATCAGCTTGACTCCTTCCTATATAACTGATAAGTATACTATTGAACACACTGCCCATCAGCTTGACTCCTTCCTATATAACTGATAAGTATACTATTGAACACACTGCCCATCAGCTTGACTCCTTCCTATATAACTGATAAGTATACTATTGAACACACTGCCCATCAGCTTGACTCCTTCCTATATAACTGATAAGTATACTATTGAACACACTGCCCATCAGCTTGACTCCTTCCTATATAACTGATAAGTATACTATTGAACACCTGCCCATCAGCTTGACTCCTTCCTATATAACTGATAAGTATACTATTGAACACACTGCCCATCAGCTTGACTCATCCTATATAACTGATAAGTACAATACTATTGAACACACTGCCCATCAGCTTGACTCCTTCCTATATAACTGATAAGTACATATACTATTGAACACACTGCCCATCAGCTTGACTCCTTCCTATATAACTTATAAGTATACTATTGAACACACTGCCCATCAGCTTGACTCCTTCCTATATAACTTATAAGTATACTATTGAACACACTGCCCATCAGCTTGACTCCTTCCTATATAACTTATAAGTTATACTATTGAACACACTGCCCATCAGCTTGACTCCTTCTATATAACTTATAAGTATACTATTGAACACACTGCCCCATCAGCTTGACTCCTTCCTATATAACTTATAAGTAGTACTATTGAACACACTGCCCATCAGCTTGACTCCTTCCTATATAACTGATAAGTATACTATTGAACACACTGCCATCAGCTTGACTCCTTCCTATATAACTGATAAGTATACTATTGAACACACTGCCCATCAGCTTGACTCCTTCCTATATAACTGATAAGTACTTACTATTGAACACACTGCCCATCAGCTTGACTCCTTCCTATATAACTGATAAGTATACTATTGAACACACTGCCCATCAGCTTGACTCCTTCCTATATAACTGATAAGTATACTATTGAACACACTGCCCATCAGCTTGACTCCTTCCTATATAACTGATAAGTATACTATTGAACACACTGCCCATCAGCTTGACTCCTTCCTATATAACTGATAAGTATACTATTGAACACACTGCCCATCAGCTTGACTCCTTCCTATATAACTGATAAGGTATACTATTGAACACACTGCCCATCAGCTTGACTCCTTCCTATATAACTGATAAGTATACTATTGAACACACTGCCCATCAGCTTGACTCCTCCTATATAACTGATAAGTATACTATTGAACACACTGCCCATCAGCTTGACTCCTTCCTATATAACTACTGATAAGTATACTATTGAACACACTGCCCATCAGCTTGACTCCTTCCTATATAACTGATAAGTACATATACTATTGAACACACTGCCCATCAGCTTGACTCCTTCCTATATAACTTATAAGTATACTATTGAACACACTGCCCATCAGCTTGGACTCCTTCCTATATAACTTATAAGTATACTATTGAACACACTGCCCATCAGCTTGACTCCTTCCTATATAACTTATAAGTATACTATTGAACACACTGCCCATCAGCTTGACTCCTTCCTATATAACTGATAAGTATACTATTGAACACACTGCCCATCAGCTTGACTCCTTCCTATATAACTTATAAGTATACTATTGAACACACTGCCCATCAGCTTGACTCCTTCCTATATAACTGATAAGTATACTATTGAACACACTGCCCATCAGCTTGACTCCTTCCTATATAACTGATAAGTATACTATTGAACACACTGCCCATCAGCTTGACTCCTTCCTATATAACTGATAAGTACATACTATTGAACACACTGCCCATCAGCTTGACTCCTTCCTAATAACTGATAAGTATACTATTGAACACACTGCCCATCAGCTTGACTCCTTCCTATATAACTGATAAGTATACTATTGAACACACTGCCCATCAGCTTGACTCCTTCCTATATAACTGATAAGTATACTATTGAACACACTGCCCATCAGCTTGACTCCTTCCTATATAACTGATAAGTATACTATTGAACACACTGCCCATCAGCTTGACTCCTTCTATATAACTGATAAGTATACTATTGAACACACTGCCCATCAGCTTGACTCCTTCCTATATAACTGATAAGTATACTATTGAACACACTGCCCATCAGCTTGACTCCTTCCTATATAACTGATAAGTATACTATTGAACACACTGCCCATCAGCTTGACTCCTTCCTATATAACTGATAAGTATACTATTGAACACACTGCCCATCAGCTTGACTCCTTCTATATAACTGATAAGTATACTATTGAACACACTGCCCATCAGCTTGACTCCTTCCTATATAACTGATAAGTATACTATTGAACACACTGCCCATCAGCTTGACTCCTTCCTATATAACTGATAAGTATACTATTGAACACACTGCCCATCAGCTTGACTCCTTCCTATATAACTGATAAGTATACTATTGAACACACTGCCCATCAGCTTGACTCCTTCCTATATAACTGATAAGTATACTATTGAACACACTGCCCATCAGCTTGACTCCTTCCTATATAACTGATAAGTATACTATTGAACACACTGCCCATCAGCTTGACTCCTTCCTATATAACTGATAGTATACTATTGAACACACTGCCCATCAGCTTGACTCCTTCCTATATAACTGATAAGTATACTATTGAACACACTGCCCATCAGCTTGACTCCTTCCTATATAACTGATAAGTATACTATTGAACACACTGCCCGTCAGCTTGACTCCTTCCTATATAACTGATAAGTATACTATTGAACACACTGCCCATCAGCTTGACTCCTTCCTATATAACTGATAAGTATACTATTGAACACACTGCCCATCAGCTTGACTCTCTCCTATATAACTGATAAGTATACTATTGAACACACTGCCCATCAGCTTGACTCTCTCCTATATAACTGATAAGTATACTATTGAACACACTGCCCATCAGCTTGACTCCTTCCTATATAACTGATAAGTATACTATTGATCACACTGCCCATCAGCTTGACTCCTTCCTATATAACTGATAAGTATACTATTGAACACACTGCCCATCAGCTTGACTCCTTCCTATATAACTGATAAGTATACTATGAACACACTGCCCATCAGCTTGACTCCTTCCTATATAACTGATAAGTATACTATTGAACACACTGCCCATCAGCTTGACTCCTTCCTATATAACTGATAAGTATACTATTGAACACACTGCCCATCAGCTTGACTCCTTCCTATATAACTGATAAGTATACTATTGAACACACTGCCCATCAGCTTGACTCCTTCCTATATAACTGATAAGTATACTATTGACACACTGCCCATCAGCTTGACTCCTTCCTATATAACTGATAAGTATACTATTGAACACACTGCCCATCAGCTTGACTCCTTCCTATATAACTGATAAGTATACTATTGAACACACTGCCCATCAGCTTGACTCCTTCCTATATAACTGATAAGTATACTATTGAACACACTGCCCATCAGCTTGACTCCTTCCTATATAACTGATAAGTATACTATTGAACACACTGCCCATCAGCTTGACTCTTCCTATATAACTGATAAGTATACTATTGAACACACTGCCCATCAGCTTGACTCCTTCCTATATAACTGATAAGTATACTATTGAACACACTGCCCATCAGCTTGACTCCTTCCTATATAACTGATAAGTATACTATTGAACACACTGCCCATCAGCTTGACTCCTTCCTATATAACTGATAAGTATACTATTGAACACACTGCCCCATCAGCTTGACTCCTTCCTATATAACTGATAAGTATACTATTGAACACACTGCCCATCAGCTTGACTCCTTCCTATATAACTGATAAGTATACTATTGAACACACTGCCCATCAGCTTGACTCCGTCCTATATAACTGATAAGTATGCTATTGAACACACTGCCCATCAGCTTGACTCCTTCCTATATAACTGATAAGTATACTATTGAACACACTGCCCATCAGCTTGACTCCTTCCTTATAACTGATAAGTATACTATTGAACACACTGCCCATCAGCTTGACTCCTTCCTATATAACTGATAAGTATACTATTGAACACACTGCCCTTCAGCTTGACTCCTTCCTATATAACTGATAAGTATACTATTGAACACACTGCCCATCAGCTTGACTCCTTCCTATATAACTGATAAGTATACTATTGAACACACTGCCCATCAGCTTGACTCCTTCCTATATGACTGATAAGTATACTATTGAACACACTGCCCCATCAGCTTGACTCCTTCCTACATAACTGATAAGTATACTATTGAACACACTGCCCATCAGCTTGACTCCTTCCTATATAACTGATAAGTATACTATTGAACACACTGCCCATCAGCTTGACTCCTTCCTATATAACTGATAAGTATACTATTGAACACACTGCCCATCAGCTTGACTCCTTCCTATATAACTGATAAGTATACTATTGAACACACTGCCCATCAGCTTGACTCCTTCCTATATAACTGATAAGTATAACTATTGAACACACTGCCCATCAGCTTGACTCCTTCCTATATAACTGATAAGTATACTATTGAACACACTGCCCCATCAGCTTGACTCCTTCCTATATAACTGATAGTATACTATTGAACACACTGCCCATCAGCTTGACTCCTCCTATATAACTGATATGTATACTATTGAACACACTGCCCATCAGCTTGACTCCTTCCTATATAACTGATAAGTATACTATTGAACACACTGCCCATCAGCTTGACTCCTTCCTATATAACTGATAAGTATACTATTGAACACACTGCCCATCAGCTTGACTCCTTCCTATATAACTGATAAGTATACTATTGAACACACTCCCCATCAGCTTGACTCCTTCCTATATAACTGATAAGTATACTATGAGCACACTCCCCATCAGCTGACTCCTTCCTATATAACTGATAAGTATACTATTGAACACACTCCCCATCAGCTTGACTCCTTCTATATAACTGATAAGTATACTATTGAACACACTCCCCATCAGCTTGACTCCTTCCTATATAACTGATAAGTATACTATTGAACACACTGCCCATCAGCTTGACTATAAATTTCGTGATCCCGTTCACCGATAAAGAAACATTTTTATACAGTTAGTACTTCATTTCTTTCTATCTATAAAACTCGAGCTCTATCTTCGCATCTTCAAGCAAAGTGAGAGAGAGAAAGAAGATGGTTCCAAATTTTAACAGCATCCTAGCAGACCATTACCGCGAAGAGCGGCTCTCTGGCTGCTTGCTCGAATGAAGAGCGGGGTGCGACCTCCCAATCCTGGAGATAGCGGCACTCGACCAGTTCCGCTTCTGTCCAGGCGGCAGTCGTTCGAAGCAGAATCAGAGCCTTCAATGCGGACGTTGAATTCGACCGGACAAGAGATTGTTTACTGAAGGATGAGAGGGTAATGTAGCGAGCGAAGAACGGAAAAAATTTGGAGACCTCAGAATACTTCACTAACAAGTCGCTGCACTGCTCGCAGATGGTTCACTTGTTCTCTCCTGTGTAACCGGAGGATGAGATGAAGCCTTCTCCTTTAAACGCTTTTCCCGGGAGTTCACTTCCCTTAAGATGGTCGTGGGAGGTTCCACACGGCTAACTGTGGGCGTGTTGCACAGAGCCGCTGAACAGCAATAAGATCCCCCACACTAAATTAGGCTTCTTCTTCCCAAAAGTTTCATTCGTGTTCTCTCTAATTGATAATTAAACTCGTTCCGCATTCAATTGTAAAAACTGTCTCTCTACTCTTTAGCAGAAAGCGCGCGATTCAGCTTCACCATAATTTATCAAATATGATCAAATTCTTCATTGCGGTTTTTTTCTCTCTAACACTCGCTTTCTCACAATTACATATTTTTTCATCTGTTATCTTTTTCATTTCTGCTGTTTTTAATTTATAAAACTCCTTATTTTCTGTATCCCTTCTTTCCCATTCAAAAACTGACCACTTCTTCTGCATTCATTGCATATTTCCTTGAATTCCTCTCTTTACCTTTCCTATATCCTTATACATATTACTTTCCTTAAATTACTCTTTCTCTCTCTCACTCTTGTCTCCAGCCTCTCTATCGCCCACCTTACAAGAGCGGTCAGTAACCTTTGTGCCGACCTCCGGCGGACTATTGGAAGGCGTCAGGGCGGTGGATGCGTGGCGGAGGAGGAGGTGGCGAAGAATCCGAACCTCCTGACCACGCTCTTTTTTATGCCTCTACTAACTGATTTCTGATAATCTCCCGCCTCACGAGAGGATACGCCTTTCTCTGAAGTGCGTAACAGACCTATTCTGGTAGAGCCATTCGTTGCGCGCTGGGCACAGCTAGTGTGAGTTGCAGCAGTGTAAAGAGTCATATTCGTGCAAACATACTTTCTCAAATCCCTTGTTTTGGGTAGATCTACCTATAATGAGAGTTGAACTTGGGACCCTATGCTCAATACGCACTAGCACCTCCATTTTATCACGTCTAAATATCTAATACTTACTGACTTTTCTACATTACAAACTTTCTCTGCATCGCTTATTTCGGCCATTAGCGGCACGGTCATCATGCCTTACAATTTTTTGTCTCTTTAAAAACACCGAAAGTAACCACTTTCTGTGAATTAATAATTTTTTCTGCGATCTAGAATCAAAGGTGGTGGGTTTTTCATTCAGGGCGGCAGGTAAATTATTGAATCGCAGAAAGTGGTCACTTTCGGTGTTTTTAAAGAGACTAGTAAATCAGGAGACAGGGTTACCGCGCCGTTAAAGGCCCTCTGTTCACTTTTCAAAAAAAAACTATCGTACCTTTACAAGCTAGTTCACGGGGAGGGTTCGAACCCTGCCGTCTCTCTCTGGAATATCAACTTTTACAGAGAACCTACCTGTTTCTCTGGCTAATTTAACGACGCTTGGCAATCCTGGCGAATCGATTTGTTCCAGACTCCCCTTATCACTCAACATTTGCACGTCAATCTCTGCACCTGCAAAGACCGTCAGAGTTCATTAATAAAGTCATCTCATGCTGTGGCTACGCAAGAACTGGTTTGGTACCGGTTTTCGCTCTCTTTCAAAGTCTGAAGAGCCCGTTCGAAAATTAACAAAAAACTAAATTCGTTATATAGAACCACAATAAAAGAGCAAATTCTTCTTACCAAAAGGAAACAATCCTTCAATGAGCGCACTTTACAAGAGGATACAACCCAACGACATCAAAATCCTCAACTTTACTCAACCAAATACAAGAGGATACAACCCAACGACATCAAAGTCCTCAACTTTACTCAACCAAATACAAGAGGATACAACCCAACGACATCCAAGTCCTCAACTTTACTCAACCAAATACAAGAGGATACAACCCAACGACATCCAAGTCCTCAACTTTACTCAACCAAATACAAGAGGATACAACCCAACGACATCCAAGTCCTCAACTTTACTCAACCAAATACAAGAGGATACAACCCAACGACATCCAAGTCCTCAACTTTACTCAACCAAATACAAGAGGATACAACCCAACGACATCCAAGTCCTCAACTTTACTCAACCAAATACAAGAGGATACAACCCAACGACATCCAAGTCCTCAACTTTACTCAACCAAATACAAGAGGATACAACCCAACGACATCCAAGTCCTCAACTTTACTCAACCAAATACAAGAGGATACAACCCAACGACATCCAAGTCCTCAACTTTACTCAACCAAATACTCCCTCAGGATTCTCATTTAGTAAACTACAACCAAAAAAACAAATTGAACAAGAACCTCGTCCACTGCTTCCAGGAGTGGGAACGCCTTTTCCCACGCCACCCATCGTCTCTTCTCCTGAAGTTGGCGTGAGATACGGAGAAGCGACCACTGTCGAGAGCCGGCCTCTCCGAACTGAGAATGTGTCGATTACTACCAAACTGTCTCAAAGTAGTACTTCACTCTTAGTGCAGTTTTTCTGTGTGAAAGAAGCTTTACTCTACTTCTTTTTTTTTGCTTTTGATCTCAAATCGAGACAGTTTATACATTCTCGGAATACAGACAAGACCTGGCAGAACCAGTGAATGCTTTATCTTTGTCTACTTCTGTGGGTAGCCAGAGGATGGGCGAAGATTAAGACATACAATTACTATATGCATTTATGAAGTCCTCGGTCTGCCTGCTCAGGGTTTAAAGTGAAACTCAGCTCAACTTTCCGCTAGAACGGAATCTGCACCAATTACTTGTTCTAACTGAGTTGCTGATTCTCGTAATCTCTTATAGACCCTTTGATTCTCAAACTCACTCGGAGGAGTGGCGAGGAACAAGCGGTCGCTTCTGAAGGTCTCCGCTTCCTTCAATCGTTGAGAATCTGAATGCGACTGCTTCAAGAGCTATTGAAAATATCCCAAAATTGTGTTGCATACTATTTTATATGTTTTACAGAGTGTGAAAAGAGATAATGCAAAGGAAATGAAAGACACGCCCATAGAGAGCTCAACTCTTGAAAGGAGAGAAGAGTCTTTATCGCGAGAACGCAGACCTCTGTGTCCCACAGCCAGACGTGGCGCCACCCCTTGTTACTACTGTCATTATTATATGTACATACATGTATGTTATATAATACATGCCTCACAAAAACCGTAATAAACCAAATCCCTGACTACTCGTGTTCGTGGACATATCAGGGCCAATGCACCTTCTCTAACCAGAGAAACTTGCCTTAGGCGGTATAACCTTCCTCCTATTTACTCAATAACTGTTTATCTTCTTAATCACCCCTGTCTATTCTTAATCACAATCATATCTGGAGTTTCTCAACTGAAGAAATTTAAGGCTAACGAAAAATTAATTCATTCATTCATTGTTTATTTCTCCATACATAATACAATGCTTAATGGATGAATAACTCGTTTGAAGAAGTTAAAGACGTATAATACACGTTGTGGGTTGAACACAAAGAGCAGTGCAGATACCCCTCACTTATGATCTTGTCCTTATTGTTGAACTCATGAGATCGCGGCCTTTAACTCTTGAATAAGCCGATCCTTTTCAAAGAAGTTTTTCACGAGCAACCATCGAGATGAATCCTGGCTTCTGTGGGCAAGTCGGGTGATGATGAGCAGGGCAGCAACTGAGTACCGGAGTCTTTCCGCTTCTGTCGCTTGGCTCGTCGCTGGCGAGACTCCACACCTTTCTAGAAGAAACTCGAAATATCGGCGATCGAATGAGCCTCTTCATTCTAAGTCGACTAAAAAAGACAATCTACTACTCTTCCATCCAACAAACATAATAACTCGAAATCGACCTAACCGCTCGAAGCCGTGAATGACATCTACTTGACAAGATCATCTCAAACAGCAGTTAGGCGCTCTAATGACAACTCGTAAAGAAAACGGTTGACAACTTGAGACATGACTCAAATTGCGAGAATTTCAAAAGAACTAAGCTTGGAAATTTTACCGGTTAGGCCTTTTTTCATTGGACACGAGTAACTATCGCAACCAATTCTCTCTTCACACATCAAGAAAAAACAAACCATTTCTAATAAATCTGAGGATGACTCTAGCGTTGGATTCGAGTAGATCACTGCATGACCAAACGACGCATCTGTAAACTCTTCTCATAATTATCCGATGAATCGTGGGAAAATTTAGATCGTAGAAAACCCAATTAATTTAAACGAAAAGATGGGAAACCGTTGCCCACAAAACAAAAGCCCACAAAACCAACTTTTGTCCACAAAACCACCAAAAAACTGTACATATACATACATTTCTCGAACTTTTTTTCTCATTTTGACAATCACTGTCAAGTTCTTTCTCATTTTGACAATCACTGTCAAGTTCTTTCTCATTTTGACAATCACTGTCAAGTTCTTTCTCATTTTGACAATCACTGTCAAGTTCTTTCTCATTTTGACAATCACTGTCAAGTTCTTTCTCATTTTGACAATCACTGTCAAGTTCTTTCTCATTTTGACAATCACTGTCAAGTTCTTTTTTTGAAACGTGCCAAAACCAATCTCAGTTGAGGAACTGAACAGACGTTGAAATGGAAAAAATTAAAGAAAAACTAAAGAAGGTACAGAATCGGCGGATCGCTTATCTTTCGTCAGAAAAGTACTTTGTGATTTTTAACGCTCCATTACTTTCCCATCAGCAAATGAAACAAGAGATTAAGGAAGAGAGGAGAACAAGATTCCTTCTAAGGAAGAGAGAAATTGAGAAAGAATAAACGAATGACTTGTGGATCAGAGTCACTAAAAGAAAATTCTCGACCATAGTTCATTAAAGGTTCAGTGTGACTGCTGAAAATTGAATGAAAACCACCGTTTGAGCATGGGAAAATGGAATAATGAGAAGCGAGCTGAAGATAAAGAGTGGAGAAATGATAGCCAGTCATTATTCTAGACTCCTTTGCTCGAAGAACGTTCGCCTATGTTCTCGAACATTTCATGGATAAGCAACAAAAAATAACCTTTGGATTTGTCTTTGAAGATTTCTTCTTCTGAAGAAGACGAATTACAACTCCTCTGCAAATTTTGTTTTATTCAAGTTTGCATCTGAGCAGGTCCTTTTTTTACTTAAAAACAAGAAAGTAATTTCTGAATGAATTCCTCAGTCACGCCTCTCTTCTTAAATTCTTTAGCTCACTTTCATATTTAAGATTTCATTAAAAACCCTGCCGTTTTCTAAACTTTCTTAAAGATTTCAATGTTCATGTTACGTTTATTTTCTAACGAACAGAGGAGAAATGGAGAAGAGATTCGATTCTTCTGAGGCCCTCTCTATATGATAGAAAAGTTGATTATCTCGTATTTATTAAAATTATAGTTCTACTTGTCCCAGAAAAAAGGATCTGTAACTCTTCGAACCGATAAATTGATAATAGAAGTAACAGTTTGAATGTCTAAAACTTCTTTGATGTATTTGTGATTCCGTTATATGAAGCAATAGCCCCGAGGAAAAAGAATTCTCTAAACACACTGGCAACAGTGGCCATTCGTGACTCTACAGCCTTAAGAGCCTGTCACGGATGGAGCCGGATTATCCAGTCCAGAATCGAGCGCGACCTCAGGTGGCGGATAGAGGGACGCCTCCCTACGAAGAATTCGTGCTGGGAGGTAGCGGGAGAAATCCCGCCGCGGACCAAAACTGGGTAGTATAGCTCGTCAAAGGAGGGCGATGCCGAACCGGCCTGGGCATGCCACCGGACAAAACATCAGCCGATACTCCGCTATACTTTTCAATGGCGAGTCGAGGCGCCAGTAAAATAACCTCTTGCCCTTCTCCGGTTAACGAATGGGTCTCGCCAACAGGATCGCCGACTGCGGTGCGAGTGTAGACGGAGAAAATCTCTCCGGACTCAAAAGGATCCTCACCACCAACCTATCCCAAAAGGACTCCCCTCGACAGGACCTATGGGCAAGACAACAAAACAACAAGGAAAAAGAATTCAGAATTTTTGTTAACATTATTATTCAAAAAATTTTTTCTTCTCTGAAAAATTGATTTGTAATCTCTATTTTCTCTGATATTTTCCCCTTCAAGTTGGTACAGATTCTGTTAGATAAGACTGACGGTGAAACTTCTCCTCTTCTTCGCATTTTCCTTGTTCTCACCATGGTTGAGGGTCGCTCGTCTCACAGGTCTCAGTCCAGAGTGCAGCGAGTTCGGCTGATTTCGTCTGTAATTATTTACTCTTTGAGTTATTCCGCTTCTAATCATCTTCTCCAACTCTATTTTCCGCTTCTAATCATTTTCTCCAACTCTATTTTCTCCTATTTAACGCTACGACCTAAGATCCCAATCATATACCAAGAACTTGTAGAGCTCGAATCAATGACGGTTCATTTCTTGCCTAATTAATGGTAAATTGTTTGAATTTAAATTTACAGCTTTGAATTTGCTTTTTCAGGCTACCTTATTTTGAACATTGGTTCGATTGAGTCATAAAAACTAATTTATTATAGGTTGCCATCACCAATTCTATCTCACCTATTGAGAGACAACGTGCTCTAAAAAACATTATACTACCAAAGACGCATCGCTGATTCCATGAAAGACAGCTTTGAAAAATACTGCATGGCCTGAAAGCTGTTGACTAAAACATTCACCTGAGAGCAGCAGCTGTCTTCACTGGAGTTGTATGTCTTCTTCGACCTTTCTCTCGAGGGAAACTGCAAACATCAATTCTTGGAAAGAATGGTCACGTTTTAATGATCATATGGGATGTAGAAAAAATTGAGCGAGGAGACGATGGGTAGCTCCACGTGGAGCTGTTCTTCGGAGCGAACTGCATCCGGAGAAGTTGTTGTTGTTGCCGGCAAGCATCCCGCATCGAAGACTTGGTTATGAACACTCTCTTTAATGAGAGAAGTTCTCGTGTTCTTCGGACAAGATGCGTCCGGAGAAGGGTTTTGATGTCCTTTGCAGTCCTGAGACTGTCATGCTGCACCTTGTGAAGGCGGACATCGTTGTAGCAACCTGTTCATGCTATAGGCCTTGTGAGTGGGTGGTCAAGCCGGCCTAGCATCGTTTTGGGTGGGAGTAGAGACTTCTCGCCTGTCGTTGACCGGAGATAGGCAAGAGGCTATTTGACTGGCGCCTCGACTCGCCATTGAAAAGTATAGCGGAGTATCGGCTGATGTTTTGTCCGGTGGCATGCCCAGGCCGGTCCGGCATCACCCTCCTTTGACGAGCTATACTACCCAGTTTTGGTCCGCGGCGGGATTTCTCCCGCTACCTCCCAGCACGAATAATTCGTAGGGAGGCATCCCTCTATCCGCCACCTGAGGTCGCGCTCGATTCTGGACTGGATGATCCGGCTCCATCCGTGACAGGCTCTTAAGGCTGTAGAGTCACGAATGGCCACTGTTGCCAGTGTGTTTCGAGCATCCGGAGAAGTGAGGGGATGTCCTTTGCAGTCCGGAGACTGTCGTGCTGCACCGCGTGAAGGCGGACATCGTTGTAGCACTTCGCCACAGTAGGCGCCAACCGTTTCAACAAAGCTTTCACCCGCCCAGTCTCGTACACAACCTCCAAGGACAACAGGCAGACGATGAGAAAAGTACGGCAACTTCTCCCCGACGACTTCACTGATTTCTCAGAAAAAGAGGTCACATCAGCCATCAGAGCAACGAAAAAATCAACAGCCCTTGGACCAGACGGCCTTGCTCCAATACTCCTACATAACCTAGGTCCAGGAGGAGTCAACGCTCTCACTATCCTCATCAACGATTCACTACGCACTAGCCGGATCCCTATGATATGGAAGTCCTCGATCATCATCCCTCTGCTGAAGCCGGGGAAGCAAGCCACCGACAGCTCAAGCCCTTATGGCGATCGACATGTCCACAGTCCTTATGGCGATCGACATGTACAAAGCCTTCGACAGCATCGACATCACCAAGCTTATCGACCTCCTCATGACCACAAGCGTGCCTAACTACATCAAGAAATGGCTCTCTTCGTATCTGAGAGGACGCACAGGACGCACACTCTTCCGCAACACCTTTCCGAGCTCCCGGCTGATCAGAAACGGAGTCCCACAAGGAAGCGCCCTCTCGCCCACGCTGTTCAACCTCTATCTACGCGACCTCCCATCCGATAGCACTCACACCAACGTAATAACTTACGCAGAGGATATTACCATATGGGCCTCCAACTCGAACACCAACACGGCCTCGGAGTACGTACGTATGGCAATACCTGGGATCGAAAGCTTCTTGAACAATCGCTCCCTCACCATCTCTCCGGCCAAAAGTCAAATCATGCTCCTCACGCCTTTCAGCAAAAAATACAACACGGTCCTGGACGTATCCATCGGAGGGACCACCGTCCCAACAGTCAAGCTCGCAAAGATCCTCGGCGTAGCTTTCGACACCATGTTCACGTTCAGCCACCACGCCAGAGACATCGCAGTTCGCATGACACAGAGAAACAACGTCCTGAAGGCCCTCGCCGGTAGCACCTGGGGCAACCAGAAGGAATCCTTACGGAAAACCTTCAAAGCTATCTCGCAAGCAATCTCCAGTTACGCCGCCCCCGCACGGTCCACTTTCTTATCCGCTTCGTCCCTCGAAAGGATCCAACGCGCCCAGAATGCCGGTCTCCGCGTAGTCACGGGCAATCATCAGATGGCAGACACCGATCACTTACACAGAGAGTCCAAGGTCATGCGCACAAAGTCACACCTTCACATGCTCTCCGCTCAATACCTCGCCAGGACAATGGATCCAGCTCACAACCATCACGGCCTCTTGGAAAGTCATGCTCCACAACGAACCATGAAAAACGACCTCATTGTGAGTTGCAAGCACACGGTCGAGTCCGCAGCCTCCATAGCAACAGACCCTCTCAACGTGAAACTCGTCGCAAACGCCATACACACAATGATGGTCTCCAGCGAACTTCAATCAATGAAAGGCGCCGTCATTCTCGGAGGTAGACCCCCGCCCGACATCAACGTGGAAGAATATGATTTTCCCCGCAGCACAAGATGTACACTCTCCCAGCTTCGATCCGGATTCAGCAGATTCACAAACTCGTACCTACACCGTATCGATGAGTCCATCCAGACGTCTGCCCAACATGCTCATCCACACCTCATGACGTCGCACACCTTTTCGATTGCATTGGCGACCCCACGACACTCTCACTCACCGACTTATGGGAGAAACAACGAGGAGTGGCAAACTTCTTGAAGATGTCTATTTAAAAATAAAAAAATTGACGATTTATACACAACGAAAGACGAAGCGAAAAAAAACATATCACGTGGGCCTCGCTCTTCGATGACGGCTACAACCGGCAACAACAACAACAACAATGATCATATGGGACACATACATTAAATACCAATCATTTCTCTGCTTGCCTACGGGCAATGCAATGGAATAATGCAACACTGAGGTAATCACAATGTTCCTCTGACCGGCAATGGACGTGAAATTCATTTAATCTATGCAATGTCCAAAAAGCCAGTGAAAAGAGAAATTTATTGTATGAAATTCTATTCCCTTGCATGCTCTGTCCGTTGTCTACCATTCTCTCAAAATTAATGATCTTGATCTATTCTCCTTTTTCGCGGATGGTAAGAAACAATATGGAGATTAGACGCTCAGCATGATAACTCTAGTTGATACTGATTAAATGTTAATGATGCTTGGGATGAAGAAGGCTCTAGTTCGTACTAGAACTATTGAGCTGCTCGATGAGGGCTACTGTTCGATTTTACACATTTTCCTTGACCTGAATGTGGGCAAAGTAGTATAAGATAAACTGACCGATGAGCAGGGTTGATGTACTCCTCTCCGAGCATCGATGAAGGTTCATCTCGGAGAGCCTGCTTTTTGACGAATATTTACATATACACTACCCTTTCAGCTCTTCTCCAAGTATCAGGTTATTTTTCCGGTCCGCAATGCGGCGCGCTTTTTCGAATTAGAAGGAATACAACTAAATTCTTTCCCGATTATTAGGCTAGCTTCCTTAGAAGACTGTATCTTAGCACCGGACAAGAGCAGCTTGTCAATAAAAAATACTATTCATGAGGGACAACAGACTTTGGAAAGAGAACTACAGTGTGATGAAAATACCGAGGACACATAATTAATATGTAGATTAAGTTTGATAGGAAAAAATATCGATCACAATATATGATTAATTAAAAGAAGCTAACTCATGCAGCAACTCTAACAACTCGAGATTAAACCCGTTTTTCCTCCTCATTGACTTTGATGGGGGCGAATCCCAAATCAAACATCAACCAAGGCTCAAACATTAGTCTTTTCCTGCCTTCCGCACAGAAAATTGTAATTCCTGCTCGTTCCACTTGAGCTTTCAAGTTATGTCTTCTATTATTTCATCAGACAGACTTTCGTGAATCTCATTTCATTTTTTCCTTATAAGATTTATGTAATAAATTAGAGTTTAAGGAATAAAGTTCAATGAATAAAAACAATACTTACTCTTGACTTGATTGGCGCAGCTACACATTTATCATCTGCCTTATTCTCTGGTTTGACCGACTGCAATGTTCAATTATTTTCCAATTTCCGCGAGATGGAATTGAATTCTTAGAAACAATTAACAACAAAAATTTTCAAAATCTTGAGCGTTAATATCTGTGAATCTCCCCGAACAGACTTTACAAGTTTAAAAACATATTTATCAGACTGTTTCTTACTACCCGCCAAAGAAGCCTGATTAGCAGCAGCGGCAGAAGAAGAGAGATCGAGAATTAGTAAAAAAATAGATACGAATAAAAACAGGGTTTGAATTACTACCCTTTTTTGGACAACGCATAGATTTTACCAGCAGTTATAAAAACGCGGCAGGTTAAGCGCATTCCTGAGATGCGGGAAGGACCTACCCTGGTAGAACCAGTGGCTGCGCACTGGGTCACTGCTGTGTATCAGCAGCGGAGAGTCAGATTCGTGCCAAAGCACTAATAACATTTCTTAACCACTTTGGTTTGGGTGGATCTGTCGTTGTTGTTTGCCCATAGGCCATGTCGAGAGGAGTCATTTTAGATAGTTTGGTGAGGATCTTGAGTCCGGAAAAACTTTCTCCGTCTACAATCGCACCGCAGTCGACGATTCTCTTCGCTAGACCCATTCGTTAACCGGTGAAGGGCAAAAGGCTACTTTAATGGCACCTCGACTCGTCATTACAAAGTATAGGGGAGTATCGGCTGATGTTTTATCCGTTGGCATGCCCAGGCCAGTCCGGCATCCCCTCCTTTCACGAACTATACTATCCAATTTTGGGCCGCGTCGGGCAAGCCCGATATCTCCAATGCACATGTGCAAAGAGACATCCTTCCATTCACCACCTGGACGCGCTCGATACCGGTGAGGATAAACCGGTCCCTTGCGATGGTGTGAACTCGTGGGCCGTAGCACCATCGAAGGCGAGGGAACTGTGCGGGTGGGAATCGACCTTCGCACTTTCCGCACAATAAAGGAACGCACTCTCATTATGCCACGCCCACACATTTTTCTTTTATGATCACGAGAAATATGTATGGTAAATGCTTCATGAATAATGTTTTTACCTAATCAACATACTGAAAAATCAAAACCCTTTTTACCTATTTATACATATCCGCTCATGAAGAGTGCTAGGAGAAGAAATAAGTCATAAGCAAGGGGTTGAAAAGAGGACCGTGAAACCGTCATCCATCAACAGCCCCTGTGTTCTGTGCAAAGACGTCTTCCCTGTCTCTCCCATCAAACTTTCCGCCGCTTGACGCGCCGACTCAATAAGAGAACTCTTTTGATTCCCCTGAATCAGAGGTTGAATAGTGAAGTCCTAATACTACTTACTACCTGTTGACCGTTTTCTGTTTCGAGGTCTCTATTTTCAGTTTAAAGGAAATCGGATCTCGTCTTTTGCATTTAGAAGTCACTGTTTCAATATTTTTTCCGTCAAATGTTTTCTGGTTTTTGAAGGCCAGGGTTTTCGGTTGAAAGTTCCTGTACCAAAAGAGCATGAGCACTTTTTCCTTTTTTCAAATATTATTAATTATATTGCCCCCGGCTAGAATCTATTAAGACATATTACCGCTTTTTGTGAGCCTTTCGGTTCTTTTCAAAGCCACCACGAACCTTTCCGCCTGCAGCTAGCTCTAATGACTCCGATATATAAATACTATGACATGTTACAGCTTTCATGCTTTATGGTGAGACATCTCATTCTAGAGAAGTTTAATTTTTCTTTTGCTTTTTAAAACCATTTTCGTCACAGAGCAGAGTATTTTCCATGTTTTCAAAATATCCGCACACCGGCAGCATTGGTAACACATTTCGTACCTCGAAATTTCACACCCAACTCTTGCAATCGATAAAATTCAATATATGATTTAACTTAAACATCTGCTTAGGCTTATTTAACTTCACACTAACGTACGGCTCAGTACGAGAATGAACAGGAATTCTTGCTACAGAATTACAGCTTCAAAATAAGACTTTTCGAAAGTTTCGGTGCGAAATGTCGCGGTGCGAAATGTCATGGAACCGTAGCAGTTGCCTTTGAAATCTAAAGTGACAAGAGCATCAAATTAAAACTTTGATTCTTTAAGTGTATATATTAATGACTATATTTACCTTGCGGGAAGGTCTCCTCTGCAATGCTGGCATGACTATAACCGATGAATGCTCTGGAACCTGAAATTGTTATTTCATCATAGAATTCTTCAACTTCTCACTCACTTTTCATCTTATTGTGGTCAAAATAATTCTTTTCAGATCAATGCCATTTCTGCTGAACAACATTATATCCTTCTTAACCATTCTATAAACTCAATTTCGATCCGAGCCTTTTCCACAACCCGTGGCTTTTGAAGGAGTGGCTTTGAAGCCACAAGTTTCGCGCTTCTAAATCGCATACCCCGCTTATTTTAATTCCTCAAAGCTGTTGTTTAAAGAGAATTTCAGCCAGTACCTTTAAAATGATTAAATGCGCACACAAGAATTTCTTGCATGAACACTTACATCCCTCAGATAAACTAGATTTGTTATGTTCTCAAGTGCAGCAAAACGACACGAGTTGGTTCTCACATGGAAGGTTCTCTTGGCTGGACTGCGACCTCGATTACGGTGGCCGAGCAGCGGAGTGTTCAGTGATGGAGACGATTCTCGCCTAGAATATCGTACAACTTGTGGTTTTTGGGCGTCTCGAGATAAGGTTTTCATTGCATCTCAGAAAACTTCAAAAGCCTGCCTGAAGCATCCAATCTTGACGAACTTTAGACTTACCTATGACAAAAACTAATATTTTTGCTGAAATGAGTTTTTTAACTTTGAAAATCTCTCGAAAATCTCCTGGTTTTCTCTGCTTATAGCTATTCTTAATTGTGGACATGAATCGGCTAATTGTGCCCAGTAAACTACCAATAAAGGCGGCCTAAAAAATAGAGAGCGGGGTTGTGACCTCCTCTGCGTCCCTGCCACCCCAACGCACTTCCTCTCCGCACTCTTCCTTCTCTCTTCGCTTTTTCGCCTGATCTTTTCGATGGGGTTCTGGAACTTGCCAACGAAGGAAGTCATGGCATTTCTCATGGCGGAACTGTTGCGACGACCTCGATTCTCGTTCTTAAAGGCTTTCTATATGCTTCATGGGTAAAATATTTCTTTCTTGATTTTTAATAGGTTAATTACCGTGCCCGTGTAAGTTCACTTTTCCACTTTTGACTCGACAAATCTGTTCGGGCTGAGTTATTGCTAATGAAACTTTCCATTTACATCAGGGTGTTTCTTAGCACCCGCACAACTTTTTTCGAGCGCATAGATTTTCAAAATTTCAGAGTTCAACATTCAATTTTCCCAATGCTTTGTACTTTCCTTACGAAAAATCCGAGAAAAAATGTTTTCCAAGCGCATAGATTTCAATGCTTTACGGGGTCTGGGAGAGCGCATGGATTTTTTAACCCACAGTGCGGGTCAGAGAAACATCCTGATTTACATAGAACAATTAAGATATTTGTCCTTCAGTTAGACCTTGAAAAAAACTCTTCAGAATTTTTTCGGGAGGGGTCGGTCACCTCAGGAAAATTTACGCCAGCTTACAGTTTGAAACTTATAGTATGCATGAGATGTCATCAAGCACTACCTCAAGCACCTTCGCATAATGGCTGATTATCATGCAAAGGGCCCCCAGTTGGCACTCCCCTACGAAATAATCAACTTAAACTGAGTATTTGATTGATGTTGGTAGTGCTTATACCTATTTCTCTCTCTTTCTATCCCCCCCTCCTTCAATACACGTCATCACTGAATGTTGAACGCAGGCACTGGTTCAACGTATCTCGGTCTAAAATCATGAACAGGCAAATAAATTAAAATACGAATAGGCAAATACAATATCCGACATTAGTGAGTGAAACTTAATAAAATGTTTAAGAGAATGAACGTGTTACATGTAAGAACTTATAACTCTTCACATAAACTGGTAGCTCTGTATCTTTTCATTTTCATTTTTTATAAATTTCTCTGCCTTCCAAGTCTGATGAACTAAAGATTATCTGAAAAAGCTTTATTGCTTCAACTTGAAATAACCTTTTCTTCGAACGGATACTTCAGAGAATTTCGCTTCAACAGGTTTTTTCCACTTGCCCAATGCTCTAGCTGAAATCAATTGCAGTTAGCATCATTTTTTTTCACTATCGTCATTTGAATTCACCTGTTGAAAGTAAGTGATTTTATGTAAAATGATCGACGGACCCGGTGGTCTCTAAAGTTATTTGCTACGGTTTTCATGTTTTTCTTTCCCTGGCTCTCATCCCCATTATTATTGGAAGTTGCATAAACAGCTTCCCCGAATTCTGAATGACCTATGAAAAACGCCTCCAGACCAGGGGTTAAATAGTGACCGGATCGGTCCCGTCGGCGGATACATGTACACACACTATTGACAAAAAAACTCCCTCTCTTTTCTTACCCTTTTCCTTCATCCCCTCTTCTTTTTTCCTCCAAACTTTGAGCGGCGGATACATGTAAACCCAAACTGGGCGGCTCCATTTAACCGCTGCTCCAGACCTAATTCTGAAGTGACAACGACCGCGCACGTTAGATCCTTTGTCTTGTGATCAAGGTTAAAGAAAGGATATACCATTCGGAGAGGCTCCATTGGAGTCGTCGTTTGCTCGGTACTCGAGAGATGCGGATCCGTTCCGATTCCTGAACAACTTACCTAGGAAACATAGACAAGAAAGAAAACTAACTGGAGAGAGAGAAAATAAAAATAAGAGGAATGATGAGAGGAAGACCTCTAAATGGAGGATTCACAAGGGGCTTCTACAGTCCTTCCACCATAGCAAGACCTCTAAATGGAGGATTCACAAGGGGGCTTCTACAGTCCTTCCACCAAGCAAGACCTCTAAATGGAGGATTCACAAGGGGGCTTCTACAGACCTTCCACCAAGCAAGACCTCTAAATGGAGGATTCACAAGGGGGCTTCTACAGTCCTTCCACCAAGCAAGACCTCTAAATGGAGGATTCACAAGGGGGCTTCTACAGTCCTTCCACCAAGCAAGACCTCTAAATGGAGGATTCACAAGGGGGCTTCTACAGTCCTTCCACCAAGCAAGACCTCTAAATGGAGGATTCACAAGGGGGCTACTACAGTCCTTCCACCTAGCAAGACCTCTAAATGGAGGATTCACAAGGGGGCTTCTACAGTCCTTCCACCATAGCAATCGTTATGAGTAAAATACAGAAACCACCTTTTTTAAAAGAACTTTTCTGCTGTTGTTTTTAACCCAAGCGAGTTTCTTTGGTGGTATTAAACGTTCTTCTTACAAATTTTTTTCTTCATAATTCATTCCGTCCTAAGGCACAATACGCGCTCTTCTAATTCAATAAGCAAACGACTAATAAAACTGGTAGAACCAGCTTAGGGATTGTCACTGAGTAACTCTAAGTGTAATTAACATTTATGCTGGATAATGGTGGGAAAAAAGATTGAAGATCCGCTTGGATTGGGTGAATCTGACCAGGTTGATGTTGGAATAGCTAGCACACACTTATATCTGACCAGGTTGATGTTGGAATAGCTAGCACACACTTATATCTGACCAGGTTGATGTTGGAATAGCTAGCACACACTTATATCTGACCAGGTTGATGTTGGAATAGCTAGCACACACTTATATCTGACCAGGTTGATGTTGGAATAGCTAGCACACACTTATATCTGACCAGGTTGATGTTGGAATAGCTAGCACACACTTATATCTGACCAGGTTGATGTTGGAATAGCTAGCACACACTTATATCCCGCTAATTAGACTATCCTTATTTATATGCATCCTCTAAATTTTAACTAATACAACTGTTTCAGTTCAATCAGTAATGAACTTCCCAGGACACAAGTAAACCCTCTCATTCGCCCGATAAATCGAGTAGCAAGTAACCAATCCATTCGGCATTAATAATGAGAAGCCGAGCAGCTGCTATCTTTCCCTCGTTGTCACTCTTCGTGTGCTCCAGGTCCAATGGAGCGGATCGGGAATCTTTCCGCTGCAACACAAAGGAAATCTCTTTATCATTGCTGCTTGAAACAATTGGAATCGAGGCAATAATTGGATCATTCGATATTTCACCATATCTTTTTTTCACTTTACGATGTTTTTTCTCATTCCACTATTTACCAACTTCTTTGAAGATGTTAATAATAATAATCTTCCTCGCGCTTGTTCCCGCCTCGCGGAAGGGTACGCGCTCCCCTGAGATGCAGGTCAGACCTATCCTGGTAGAGCCAGTGGCTGCCTGCTAGATCACTGCTAGTGTGATTAGCAGCAGTGGGGAGAGTCCTTTGAAGATGTTAATAAATCTCTTAAAATTTATAACCCTTGTTGTTCTTTCTCAGCGTCGAATCATCTGATTTAAATGTTAGCTCATTCGACTTTGAATCACTCAATTTACCACTTATTGTTAATTAACACTGAGAAAAGAAATTAATTGAAGACTTTAAAGTGAACCATGGGTATATCATAGTCACCTAGTAGTACATACAATATTGATCAGACGGTATCATGACGAATCATAAAACTTGACCTTAATCACTAAAACCGTTCTTCATGAGCTTAGACTTTTTGAGAACCAACCAAAAGAAATATACTGTGCTGGCTTCACTTCAAAAATTTTTTAAACTTGCTAATGACAACCAGGGCGTTTCTTACGACCCGCACAATTTTTTTCGAGCGCATAGATTTTATAAACTACGAAAGTTAGAAAAAAAATTTTGCAATGACTCATGAAATTCCCCCGGTGAGAATCTAAAAAAAGTTTCCGCGTGCATAGATTTGAAGGTTTTTCCGGAGTTTTTGAAGTGCGCATAGATTTTTTTCACCCGCAGGGCGGGTGAGAGAAACATCCTGATGACAACTTAACAAATTCTACCTCCCTAAATCATCTCAGAACTCATGAAGAAGAAGAAAGATTTAATCTGTTTTGAACATACATTTATTTGATTATTCACAGCTTTATCATAAAATTTAATCGTTTGAGACTCAAGAGATAGTTATCGTCAAGTACAAAGCTTTGAGAACGGGAATATGGATGGAATAAAAAAGGATGAATGGATATGATGTGAGGTATTAACAGAAGCTCAGCCTCTCGCTCTCTACCCGGTATTCAGCACGTTCAGCATTCAGCAGAACCTTGTTTTTCTTGCAGTTCTCATCTCTGAAGATTGAGGGAGCGAAGACTGTCGCTAGATTCTCGACAGTCATCTGATGTTTATTCGAGTGAAGAGAAATCTGCAAGTACCCTCTTCTCCACCTGGTTCTGCCGCTTCTTTCTACTGTATCTCAACAAAAAATTTCCACTACCTAAAACATCGAATAGAAACGAAACAAGCAACAAAAAAACAACTACATACAGTCTTGTTCAAGTCTTCTGCAGCTTCACATTTTAAACAAAAAACCACCATAATGCATTTAACGTTCCCTATTTAAACACTAACGTTCCTTTGAGACTGCATTTTGATATCTTGATTTGTCAAGTCTTGATATTGAAAGCCTAAAATACATTTTTTTTTCCTCTCCCAGTAGGCCGTACTTGTTGCTGCTTGCCCATTTTTCTACGATTTGGAGCTGAAAGAATTAACGAGTTTTATGTGGACTCACATGCTCATTCTAAATCTTTTCTTCTTTTTCTCGTTTTTTATTTAGACTAATGTCATGGTGAAAAAGACCTTTTTTAGTCTCCTCATAAGATAAGCGAGTGTTCCGATATGCGCAGGAGGAAGAGGATCCACCATCGCTGTTCCATTCACGCGTGACGTTTCGAAGATTACTGAGAGTGCTCGTCGGTCTATCTGGAGACAGCACTTACTCCTTTATCATTTATCCACACAGAGAATGATGTGATTGAGAAAAAAAACTTATACACACCGAAGCCTAGGACTTTCGTGAGAAATTACATGTAAAAGGCCAAGTCCCAATCAGGTTTTAAATGGTCAAGTACTACCGTCTGTGATTGGGCCTCTGTTTCTTACTGCGGCGGGTCTCTGTTACCATTATAAACGCAGATCGTGGCAGGCAAATCCTTTTTACTTAGAAAAAAACTACTTCATAAAAGCCTCGAGCGGGTCTCTGTTCTAACTAATTTTTACTTGTCGCGGGCCTCTGATTCTTCTACGGCACATTATAAAACCCCTGGTCCCAATTTGGTGAACCGGTGTGCCCACAAACGGAATTATGAGGGCAGCTTTTAGTAACAACGAGATGGGAAAAAGTATTTGGAATTTCGAAGTCTGGAATATCCAGAAGCAAGCTTGAGCTAAAGGGCAGAGAAGTATAAGCTTTGTATTATTCTAGACTCTCTTGTTCAGATGAAGGTAGTTTTTTTCTTATTCTTCAAATTTTGAACAGTACAATTGCTTTGGTACCAGCTCGCCGAGACCTATTCGAAGACGATAAAAGGCTTTCGATCACCCTTTCTTTGTCTAAAACTACTTCTCTTTGTTTTTCGCACGCCCTGCTTCTTTTTTCAGCGTTTTGTTTCCTCGTTTACAAAATTCTCGAATGATTCACGGGCGGTCAAAAAAGCCGCTTTTTAGCCCTCCAACCTCTTCAATTGTTTTCACACATTCGAGTTTGGATGGTAAATTTATTCAAACTGACTCGTCTTTCTCAACTTATTTAAATAAAGAGAATTATAATACCTTTTCCGTTTCTCAAATGCAATCAGTTCTTCTCTCGGAATATCTTACAGCGTGACATTTGTTATGAGAATAATGTTCTTCTCATGACCCATCAATTGCGAATCCCTTCGAGATAATTATCATTAGAAGATGACTAACAACTGCTTCGCGAAGTAAGTCAGAGAAAACCTCCCTTGAATTGTTATAGACGATTACAAACGAGAGAACGTAAAAAAGGAGAAAGGAAAAGATCGGAAATGCAGAGATTCAAAAAATAGACAAGAGATGAGTACAAAACATCTTTTATCCCGAGAGTTTGGTGTATACAGCGAGATAGCGAGTGAGTTAGACATTGAGGAAGATGGAGAGAGAGAGAGAGAAAGAGAGAGAGAGGGATTGAGAAGAGTAAGTGAAAGAAACCTCTCCGTCGGGATACTTCATCGCTAGATCAATCAGACGTTTTTTGGTGTCTTGACTGCAGATGAGAGGCCGCGAAAGATCCCTGCAACCATTGAGAGGTTAAGCAACTGAAGTGCCAAGCTTAAATCTGAAGTTCTCTCTCTCTCTCTCTCTCTCTCCCTGAGGAGCTCTCCCTTAGCTCCTCAAACTAAAAAAAAAAATTCGAACAAAAACTAAAACTTTCTCTTGTAGCGTCTTTCTTACCCACACTTCGAGTAAGAAAAATAACATGTAGACTACGAAAAATACAGTTACAAGTACTCGAAAAATTAGAGAAAAACTTTTTTCCTAATTTGAAAAAAAATTTGGTGCGACAAATTTGGTGCGACAAATTTGGTGCGACAACGAAACGCTGTAGGGAGACAGCGAGTTCCGCAATAAAAAAAAGGATAAAAACAGAGCTTTTTAATCACCAGTTTTTTTTCTTCGCTAAGGTATGTGCTTTACCCGAATTGCGGCTAAAATAAGAATCCTGTTCAACACATTGATGAAAGGGGAAAAAAGGCCCACCGGTGAAAGAAACCAGATTGTTACTCGCATCGACAATGCAAGTTAAATCATCGCGCAACTCTGGGCGCTATTCGTGACAAAAAAAACTTGTTCACGACTCTTCTACCGCTTCTTTATTTTTTTTTCGTTGAACATACTCGCTTAATTTTTCTAATAAGCAAGTCATTCTATCACGACAACTATTAATATTGATCTACTCATTTCTTTGGCATGTGATTAAAAAGATATACCTACCGAATGCAGGGGTTTTTAGTGTGTAAGAAAAAGGTACAGACGCCCGCCGAAAGCGGAAAAGTTTTTCCACATAAGGGTTACCCCATATGATAACAAAAAACAGAGGCCCGCGAATTTTTTTAAATAGTTTTTTTTACATAAGGGTCCCCCTTTTGATTTAGAAAAACGGAGGCCCGCCGATAGAAGGTCTGACATGACTATTTAACTCCTGACTGAATGTGATATTAATACAGCTAAAATAAGGAATCTCAGCCAAATCACCTGAAAAAGCGCTTTATGAGAGAGCATACATCGTGGAGAGTGAACTGCTCCGAGTAGACAGATTCCAAACCGAAGTAAACCTCCTTCAATCACACAAAATAATCATTGTATTGAGAAAAAAGTCATCCTGCAAAATGGGATGGGGTATCAAAATTGACGAGAAGAGATAAAATCGGAAGATTTTACTCAGATTTGCAAGAATCTTTGATTGTTAAGAAAATACTCTGTTGATTTTTCAAACTTCACGAGAGAAAGCTATTTCACGACACAAGATCAAACTGTAGTTCGTCAACCTTTTCAACAAAAGAAAACTCAAAAAAAAAGGAATTTTTAGCATGAGAATCTAGAATAATGAAGAGGAGTCCCTTTTCTGCCCTTCACCCCTTAGTCGCCCCTTCACCCCTTCATCCCTTAGTCGCCCCTTCATCCCTTAGTCGCTCCTGTATTCCCGACTCTTCCGCTCGAAGAGCGCTAGATTTTTCTATTATTTCTAACCATTGCGATAAACCTTTATTGAGCTGTGAATCAATTACATCCGTCTCTCTTATTCTGACAAGGAGCGCGCTTCCACTTCTAAGAAGACATTTTTGATCGAGTGAAAACTTTTAAATTATTCTTCCCTTACCGAATTTTCTAAATATACATTGAGTGAAGCTAGAGGGTCATATTCCAACTACGCGTTTTATCCGCCCCCTGATTCATATTCCAACTACGCGTTTTATCCGCCCCCTGATTCTGATGTTTCGCATTCGTCAAATTGAGACCAGAATAGTTGGACTACAACCAACCATTTGATTTTTAATCCGATTATTGCTGCCCTCTTTGCGGAAAATGCCTTCCGTTTCCATTCCTTCTCTAAGAATCCTAGTTAGGGCGTCCACCAGGAAACTGAAAACAGAATTACTAGTAGAGAAGGCCGACCAAAGGTTTGCAAGTGCATCCGAAAGAAAAACCAATCAATATCTTGCCTCATTATGCACTGAAAATTTCTCGCATTACTTTTAATTTTTCTAAGCAACATTCCACTTTAATTACTCATGGACCATGGATCAGGGGTTTTTCAGTGTGAAAGAAAAAGGGACAGACGCCCGCCGAAAGCGGGAGATTTTTTCACATAAGGGTCCCCTTTTACGATTTTTCAAACAGAGACCCGCCGCCAAAGGCGGAAAAAATTTTGTCACATAAGGGTGAAAAATCTTTTTCTTTTTTTTTACAAAGGGTACCCTTACCTTTTTTTCACATAAGGGCCCCCCCTTATGATTTGGAAAACAGAGGCCCGCCGACAGAAGATCTGTCATGACTATTTAACCCCTGCTCATGGTTCAATTTACCCTTGAAATCTTGGGAGTGCTTTGCACTAATTTCACTCTCCTCTGTGCTGCTACACACAATAACAGTTCTACCAAGATAGGCCTGTTCCGCATGAGAGAACGCGTACCCTGTCGTTGATTTAGGTAACCAATGATTGCAAAAGTTTAAATGAACCAACTTGGGCACATCTCGCAGCTTCAACTTTGTGTATCCAGTGCCCAATGCACGAGGGATCTCCTGTGATATAAGAATAATTCGAATTTTTCCATTCCACATCAAAATCAGAAGTCTTATAGCGTGTGCGGAAAGCACGTCGAGGTCCATTGTAATTAATCTGAACCTATCTATACCTGCCGGTTAAATATCGAGAACGAAAACTGCTCGTGGTAAGAAACATTGCTCTTGGTGGAAGACAAAGGGGGTTGGTTACATGGTCAATTCCGTGCGTCTTCTTGCGATCCTCTAATTCAAGCATCGTTAGTTCCTTTTCTATTCAAGGACGGTATTTTACATATCAAACCTCTCCTTTTCAAGAACAAAACTAATTGATATGCCTTCCGATATGGTTTATGATGATATAGTACATGCGTTAATATCTTTCACAGACACGATGTTTACTCTATGGTTTCAATGTGAAATCAAAAATTATGTTCTTCAAAGTTTAAACATATGGAAACTCGACCAACAAACACAGAGAAAATATTTCTTGATTCGCAAGAGTAGAGCGGGTTAAACAGTTTTTTTCTACACAACTGAGTTATAGCCAATAAAAATCTTCTTTTTTTCGAAGACTGAGTTTTTTTACTTTTAGTTTTTCAATGAACAAAATTTAAAAATTCTTGAATAATTTAATTTCTAGTGCAGTGCACGAGGAAGCCTGTAGGTACTGTAAGCCTGTAGGTCGGTACGAATCTCGAATGTTTCCAGTTCACCTTCGCGAACAAATATAACAATTTTAAATGCCTCAATATGTAGTATTTGCGCATATTTTCTAGAATCTTAAAAACTCTCAATGTGAATCGAAAAACATTTCAAATAAAAAATTTTTTCAATAATTTAAAACTTTAAAATAAAAGATTAGTATTCTAATTAATGTACCTAACAGAAGAATAATAATCATTGATTGAAAATAACCTGACCCATACTTGTAATAGTAATAGGATAGGATTTGTAATAGAATAGGATTTTAATAGTGATGCCACCCTAGTCGTGGAAAATCAGTATAAAAGAAAAAAGTTTTTTTGTATTAATCACATAGGTCACCTAAATTTGTCAAAAAAAATTTCCGCGAGGCCGGGCGGGATTTTGTGTAAATTCAATTTCTTAATGTATTTTCTTAGAATTACATTCGTGAAATGAAAAAAATTTAAGTTTACAGCGGAGTTTCACTGGAAGTGATTTCTCAATTTAGTTTCGACCGTAACTTCTTCAATTTAAGTGAAATGTTAAATGCACTACTACAAACTTTATCAAAAACCACAAACATCATAATATAACATGAGGAGATAAATCTGCATCGGATAAAAGCTTATGAACGTAAAAAAATTCCTTTCTGGGTGGGGGGCCGGGAGGTTTTTTGTACCCCTTGCTAATATATGATTGATCAGTTTTTTAAACCTAGTGGTGTGGAACTTAGGCGTTTGAAGATTAAAAAAGGTTACATAGCAAAAACAAAACTCATGATAGTCAGAAACAAAAAAGGGAGGGAAACGGTAGGAAAATCGCCTGACTGAGACTTCCGTTAGTGGTTAGTTTAACTATAAATGTTTCTATCATCTATGAATGTCTAAAACGGTATGCTGAAACATCTTTCAGGATCAGAGAGCAAGGTTAAACCTTTTTCTGCTCCGCTTCTGCTTCAAATGCACAAAAGCTTGACGTTTTCACTTCATATCCAACTCTGAGAAGAAAAAAAAATTACCTGATCTACAATGAGAGTGGTCGAAGGAAGATGGGCCATACCTAACTCTAGCCTCATGTTCCTCAGTCCTGCATGGTTCTGCTTAGCACCTCAAACAGGAGTTCGATACAAAAGCTAAACAAACAATTTTTTCTTGAGGTCTTCCAATTGAATGGCTCTTTCGTACGGATCAACTCCATAATTTCGTGGCTGAGAGTTCGCTCTTCGTTTCAGAGTAGAAGGACTGATTTCGTTGTCGCTTCGAGAACCTCTTTGTTCGATACAAAAGCTCACTCATAATTTGTTCTAAAACAAAGTTGCTTACCTTGTATAGATGAACAATGTCTTGATTTTTCAATAGGTCGATCGACCGAGTAAACTAAAGAATTTAGTTCAACGAAACTCTAACGGTCTTAGTTACGGCTATTTGGCCAACCATTTCAAGCAAAAATAATTGCTTTCCACTTTACCTTCCAAATAGCTTTGAGACAATTAGGTGTGTGATTTTAGGTCGTGTTTTTTTGTTGTTGAAATTTTGCTCTGTTATTCGAAAAATTAGTTTTGCAAATCGGTTACGTCTCTCCTAGCCGAACCTCTCTTGAGATGTTTCGCTGTTTATTGTGGGTCCTTGTATCTTCATCAAATAAAAAAAACCTGGTGATACGTTATATCGCAATAAGTAACGCTATCTCGCGATGAGTTACGCTATCTCACGATGAGTTACGCTATCTCGCGATGAGTTACGCTATCTCGCGATGAGTTACGCTATCTCGCGATGAGTTACGCTATCTCGCGATGAGTTATGCTAGGTCGCGACGGAGGTCACCTACACGCGGTGCGACTGTGGACGACGCTACATGGCGTCGGACCCAATGGACCTCCAAAACAAAACTTCCCAATGGAATCTCCCGCAAGGGACAACGAGGACGGCTTCCCCCGAAACCTCATTTTTTCTAACACGGATCAGAAAGACCCAGCGTCTCTGATCCGAATACTCCTCCAAATCACTGGTATCGAGACTAACCCAGGCCCAAGATGGCCTTGTTCTGTATGCTCTCTTAACGCGCCTTCGAATTGTGTTAATTGTAGCAAATGTAAGAAATGGGTACATTTCCGCTGTTCCAACCTTAACAATCTTAATGATTGGAACCCCCAATGGAGATGTAGAATTTGTGAGAGAGCCCCGATCCAGCAGACTGCCTCCCAGACGGTAGCTAACCTGAGGATAATCCAATGGAACGCTAATGGACTGAGAGCCCGACTAACCGAGCTAGAGGACCTTTTACATGAGTTGAATATTCACGTAGCACTCATCCAAGAAACCAAAATGGATGCTAGTATTCCATCTCCGAATATCGTAGGTTACACGATCATAAGAAAAGACCGCTCCAACTTTGGAGGTGGACTTGCGATACTAGTCAAAGGGGGTCGCGACGGAGGTCACCTACACGCGGTGCGACTGTGGACGACGCTACATGGCGTCGGACCCAATGGACCTCCAAACAAAACTTCCCAATGGAATCTCCCGCAAGGGACAACGAGGACGGCTTCCCCCGAAACCTCATTTTTTCTAACACGGATCAGAAAGACCCAGCGTCTCTGATCCGAACACTCCTCCAAATCGCTGGTATCGAGACTAACCCAGGCCCAAGATGGCCTTGTTCTGTATGCTCTCTTAACGCGCCTTCGAATTGTGTTAATTGTAGCAAATGTAAGAAATGGGTACATTTCCGCTGTTCCAACCTTAACAATCTTAATGATTGGAACCCCCAATGGAGATGTAGAATTTGTGAGAGAGCCCCGATCCAGCAGACTGCCTCCCAGACGGTAGCTAACCTGAGGATAATCCAATGGAACGCTAATGGACTGAGAGCCCGACTAACCGAGCTAGAGGACCTTTTACATGAGTTGAATGTTCACGTAGCACTCATCCAAGAAACCAAAATGGATGCTAATATTCCATCTCCGAATATCGTAGGTTACACGATCATAAGAAAAGACCGCTCCAACTTTGGAGGCGGACTTGCGATACTAGTCAAAGAGAATATTCGCTATGCTAACGTGACCTCCCAAACAACGGACCAGACAGCCGAAACACTCAGCGTGGACGTGCCAACCGACCAAGGAACCATAAGAATCTGCAACATTTACATCCCACCTCGATCGTCATGCCCCAACACATACGCGCCGAACTTCAACCGACTCCTAACACAGAAGAAACCATTCATTGTCGGTGGAGACTTCAACGCACACAATAAAGTTTGGAGTGAAGGTACGGAGGATAGCAGAGGAGATGAACTATGCGACTTCATTGACGACAGCGATCTTGTATGTCTCAACAACTCAAAGATGCCCACAAGACAAAAAGCATCACCAGACATCACTCTCGCCTCGAACGACATAGCCATCGACTGCAACTGGTCAACAATCAACAGAATGAACTCTGACCACCTCCCATGCCTGATTGACGTCGAAACACAGCCATCCAGCATCTCAAACGCACGTTGTTATACAAATTACAACAAAGCGAATTGGGAAGGCTTCGAAAGGGACATCAACAAGATTCTCATGGATTTCCCATTCGCCGGCAACTCAGTTCAGATGCACAAATTCCTGACCACCACCTTGACCAAAGCGGCTAAGAACAACATTCCCCGTGGAAAGGTGCCAAAATACACGCCTCACTTGAGTGAAGATGTGAAGAAGCTGATTGCAGAACGGGACCAAATGAGGAGGGACAATCCTACGGACCCCTCACTCCCCTCAATAATGGCCGAAATCTCCTTCCGCATCAACCTCGAAAAGAGGAAGGCTTGGGAAAAGTACATATCTGAAATTAGCCACAACGAACCGGGCAACAAACTCTGGAAAACGATAAAGGCTATCGACGGCAAATCAATTAAACCGACGCACTTGACCATCAGCCACGACGGGAAAAGTCTATGCCCAACATCTGCCTCAAACGCTTTTGCCAGAAAATTAGCTAAACAAGCCCCTAAAGAGGTCGACAAATCAGCAAGAAGCACAACACGACTAATTAAAGGCCTCAAACGGACAGACGCTCCCCAAATTTCCCTGGCACAGATCGAAGAAGCAATCAAGAAAACCAAAGGTTCCAAATGCCCAGACAGTGAAGGCATCTGCCCTCTACTACTCAAAATGGCCGGTGAAAACTTCAGAAAATGCCTCTGCATCCTCTTCAATAACACGCTGCAGACAGGTATTATCCCGTCCAGATGGAAAGATGCAAGAGTGATAATGTTACCTAAACCAGGAAAGGACTCCAGCAACCTGAACGGCTATAGACCAATATCAATACTATCCCCTATAGCCAAAACATTCGAACGGGTCTTATTACCATTCCTGGCGGAAGGCTTTCAAATCGCTGACTGGCAACATGGATTCCGCAAAGAGCACTCGACTACTACCGCACTCCTGGAAATAACCGGGAAAATAACAAACGGCTTCAATCGGAAACCACCCCCGGACCGCACTCTCATGGTCGCCCTTGACCTCACTGCAGCATATGACTTAGTGAACATATCCCTTCTCTGCAAGAAACTCACTGAAACGAATATGCCAAGAGCCATCGTCCGATGGATGTCCAGCTACCTAAGAGGCCGTACAATCAAGGTAGATTTCCAAGGAAAAAGCAGTCGACGTCTCACATGCAGATCTGGTGTCCCACAAGGAGCAGTGCTCAGCCCCCTCTTATTCAATCTCTACATAAACAACCTCCCGCAACCCACAGGAAACACGCAGATGACAGCCTACGCCGACGACATATCAATTCTCTCCTCAAGCCCCTGTATTGAAACCTGTGAAGATCAGATCAACCACTTCCTACCGAAACTCGTAGAAGAATTGGAACAACGTAAAATGATCATATCCAAGGAAAAGACTACGGTCACCCTTTTCACAACCCATACAGGCGAATGTAAAAAAGAACCCAAGGTAGAAATCCACGGAACCCTTCTGCCGACAACTAAAACACCCAAAATACTCGGTGTCGTCTTAGACCAACTCGGCACCTTCCGACAACATGCAGAATACCTTAAACAGAGAACGGCCAAAAGACTGAATATACTACGTGCCCTCGGAGGAAGAACATGGGGCCAACAGAAAAACACCCTTCTTGCAACCTACAAAACAATGACCAGATCCGTTCTCAACTACGCCGCACCAATTTACTCCCCTCAATTGGCCGAGACGAACTGGAAAAAACTACAGGCAAACCAAAATAGAGCAATTCGGATCGCAACAGGAAACCTAGCAATGGCCGGCACAGAGCACTTAGCTCTAGAAAGCGAAATGTTACCCATAAAGGAGCACAACACGATGCTTACCAAGCAATTCGTTGCAAGAGCAAGACTCCTCCCAAACCACCCCTCCCATCGTCGATGCATGGAACCCAAACCACCTAGAACTATTCGTAAACATGCCAAGGACTTAGAAATTATGCTAGTAGACAGTGATCAGAAAGCCGCACTTAAAAGAATACATACTGAAACTGTTAGAAATTTCATTAGATCTTGCTCACCTAACCCAGTTCTAGGTAAGAAACCTCCCAGAATCCATAAATCAACGAATCAACTTCCCAGGGAACAACAAATAACATTATCGCAACTACGTAGTGGCTATGCAAGTTCCCTTAACAGCTACCTACACAGAATAGGAGCTGCCCTATCACCTCTTTGCCCAAAATGTTTAGAAGAGCCACATACAACTAGTCATTTATTCTCGTGTCGCTGTGACCACACACTTTTAAGAAGTATAGATTTGTGGAATAGCCCGACGTCTGTTGTTAAGTTCTTATACCAGTGATTCCTTTCTCTCTCTCAAAAAAAAAAAAAAAAAAAGGGAAAAAAAATATAAAAAAAAATAAATAATAAAAAAAAAATAAATAAAAAAAAATAAATAAATAAATAAATAAATAAACCCCGAGAGAGAAAGAGAAATAATGTAGTTAGATAAATGATGTAAGTAAGGTTATTGTTTTCTGAGCCATGTCAAAGAAGACCTCGTCTACCCAGCCGGAGACCTACGGCGGGCAATCTACAACAACATACTAGTCAAAGAGAATATTCGCTATGCTAACGTGACCTCCCCAACAACGGACCAGACAGCCGAAACTCTCAGCGTGGACGTGCCAACCGACCAAGGAACCATAAGAATCTGCAACATTTACATCCCACCTCGATCGTCCTGCCCCAACACATACGCGCCGAACTTCAACCGACTCCTAACACAGAAGAAACCATTCATTGTCGGTGGAGACTTCAACGCACACAATAAAGTTTGGAGTGAAGGTACGGAGGATAGCAGAGGAGATGAACTATGCGACTTCATTGACGACAGCGATCTTGTATGTCTCAACAACTCAAAGATGCCCACAAGACAAAAAGCATCACCAGACATCACTCTCGCCTCGAACGACATAGCCATCGACTGCAACTGGTCAACAATCAACAGAATGAACTCTGACCACCTCCCATGCCTGATTGACGTCGAAACACAGCCATCCAACATCTCAAACGCACGTTGTTATACAAATTACAACAAAGCGAATTGGGAAGGCTTCGAAAGGGACATCAACAAGATTCTCATGGATTTCCCATTCGCCGGCAACTCAGTTCAGATGCACAAATTCCTGACCACCACCTTGACCAAAGCGGCTAAGAACAACATTCCCCGTGGAAAGGTGCCAAAATACACGCCTCACTTGAGCGAAGATGTGAAGAAGCTGATTACAGAACGGGACCAAATGAGGAGGGACAATCCTACGGACCCCTCACTCCCCTCAATAATGGCCGAAATCTCCTTCCGCATCAACCTCGAAAAGAGGAAGGCTTGGGAAAAGTACATATCTGAAATTAGCCACAACGAACCGGGCAACAAACTCTGGAAAACGATAAAGGCTATCGACGGCAAATCAATAAAACCGACGCACTTGACCATCACCCACGACGGGAAAAGTCTATGCCCAACATCTGCCTCAAACGCTTTTGCCAGAAAATTAGCTAAACAAGCCCCTAAAGAGGTCGACAAATCAGCAAGAAGCACAACACGACTAATTAAAGGCCTCAAACGGACAGACGCTCCCCAAATTTCCCTGGCACAGATCGAAGAAGCAATCAAGAAAACCAAAGGTTCCAAATGCCCAGACAGTGAAGGCATCTGCCCTCTACTACTCAAAATGGCCGGTGAAAACTTCAGAAAATGCCTCTGCATCCTCTTCAATAACACGCTGCAAACAGGTATTATCCCGTCCAGATGGAAAGATGCAAGAGTGATAATGTTACCTAAACCAGGAAAGGACTCCAGCAACCTGAACGGCTATAGACCAATATCAATACTATCACCTATAGCCAAAACATTCGAACGGGTCTTATTACCATTCCTGGCGGAAGGCTTTCAAATCGCTGACTGGCAACATGGATTCCGCAAAGAGCACTCGACTACTACCGCACTCCTGGAAATAACCGGGAAAATAACAAACGGCTTCAATCGGAAACCACCCCCGGACCGCACTCTCATGGTCGCCCTTGACCTCACTGCAGCATATGACTTAGTGAACATATCCCTTCTCTGCAAGAAACTCACTGAAACGAATATGCCAAGAGCCATCGTCCGATGGATGTCCAGCTACCTAAGAGGCCGTACAATCAAGGTAGACTTCCAAGGAAAAAGCAGTCGACGTCTCACATGCAGATCTGGTGTTCCACAAGGAGCAGTGCTCAGCCCCCTCTTATTCAATCTCTACATAAACAACCTCCCGCAACCCACAGGAAACACGCAGATGACAGCCTACGCCGACAACATATCAATTCTCTCCTCAAGCCCCTGTATTGAAACCTGTGAAGATCAGATCAACCACTTCCTACCGAAACTCGTAGAAGAATTGGAACAACGTAAAATGATCATATCCAAGGAAAAGACTACGGTCACTCTTTTCACAACCCATACAGGCGAATGTAAAAAAGAACCCAAGGTAGAAATCCACGGAACCCTTTTGCCGACAACTAAAACACCCAAAATACTCGGTGTCGTCTTAGACCAACTCGGCACCTTCCGACAACATGCAGAATACCTTAAACAGAGAACGGCCAAAAGACTGAATATACTACGTGCCCCCGGAGGAAGAACATGGGGCCAACAGAAAAACACCCTTCTTGCAACCTACAAAACAATGACCAGATCCGTTCTCAACTACGCCGCACCAATTTACTCCCCTCAATTGGCCGAGACGAACTGGAAAAAACTACAGGCAAACCAAAATAGAGCAATTCGGATAGCAACAGGAAACCTAGCAATGGCCGGCACAGAGCACTTAGCTCTAGAAAGCGAAATGTTACCCATAAAGGAGCACAACACGATGCTTACCAAGCAATTCGTTGCAAGAGCAAGACTCCTCCCAAACCACCCCTCCCATCGTCGATGCACGGAACCCAAACCACCTAGAACTATTCGTAAACATGCCAAGGACTTAGAAATTATGCTAGTAGACAGTGATCAGAAAGCCGCACTTAAAAGAATACATACTGAAACTGTTAGAAATTTCATTAGATCTTGCTCCCCTAACCCAGTTCTAGGTAAGAAACCTCCCAGAATCCATAAATCAACGAATCAACTTCCCAGGGAACAACAAATAACATTATCGCAACTACGTAGTGGCTATGCAAGTTCCCTTAACAGCTACCTACACAGAATAGGAGCTGCCCTATCACCTCTTTGCCCAAAATGTTTAGAAGAGCCACATACAACTAGTCATTTATTCTCGTGTCGCTGTGACCACACACTTTTAAGAAGTATAGATTTGTGGAATAGCCCGACGTCTGTTGTTAAGTTCTTATACCAGTGATTCCTTTCTCTCTCTCTAAAAAAAAAAAAAAAGGGGGAAAAAAAATAAAAAATAATAATAAAAAAAAAATTAATAAAAAAAAATAAAATAAAATAAAAAAATAAACCCCGAGAGAGAAAGAGAAATAATGTAATTAGATAAATGATGTAAGTAAGGTTATTGTTTTCTGAGCCATGTCAAAGAAGACCTCGTCTACCCAGCCGGAGACCTACGGCGGGCAATCTACAACAACAACAACAACAACATGAGTTATGCTATCTCACGATGAGTTACGCTATCTCGCGATGAGTTATGCTATCTCGCGATGAGTTACGCTATCTCGCGATGAGTTATGCTATCTCGCGATGAGTTACGCTATCAAGCTTGTACGGAACCGATCTCTGTCTATGACTACCAGAAGGGTCTTCTTTATAATTAAGTATTTTATCAGAAGCACAGAAATGCCCAGATTTTCATAAAGACAGGACATTTGATTAAGCAACATGGAAAGCTCAAACTCTAAAGACTCGCTTATTCTTCTTTGCTCTAAAACCATCTCAATTGAGCAGTCTTTTGTTGTTTTTTTTATACTACAAATGCAGGCTGACAGCAACATTCTGTGGAACTTCAACACGAGAATAAAACAATAACCTGTCGCTGCCAATTTCTCCTTGGTTCCCGAAGCGACAGCTTCTGTCGCCATTTACCCTTTACGATCTTTGCGACTCAGAAACGCTGAGCATAAAATTGAATAGCATGAAAACTAAATTCATTTTACTTCATGTACTGCTCAAACGAAACTGAACGTCGAAATTTTATTAATAATAATTTCATTAATAATAATTTTATTAATAATAATAATAATAAGTTATCTACATTTTTCAATGATAAAATGTGGGGAAAAGCACAACATTAAAAACATTCATGAAAAAAGAAAAAAAATTACACTGAGATTTTTTTGTTGAATACCGTTGAGTCGCCGATATTGTTCATTACCAAATACACACCGTAATTTACAAGAGAAAAAGTTAATTTTTGAAGAGAAATCTTTCAATACAAGGATTGCTTGTTGAATTATACCATAAACACCATACTACATGTCCGTGCGAGGATTATGAAATCTATACAAAATCGAGGAATTGAGATTAATGGTTACCCACACTACATTTTTTTCATTCTTAAGCATTTAACACGAAATCTTGAAGGAGAAAGATAATCTTTTCTTAAATCCCTGCTTTTTCTCAAAACGAAGCTGGAAGAATAACAAAAGAAAAGCTAATTTTGAGCTCCAGACATGGCATAATATCAACATTTGAGCCCGCTCACATCAATGACACGAAACATATATAATAATGAGAAAAAACTCTGCTAACGGTGACTAATCGAACATATACAAAAATTAAGAGATAAATTTATTGACGTGAATTGATTAACTGAAAAGAAATCCTCTATGTAAACAACTCATTCTGCATATTTGATAAGAGATTAGATAAGATGAACTCATGATAATAGTTGAGAAGAACTTGAAAGTTATTAGAAACAGCACGATATCGTTACCACGCCATAATAAAGTTTTAGGATATTCATTGAACATGCAAATTGCTCGACTTCTTTTTCTATTGACTCAATCTTTATTCAGAATGAGATATTTTGAAAACACCGAGTAGATAATTAATGATGAGATCTAGAAACAAAAAAACAGGCGCTACTGCATTTCATTTGGTTAGCATTCCCAATAAAACTCAACAGTGGAACTTTTTTCTTACATAACTGAATCTTAGTAAACGCGTAGGCTTTCAGATTTTCGAGAAAAAAAATTAAAAATTTCAAAGAAATTTTCTACTCGTTTTTTGTTTAGTTGAAAGCGACTATGTTTGTGAATATAAAAGGGAACATTTTTAGAGCAAAAATACAATTCTTCCATCAATACAAAGTGCTTCGGCTTGGGTAAACGTCATAGGTTGCCTAAATTTGTCAAAAATGTTTTGGTGGGCGGGGGGCCGAGCGGTAAAAAAGGTTTTGCTTGGGTTTTTTCGTATGAAATAGATTCCTTATTGTATTTTTTAAGATTTAATTTCAAGGTTAAAAAAATTCAGTTGGCGTCGGAGCGTTATTGGAAGGAATTTATTAAGCAAGCTTTTGACTGTTTTTCTGTTCAAGTTGAATGCAATGATAAATGGACTGGTTTTTTTTCAAATTTCGCCGGAATCGCTTACCAATTAAACTGCAGTACGCCAAAAGGCAACAGATTAGCTAACTCAGTATATTTGTTAGTAAGAGATAGAGATAGGGAGGTGATTCCGAAGTTTGAAGACACTGGAGAGAGAAGATTTCTCTCTCTCTTGCACAACAAACTTTCCCGTGACGCCCTCTCATCCCATGAAGTGCTTGAACCACCTATGTTCTCGCTCTGTTTCTCTCCATACAAATTAATGTCTATTATACCGCCTACTCCCTTCCTCTCTTCTATTGAACCTACTTTCTCAAACCCCTTACCTTTCATCTCTCTCATATAAATGCACACTTTTGTTTTGAAGACTTCTCTTAGTCAATCTTCTCTGCTTCCTTTCATCAAGTGAGCCCATCATGATATTTGTTGCTGAGGCATCTCGCCCCAGCTACAGAGTGACCACAAACACCCGGAAGCTCATGTGCAAACATACACAAGCCCTATCCCCAAGGTTCTAGCTTATTGATTTGTTGGGAGGGAGGAAAGGAGGGAATAAAAGGAGGAGGCAGTGATCGGTTGGCCAGGCTTGTATAGAGGACGCATGTTATTAGGAGAAAGGAGAGAAACAGACGGTTAGCAGTACGAAGATGCAAAAAAGAGAAATGGAGTCAGAACGATTAGGAACAGCAAGAGACTCAGGAAGAAAAAAAGGAACTGTGGAGACACACATTTGAGTGAGCAGTGCCTTGAAATCACAGAAATGTTCCACAAAGCCATGAACTCTTATCAACTCTTACAATACTTTACATGATTTTGGTTAAAATATGAAATGAAAACTCTCACTTTCTCATGATAAGATTTGAGAAAATATTGTGAAGAACAACATACTTTTCTTAATATCAGTGAAAAAACAATAAGAAATACTATCAAAATTTAATCTCAATAACATGTTTTCTCCGTCTTTAAAAAAACAGAATTTAAAGCTAGGAATTAAAAAAATTTCTAGTTTGAAAAGAACTTCCTGTGGAAACTACATGAAGAATTAGAGCTACCCTGATCATGGTAATCACTTAAAAATACTGAAAGATATTGACAGCTGGAACCAAACAGAAAACCAAGTAGATAAAGCAGAAAAAACTTCCGAATTCGGAAAAAAAACACAATTCATTATTAAATTCCGACAAGTGAAATGAGAATAAAAACGTATGCGACCTTTTCAAGTCTGTAATTATACCGCAATTCAACCGTAATTTGGACAGTCGGACTCATTTAATGCAACCGTGATCTTGGACGACTCTGTTTAATTAATGCAACGACTCTGTTTGAAATTGTATTGTGGTGAAGAAAACATATGCAGAGAATTCCTTGACATTTCGCTCCACGTCTATTTGCAAAGTGAAATTCTACACCCTTTAGAAAAATTTTTAAACTCTAGTATTTAAAAAAAGCTTTTTTTAAAAATTCAATTCGATAAATTTTTGAGGCATATTCTGGAGATATTTTACAATAATATTTGTTGCTTCTTCCATGAACACAAGTTTAAATTCTTGCTTTTCTGAATAAGTCTATTTTTCAATGGATCAGCCGACTATTTAGTTTTTTTTTCGGAGCTTCGGTTAAAATAAACTAGATTTCAAAAAATCTTTTCAAAAACAGTTTGAAAAATTTTAGGTTTCAAATGTCGAGGTGAAAAATGTAGGTATTGGCGGGGTTTCCGTGGCGAATTGTTGCAGTGCGAAATGTCTTGTCTCAATACAGAGAAGTTGAGGATAACATGCAAAAAACTGTTGACTGCAATACCTATATGTAAAACTGCCTCTTCCGTTGTTTCAAAAGTTTTTCGTATTCTAGTCAAGTCGTTTTTATTCTTTTTTTTCAAAGCTTTGCTAGGTCCTTGAAGTAAGAGCAAAGAAGTTGAATCTCAAATTTGACACTTTTTTGCGTTAACCCCACCCCTACCAGAGGTTCAATTGGGTCATATAAGAGAGGCATTATTTTGATACGGTCTCGTTAACCTAAACCGTACGGCCTCGTTAGCGTAAACTTTTTCCTGAGCCTGAGCGTTTTTTAATGTAAAAAATATTTTTTATTGTAAAAATAATTATTTTTATGTAAAAATAATTTTTTGTTAATGTAAATAAGTCAGCCGTCTGACACATGGAACCTTTGTAAGGGCCGGGTGGGGAAGATGGGTGGGGGCCTCAAAGCTAAACGCAAAAATTGCCTCAAAGTTTAAGACGAGCCTCTACAACCGTTGCTACTTTTTCCTCTTTATTGATTGAATGATCGTTCTCGCCTTAGTCAGCTGATTGTTAACTTGTAATCTCCACTTAAAAACCATAGTGGTATTATTGATTGATTGAGTTTCATTATCGAAATGCTAAGGAGATGCACTCTCTCGGTGATGCCGTGGAAAGCCTCCGAACCATGAGAGGCCAGCCACTTAGTGACCGGAAGCTTCCGCTCCACCATCCACCGACACCTGGCTGATGATTCCGTGTGCGGACCGTACAAACAAAGGCTGCAGAGCCCGCATCAGATTTCGCAATGGTGTAATAGTCGGTATTTTCAATGGGGATCATACTTATCTTCCCAATACTGACAAAATCGCCGCTCTACGGGTGAAGTCGAGTACCTGTGAAAAGGACGTCACCACCGATGCCGCAACCCGTTTCGTCGTCGACGCTGGGTCCGTCGTTACCAGTCCGCAGCCTGAAAATCCTGAGGCCACTCGTCGGCTGAACCTTGAGGAAGAGGCACACATGCCCAAAACTATTAACCTCAAAATAACTATTCAGCGAAGAAGGCAGGCCGCCAGAAATGAGTACATATTGTAAGTTATAGTTTAAAAAAAAAAACAAATTGAAAAGATAAAGATGATTCAAACACCGAGAAAAGAAAAGAAAACCTATTTTACCACACTTTTTTGAAGGGAGTAGGTTAGGGTAGGACATGCATTAGTCAAAAGTCATTATCTGACTAATTCAATGATGCGACAAGACTGTAACCTAGCGATTTCGTTTCATATACATATAACGACATAGAGATTTTGGCATAGGGCACAGGTTCGTGATGATGTTAAAGTTATAATAGAGAGTTCGAGAGGGCTTTCAATCTCTATATGATGGCATCAACAATGAGGTCTTCTCATGCATTAAAGTTGTGGGTTGACGAACTAATCGCAAGTTGTTTCATTGATGAAAAACCAATTCAATTGAAAATTCATCGAGAACTGTTCTGGTCAGAAACTAAGATCATACAAGCTATCCTCTCTCAAGCAATTTTTCTTTGTAATCATGCCTAATCATTCTTTCGCTAGCGAAGTCATTGGAAAAAGAGTAAAACCTAATATGCACACAAAAAAGTATGAATCGTCATACTTTCGAGAGTATGAAAATAGAACATAATACTTTAAAAGTATTTCAAATCATACGGCACAAAAGTATTACTATTCATACTATGAAAGTACGACTATTAATAAAATTAAAGTATGCTAGAGATACTTTGAAAGTATTCTGTCTATACAATGAAAGCATGCTAAATATACTTTGAAATTATGCTTTCTACAACAAAAAAACGTATGATGTTTTTTGGGTTTTTATTCTAAAATTTTTCTTAGTTTTTGACTTTTCCGCGGGGCCTTTTTCAAGGAGAGCGCTTGACAATCAAAAATCTTTTTTTCCCAACGCCTTCCTTGCAGAATGGCTTTACACGATACGATTTGTATGTGTGCTTCTCTCATATGAAGTAATCGAGATATTAAGTCTTTAGAGAGCAAACTAAGTCAACCGGGTCTGATAATTGGACAAGTGCCCAGAAAAGAAAGAGAAGCCTCCGAGACATACTTTCAAAAGTATTATATTCATACATTGATTGTATGCCTCTCTAGCATACTTTCTTACTTACGTGCAGGAATACTTTCAACATGTTACTATTCATAAATCACATGTATGCCTTTTTAGCATACCTTCCCAAACTCATCCTTTTTTGTGTGTGCCACCAAGCTTTTTCTCCGAGCTGTTCTTGATCTGCAACACTACTCGTTATATAGGTGGAACATTGAAAAGACACAATTTTCGAGTTTTTGTATTAAAAAGATTTTTTGAAAGCGACATAACTCATTAATACTCGAAAGCTTTCCAGTTTTGAAGAAATATCCGTAAGAACACAACTAACTATACATGGTTGCTTTCGAATACTTCATATTGTGTGACCGTCTTAGCGGAAAAAAGCTCAGTGCCTGAGACAATTGTCATGTCTATCCACTCATATCTAAGAAATTAACTCGATGTAACCCATTTCTTTGTCTCGTCGTAGATAGTTCTATATCAAATGATGTGTTGCTGGATTGCGATTCAGTTTCTTTAAATATAAAAACTATGAAGTTTTTTTTCCCGAGCTAATCACAAATGTTTCGAAAACCGATAACTACACGACGAAAAAACTTTCTTATTGAGTTACAGAACGGTTGTCACACATCAAGCAATCGCTTTATAAACACTTCAACAACCAAGAGTTGCTCATTAACCGTTTGTTTAAGATCAAAAAGCAGTTCTATTTCTATTGCGATATACAATGCACGCAATTGTAGTCTGGTCTTTTGCACTCGCTCCGCAATGACAGCTCCCTTCTTGTGCGTTAAGCATTTTCACAGCGGGTGAAGCATTGTTTATGGATTTTTGCATTCGAGTTGAACCCTTTTTATTCTGCGAAAAAATTCTCATTTAAGGCATTTGTCGCACTTTGTTAATTGGGGTGTGCTTCACTTGGGGGCCGTGCTTTACTTGGGAGGGTCAAGTTATTTTGGGCTTAGTTAAAATGCATGCTAACGAAGCCGTAAGGCTTAGGAACGAGGCAGTATGGAACAATTAACCACAGTATTGTAGTTTTCATCCAGTTTTATCAAGAAAAAATTGCTTAGCTGTTTTCAGCTATTATTTACTGTTTTTCGCCTAAGCAAAGGTGACAAATTATTGAACTTTTCACTGCTTCACTACCAGGCGTCACTGCCTTTAAACTGTTTTACCTTAGCAATTGAAGACTTAGGCAAAGGGGTTGTTGAGCCCACCAGGGGTGTGCGAAAAAAACCAAAAATGTTTTTCGACTTTTTTCGACATTAAAAACCAGAAATAGTTTTTCGACTTTTTTCGAGTATAAAAACCAAAAACTTTTTTGACTTAAAAAGTCGAAAAAACAAACAAAAAACGAGAAAAAATGTTTTATTCGTATGAAAGGATATTTTATGATGTTTCTCAATGTTCTTGTATTAGGCTGTCCCGAAAGTTTTGTAAGTTTTCTAGAATTTTTTTTATTTTGACTTGAAAAAACATCGAATAACCGAGTGGGGCCTGGAAGGTTCGAGAATGTTCTAGAACCTTCTCTGAGGAGGGTATAAATATCCCCTGTTGTGCGAAAGGCATCCAGTAATGGAAGATTTAACTCGACCTCATTTTCGACTCTTGCTTTACTATGAGTGGGCGCGCCCCGACTCAGCAGCCGAAGCAGCCCGGAATATCACGGATGTATTCGGCGAAGATACCGTGAAATAGTGGACGGCATTTCGCTGTTTCACCTGCTTTGGGTAAGGAGTTGTGTTTTTCTACAAAGATCTAAGAAAAAAATATCCATCAGCAACATGTACTATGAGAACATGCAAAAAGTTGCATAAGGCTATTTTCAAATACGAATGTGAACGAGAGAATCTGTTAATTTTTTCAAAGAATTTCATGCAGTTCTACCGTACCATTGCAAACCGCACTAAACCTAACAAAAGAATTTTGTCTTTGATTGCTAACGATGTTCCATTAACATGTCCTCTTGAGATTTCTAACACATTCGCCAAATTTTTCGCTTCTGTAACCTCAAATCCAGTTCAAGGTCCATTATCATTAAGCTGTTATTCAACTCCTATTGTGTACAACTCCATTCTATCTCCGATAGACATTCACAATCTCATCAAGGGTATTCTTCCCAAAATTAACACGTCTCCTGATGGTTTACCTAACATTTTCATTAAGAACTGCAAAGACGCTTTGTCACTGCAACTAGCCATAATATTTTCTAACTGCTTAACACTTGGTTACTACCCAGCGGCATGGAAAACAGGTTTGATTAAGCCCAGTAAAAATGATGTTAACAATTATCGTCCTATCACTCTCGTCAGTTCGTTGTCTAAACTATTCGAGAAGAATTTGTAGAATGAAATTTACCAGCATCTTGAAATGAATACCATTTTACACTCCAATCAGTCTGGTTTTCGTCTAAGTCGGTCGACTACTTCATCTCTTGCTGAGTCACACGCTTTGTATCTTTCTTTCCTATCCAGGAAAATCCCTTTTGACATCTGCCCGATTGACTTCTCCAAGGCATTCGACATGGTCGATCATCGACTTCTTCTTTACAAGCTTGAATATGCAGGTATCCAGGAAAATCTCTTTTGACATCTGCCTGATTGACTTCTCCAAGGCATTCGATATGGTCGATCATCGACTTCTTCTTTACAAGCTTGAATGTGCAGGTATCCATCCACTCGTCTCTAATGTGCCTTGTTTTCTTCGTTTCTCTCACAGCGATCTTTTCGTGTGAATGTTGATGACAATCTTTCTGATGAACAAAGAGTGACCACCGGTGTTCCTCACGGAACTTATTTACAGAGAATGTACCATGTTTTCTTCATGCCGATGATGTTAAGATTTTTTCCGATGATCCTATTGCTCTACAAATAGCTTCGAGTTCAATAGCCGACTACGATTTCAAATTGTCTCTCTCCATCTCATTCGCAAAGTGTCTGATCATTCATTGTTGTCCTAACAACTCAGGTATACAATACCATATTAACCATCACAAACTACCGACCCAGTCTCACGCTCGAGACCTTGGAAATTTATTTGAAAGCTCACTATCATTTCCACTCATATTGAAAGTACTATCTGCAAAGCTCGTAAGTGCATGAATATCATCTTTCGATCTGTGGATACATCATCAATACCAGTACTACTCAAAGCTTACAAGACTTATGTGCTGCCACTCCTAGAGTATGGATCTGAGATCTGGTCCCCAACTTCTATAGACCTCATAAAAGCCTTAGAACGCGTTCAAAGATCTTTTACCAGAAGGCTTCTAGGTCGAGCCGGCCTCCTCAACTTGAACTACCTTCGTCGTCTGAGTTTTCTATCTCTTAACACACTGGAATATCGGCGATCGATAGCTGATCTGAGTTTCGTTCACAAAGTTGTTCATGATGCAATTAGGCTTGATAAGAGCACGCTGTTCCGCATTCGTCTTCTTATGGAAACCGACAAAACACATTCGTACTCCCTTTCAAATTTCCTCAGTCTCACAGTACGTGTGTATCTAGATCCATTAATGTATGGAACTCGTTGCCTTCTAATGCTGTAACTTGCAAGTCAACTAGTACTTTCAAAAGATTACTTCTCCAACTCCCCGATTCTGTGATTGTCGTTTCCTCGAAACTTCGCCTTAATCAACTTTTCCTCCTGTGAGCATGTGATATTTTCGTTGTTAATTAATTTTTTTTACTTCCTTTGAACATTCGGTGTTAGCTTGTATCACCAAAACTGAGCTCACTTAAGTGACAGTGATCCGCTTTGTATACCCATTCATCAACATAATTGTATACAACCAGGAATAAAGAATGAATGAAGGAAAAATGGATCTCGAAGATGAAGACAGTGAAGGCCGTCCACCGGCATTGGAAGATGATGCTCTACGAGCCGCTGTGCAAGAGGAACCAGAAGCGACCACGCGCAGTTTGGAGAAGAAGCTGTGCTGTGGCCACACAAGACTCGAACGCCACCTGCAGCAACTCAGATACCGTAAGGTACTGTCAAGATGGATTCCACATGTTTTGACCGAAGTTCAGAAGGGAACCCGTCTGACCATCTGCCAATCGATACTCTCTCGGTCAAATCGGAATGAGCTTTTGTAAGATATTGTGACTGGAGACGAATCATGTGTCCTCTACCACAACGATACTCACCATGCCGTCTGGCTCCCCTGGCGAAAAGCCGCCAATCCAACCCAAACCCGACTACCATCAGAGGAAGATTCTCCTGTGCTGCTTTTGGGATGCGCAAGGCATGCTCTACTACGACCTCATCAACTCGAAACACACTGGCAACAGTGTTCATTCGTGACTCTACAGCCTTAAGAGCCTGTCACGGATGGAGCCGGATCACCCAGTCCGGAATCGAGCGCGAACTCAGGTGGCGGATAGAGGGACGCCTCCCTACGAACAATTCGTGCTGGGAGGAAGCGGGAGAATTCCCGCCGTGGACCAAAACTGGGTAGTATAGCTCTTCAAAGGAGGGCGATGCCGGACCGGCCTGGGCCGATAATCCACTATACTTATCAATGGCGAGTCGAGGCGCCAGTCAAATACCCTCTTGCCTATCTCCGGTCAACGACAGGCGATACGTCTCTACTCTCACCCAAAACGATGCTAGGCTGGATCGACCACCCACTCACAAGGCCTATAGCATGAACAGGTTGCTACAACGATGTCCGCCTTCACAAGGTGCAGCATGACAGTTTCAGGACTGAAAAGGACATCAAAACCCTTCTCCGGACGTATCTCGTCCGAAGAGCACGGGAACCTCTCTCATTAAAGAGAGTGTTCATAACCAAAAGTGTTCGATGCGGGTTGGTTGCCGGCAACAACAACAACAACGATCTCATCCAGCAAGACTGAATTCACTTTTTTTTGTGACAGTGTCATCTGTTTCGTCACTTAACATTATGTTTTGTTTCAAGCGGAATAAAAAATTGAAAGGCAACACTGTTTCAGCTTCCGTATACATAAGTCAACTGGGTGCCCTGGCCCAAGCAGTTCGATAGAAGTGCAAGAGAAGGGCAAAAGTCATCTTCCTGCACGACAACGCCAGACCACATGTGACCAAGTCCACCCAGAAGAAGCTGGAGGAGCTGGCATGGGAAACCCTTCCCCATCCACCCTACTCTCCTGACCTCGCACCCTCCGACTATCATTTTTTCCGCCCTCTGAAGGCTGCCCTTAAAGGCGAAAAGTTCGCGAACTTCGAAGAGCTCAAAAGGGCATTGGACTACTTATTTGATTCGCGCCCAGTGGAATTCTGGAGGAAAGGAATCGAAACCCTTCCTTTTAGATGGATGAATGTTGTGACTAATAATGGTGATTATATTGTTGACTGAGCTCATTAATGAATAAAGATAAAACGTTCAGAAAAAACACTGAAAATTTTACAAACTTTCGGTTCAGCCTAATACATTTATTCATCTCAGATGAGCGTTCTCTCTAATTCTCTCATCAACCTCACACTCAGTAGTTCAAGAACAACTCATTTATCATGTATTCTTGAAGGAAAGGCTTCATACAGTAAAAAAACATGCATTTTTCGTAGATTTGAATCACGATTTACTATAGAAAATAGAAAAGTATGACTCGACAGTAGTAACTCATCTCTTAGAAAACATAGTCGGATCCCTTCACGATAATAAACTCTATGTATAACTACATATTTCTCCTCCATCAAAAATAATCTCGAAGAATTGAATGCCAAAAACCAGTTTACAACAATCATACATCATCAAAATCACCGTCGAAAGCCGAACACTCAATCAGCAATAACAACAACAAACTTTTTTTTATCTCTGGTACAAGATCGAAAGAGAAAATTCATAGAAATACCACGTTCTTTCAATAACCTAATTGGAATGAAACGTTCAGAAAAAACTAGACTTATTTATGCTATTCTCAAAAGTATCTGTGCTTGAAAAAGAATTATAATCAAAACCAGAACTCATTCCTCACCCTATAAACTGTAAAGGGGCGGCTGAACACTAAAAGTATACCAAGTACACAAGCAAAGCTATATATTCTTTTTTTTCGAACACACGCCTTATACTCATTGATGAGGGCCGATGACGGTGAGGTTTGAAACTCAGTTTAGAAAAAAACGGTTCTTGTACAGTACAGTTAACATGTCATTTGGCGGAATACCAGTCATTTGGTGGAATAACAGCCATTTGGCGGTATACCAGTCATTTGACGAAATACTACACAAACAAAAAAAAAGTATGAATAGTCATACTTTCGAAAGTATGAAAATGGAACTATATACTTTAAAAGTATTCCTAATCATACCGCACACAAGTATTACTATTCATACTTTGAAAGTATGACTATTTATAAAATGAAAGTATACTTTGAAAGTGAACGGGTTATACAATGAAGGTATGCTGCTGTCTACAAAAAGAAAGTATGCTGTTTCTTAGGTTTTTCATTCAAAATTTTTTCTTTGTTCGTGACTTTCCCGAAGGGCCTTTTCCTGACAGGCGTTCCCGAAGAGCCTTTTTCCAAGGAAAGCGCTTCAAAGTTAAGAAAAAATTTCCGAATGCCTTCCTTCGACAATGGCTGTTTTCTCGAAAAAAAATTCGGATACTTTTTTTTACTTAGGGAAGAGGCTTAAAAAAAATTTTTTCAAAGATTATTTTTTACATTAAAAAAACAGTTAGGCTAAGGAAAAAGCTTATGCTAACGAGGCAGTACGGCTTGGGCGAACGAGACCACATAAGAAAATTTTCATTTTTGTGTATTTTTAAAAAAATTTTTAACGCACCAAAAAGAGCCCCCCCCCAAAGTGAAGCGGAGCCCCTCCCCAAGTGAACTTGTGCCTTTTTTCGAAACTTCGAAAAAAGTTTTTTCGACTATTTTGTTTTTTTCAAATTTTCAAAAAAAATTTTAAGTTGTCGAAAAAACCAACAAAAACAAAATTGAACACCCCTGTACCTCACGCCGGGCTGCGTATCTGATTTCCTAGGTATATTGCGGCGTGCAGTGTCAGATAATGCATTTTTTTCGAATTGTGTACAGTCTCTTGGTGCTTTGTAATAATAATCTTTATCGCCCAGTGTGAAATAATATCGCCCTTTTATCGCCCATGAATAATAATGTTTATCGCCCATGAATTGGGCACCACCATCTCGGGTATTCCAAATCGATTAAAGATCTCTCGCTCGTTCATTACCACGATTTCTAACAATACTGGAAAAGGGTTGAGTTCCGCCAGACGATGCCCTTGACAATGAGTTGAAGCGTTTGATTTGACTTGGATTCAGTTGACTTTGTGAAACAAAAACATGGTAGCCGAAAGAAAACTTTGATTATTTGAGTTAATATGAGGTGAAAGCACTAACGCAATATTGTTTTGTATTCATTTTTGAATTAGTACTTGTGATTATATTTTTTTATTGTTTCCTTCTATTGTAACGTTTCATTCTGAAAACTTACTATTACTGGCACGTGACGATATTAATTTTTTTAAGAATTTTAAGAATATGATTTTTTCTAGAATAAACACAAAATTAATTTTCTTGAATTTAGTGACTGACATCCGTCAACCTTTGAGAAGTCTGCTAGCGTCCCTGCGGCAATCGAAGATGTCCTCCAAAACCTGCGTTTTCTGTCTTCAAAAAAAAGGTATTATCACGAACTTCATTTGGATTCAACTAATCTAATCGCTTATATACGCACTTTTTTCAAATACTGGATTTTTTTTATTTTTCCGGAAAAAAACGTGCTCAAACTTTCGGAGTTAATTAGACCAAACCAGGCTTTCTGAAGTTAAAAAAAGCTGTTCTTATTCGACTCCCACGAATGTGAATCACGTTTTTTTTTTGCTTCAAGATTCCCTGTTGAACATGTCGAAAATACATTCAATTTCATTCTTAACATGGAGCCTTCGGACTTTCTCGCGTCAATCCGTTCTGAAGAGAGCTCATGTTAGATTTGGCAATAGAATTCCGAACATTCAATAAACACTTGGTTGTTTCGCGTTTAGGAACTTGTTCGACATTATTCTATGTTTCTTATTTTCTTATTATATTCACGATATCTCGGTTCTCGGCAAACAATTTCTCATCGCCAGATTCCCTTTTCTTCTTAACAGAAATTCTTTTAAGGTTTGCTTTTCAACAAAAATACATTGTCCTTTCAAAAAAATACTTATTTCAAAGGTACTTCCAAAACTGATACATTTCACAAAAATTCATAAGATGAGATTATTTTTAAACAAATAATATTCATTTAACGAATTCTTTTTAGGAAACCGTTTCTTTTTAACAGAAAGTGTCTTCTACTGAGCAGACAAGCACCCTTTTACAGAGAATGCCTTATCAACCAACATCAAAATTAAATTTCGTGTTCTCAATATCGAGCGGTGACCTTTCTACTTGCTCAATTCATTTCCATTTCTACTGCCTATTCGCAATTATGGCGGCCTCGACAACAAATGAAGATGCAGCTCTCCTACAAAAATCTCTGAAAGACTTTCTTGACGCGGAAGAGAAGACACCTTCTCTTCCACTCCACGTCGTACTTCTCCTGAGAACCTGCAACGCTCTTTTCGACAAGTTCTACACAAGCTCCGTCAGCCAAGAGACCATCCGAAAGGAGATCGATGAGGAGAAAAGGCTTCGCTCCGTCGTCATCGAGAGGGCTCCTGAAAACACCGATGCTCGTCCTTCCGCACAGACTCAGCACGATTCTCAACTCATTACCAGTCTTCTAGACGCATCTGGTATCGCCGTCGGTGGAATCTCTCACTTCAGAATGGGAAAGCCGCCGAATACGCCAGGAACGAGTTCGCCTAGACTTCTCAAAGTAATCTTCCTCACCAAAGGACATCAAAGACTGTTTCTTTCAAAGAGTGCCTTACTACGCAAGAATAATAAATTCCAAGGAATCAATGTCCGACCCAGTCTTACTAAAGAGCAAAGAGAGAGAGAGTACTTGCTAAGACAAGAGAAACGTAAGTTATTATCGGTAGGAAAAGACTACGTCATCTTCGATGGTGATGCCCCGGAATGAAGCAGACCAAAAGCGAAGATCTCCAGCACAGCCGCGCTACTCCGCCTCTCCAAATGCTCGAAGCAGTCAGAACATAACAGTACGACCTCCGAAGTCGACACGAACAAGCAGCGCCCTCATTCGAAGCCAGACGAATCCTACGCCGAAGACGTCAAACTGAGATCATGTACCGGTCTGAAAGCTTTCTATTTCAATATTCGTTCAATTAAAAATAAACTTTCATTGTTCCGTTCCTTTCTTGAAATAGAGCAACCAGATGTAGTAGCTCTTAGTGAAACTTGGCTTAACTCTAGAGTAGCTGATCCAGAAATTACCGGTCTTCTTCCTTACAATGTTATTAGAAATGATAGAGACTCTCGAGGAGGAGGTGTGGCTCTCATAATGCGGGATCATTTAACTTTCGCTAGACAATCATTTTGTGATACATGTGAAGTTGTTGCGGTTAATTTGTTCTTAGCAAACTCATTCTGTCGTATAATAGTTTGCTACCGTCCTCCAAATTACAATGCTGAACTAACTACTACATTATGCGATTTGTTAGTAGACTTAACAGCATCTTGTATCTTCCCAGCTGTCGTAGTAGGAGACTTCAACAGCGACTTTTTAACTAATCCGTCAACTGTTTCTGATACGATTTTACGGTCTTTCGTAGATACTGCTGGCTATAATCTTATGCTTAATGATCCGACTCGCCATACCAAATGTATAGACTGGCTTTTGAAAACTGAGAAGAATATTGTATCTAGCCCTTGCATCATTCCACCGTTTCATTCATGTGATCATTCAGGAATTCAGTTCACCTTGCAATTTTCCTTTGCACTTCCTGAAAGCGATGTTATTCTTGATTTCGCTAGAGCTGATTTTGAAGCACTGAATGAATATTTTTCAAGTAGAGAATGGGAGAATCGTTTTGACTATTTTCATGATATTGATGATTCGAATAATCGTTTCTGTAAAATAGTGCATGATGCGATAGAATTACATGTTCCGAGACGACTCCCTCGTTCTCCATTTGCCTCTTATCCTTCCTATATACATAGACTCATCAAATACAGAAATTCACTTTTTCTTGATATTACAATACCCTTCATTCGCACTATTTATATGAAAGCTAGTTCAAACCTTCTCAAACAAGTTAAGAAATGGAATAAGTATTGTGAGAGGAAAAAACTGAAGAGAGCAGCTGACCTCTATCGCCATATTGCTTCCCTCACTAAACCTAAATCAGCTCCCCCACGTTGTTTGAAAACTGCTACTGGTTGTACTGTTGTTGATTCTCTCTCGAAATGTGATTTATTAGCTTCCGAGTTTGCATCTTCTTTCACTAAAGACGATGGCTTTCCTCCTCCAATCTACGGTGATTCTATTCCTCCCCAACCAGATGATCATTTGTTCTTGCCATGTAATGTTTACCGAGTTCTCTCCAAGCTCAAACCTACTGGTAGCGTCGGTGCGGATGGAATTCCTCAAATAGTTTTCAAAAAAAGTGTCAAATCACTCGCTCTTCCGCTCACTCACATTTTCAATTTCTCTTTATGGCTTGGTAAGACACCTTCCGTATGGAAACATTCTCTGATTACTGCTATCCCTAAGTCAGCGAAAGACTCTTCCCTACCGTCCTCGTATAGACCAATATCCATTCTCTCCCCTGCTTCTAAAGTCATGGAACGTTTGATAAGAACTATCATCGAAGAACATTTAGCGAAATTCGAATTGTTACCTCAAAATCAACATGGTTTTCGCTCCCGTGCTTCTGTTGTTACTAATCTTTTAGTCTGTGAAGACGACTGGACACAAGATATCAGTAAAGGCTTAACTATCGATGTGATTTATCTAGACTTTACCAAAGCTTTCGATACGATAAGTATACCTAAGTTATTGACAAAACTTGCACGTTTCGGTTTGTCCCTATCTTTGATGTCTTGGCTAGAATCTTTTCTTGACGGTCGAATTTTTTCTGTACGAATGGGCAAGACAATATCTGCTCCTCAACCTGTGACATCTGGCGTGCCACAGGGTTCCGTATTAGGACCACTTCTGTTTTCTCTATACATTAGCGAATTGAATTATGTGCTTAGCCCTTATCCGAATATACGCTATCAAGCATACGCTGATGACATTAAGTTATATGTATCTCACAGTGCTCACAATATAACTGAACGAACTATCGAAATGCAGAATTGTCTAGATAATGTGTATAATTGGTGCGTAGCCAACCATCTTTCTTTATCTTTGAACAAGACCTATCATCTACGCTTAGGAAAAACTTCTCCTCCTTTCAGTTATCACCTAAATAACTGTGTTTTAAAAGTATCTACTCAAGTGAGAGACCTTGGAGTCCAACTAGTACCATCTCTTCGCAGACATGACGCGATTCTTGAACGAACTATATAGGCTACTAAAGCGATGTATGCTATGCTCCGCTCTATAAGCATCAATGATTCCCAAGTACTTGTTAAGTGTTTCAATACATATGTTCTACCTCATCTAGAATTTGCCTCTTGTCTATGGAATCCAATATACCGGAAGGATTCTGATCTCCTAGAAAAAGGTTTTGAGATCTTTCTCTAGAATACTCTTTTATCGATGTTTCCCACAGCCTGATTATCCACTCAGCCTTCCATGTTACAGAGATCGTCTGAATCTAATTGGCCTAAGTACTTTAGCCGAAAGAAGGGTGATTGCCGACCTTAAAATGGGTTGGAAGATCTTCAATGACAAGTCTATTATTGAAAAATCACGCATTTTCAAGAGTACCTCCTCTACCCGCACTAATATGAATGGTATTGCTATTGAATGTACTTCTTCGACGTCTAGATTCAATTGTTTCGGTTTACGTGTTTCAAGAATGTTTTACGTAACCCGAGTGAAATACTGAATTCAAGAACAGTAGAGCAGTTTATAAATCGTCTCCGTAACGAGAATGTGATATGTGACCTGGAGAATAACTAGTAGCATTTAGATATTTGCCTTACTTTTAGATATTCGCCTTACTTTAGATATTTGCCTTACTTTAGATATTTGCCTTACTTTTAGATATTTGCCTTACTTTAGATATTTGCCTTACTTGTCGCCACAATTGAATATTATTTACAATGTCTCTCACCATAACTTTGCATTGCAAAATGTCGATAAAAAAAATATATATATATATAATTCCTTTTCGACAAGTATCCTACTGGGAGCGAGTTCACAGAAAATCCCTTCTCGATCAATTATTTCAAACTTTGATTATTTTTTTTATTCTAGACATTAACTCATCAACGAAATTTTAATTGCTTTAGAAAGAATACTTTTTCGGCAAAAATAATCTGCTTGAGAAAAGAACCCTCTATTGAAACACAAGATTTTTTTCCGATCAGAAGTCCCTCTTTCACAGAAAATCCCTTCTCGATCAAACATTTCTCAATCACCGACAAATCTTTCTTCGTCGATAAACAATGAGTTATATTTTAATAGACATCAACTCTTCTATGGACATTATCTGCAACACTGACAACACTGACAGTCTCATGAAAACTCATCCCGGATAAATATTTTCTTCAGAGACTTACATTAACGTCAGATTGCTGTCTCAAGCCGATTACTCATGCCCGTCGATTATTGACTTCGGGTGGCTTTTCCTTTGAAAGATGTGTGTTAAAAAATCTGTGAATGTTAAAATTGTACTTTTGAAAGTACAAAAACAGTCCAAATTCTTTGACACAGTTTTTTTCTCAACTTTTAAAGCAAGTCTTCCGTTTTCTAACTTTTTTATTCGAAATGTTTTGTAGTCATAATATCATGTTAACATGACTTTATAGAAACTGAATGGGAATGAATTCTGAAGCAAAAGATTTTAAAACTAGTTTTTTCTTCATTATTATCGATTAAAACATCGTACGGAAACAAGTTATGGGGCGTTAGAATTCAACTTTTTACTTTGCAAATTAATTTTCTGCAAAGTGATCCCGTTGAACGCTTCAATGTCTCACCACGAATTACCTTGAAAAGAAGAATGAACTACGGTATTACTTTTACAATAACTTTTACTGTTGGACGTAATTTTTTAAATGAATTTTACAGAAAAAATCGTCGCTTTGTCTTAGAATGCATGTTTTCTTTCTTTTTATCGTAGTCCATGTTTATTTTTAAGGTAATTCGTGGTGAGACATTGGAGCGTTCAACGGGATCACTTCGCAGAAAATTACTTTGCAAAGTGAAAAGTTGAATTCTAACGCTCCATAAGTCTTCCGGGGGAGAACAGACCGGAAGCTATCATTACACGTAATTACATAGTTGTGAGATGGATATAACTAGCTTTTTCCGTGCGATTTTTTGATGAATTGTCATCTTATTCAAGCGTCACTGCCTTTAAACTGTGTAACTTAGCATTTAAGATTTTCATGATTATTCTTCAAGTAATCATCTATTCCATACTTCACACAGAGAATGTGATCACATTAAACAAATTAGTGAAGAATATAAAGGTGACGATCTCACTAACCCCAATTAAGTTGTTTTCTTAGATCGGGCGAAGATAAAATCGTATTTTGTTAAACTTTATCACTTCCGGAATTATTTTTCGGAAAGAAAATCGGACAACTGTAAACTCTGTAGAATCGAGTCAATTTCATGGATCGAGTCTTAAGGATTTTGAGCAAAAAAGGTTTCTAATGTTGTCTTTTTTTCTCGAAAACTAACAATCCTGATTTGATATTCACGAGCGAAAAAATTAAATATTTTAAGTTTGCATTATAAAAAAATGGTCATACAATAATATATTCATGTCCATGACGAATGGCGTGAGCAAAAAATGAATTATATCTGTAAATTGAATTTTCCTAAACAGAAGAGGAAAAATTTTTTATTGACTAATACTCGCGAGGAGGTTCTTCCCGCACCTCAAAGTTTGTTAAAATGTGGAAATGAGTTGCATTCCACGGAAAAGCTCGAGAAACTCCCGCAATATTGGTGAATACCGACTATTCGTTAAATCTATTCTTGCTTTTCAAAACCAGGCCGCGAGAACGCTCGAAAAGCTTTTTTGTAGCTATGCGTGATATTGGTGGAACAAGAGAGATTTTTTCTTCTTTCTCGAAAACTAACAATCCTGATTTGATATTCACGAGCGAAAAACTGAAATATTTTAAGTTGACATTATAAAAAAATGGTCATACAATAATATATTCATGTCTATAA
>OZ057406.1:15942045-16000460 GCA_964056735.1 Allodiplogaster pararmata
AGAATGATTAGGCATGATTACAAAGAAAAATTGCTTGAGAGAGGATAGCTTGTATGATCTTAGTTTCTGACCAGAACAGTTCTCGATGAATTTTCAATTGAATCGGTTTTTCATCAATGAAACAACTTGCGATTAGTTCGTCAACCCACAACTTTAATGCATGAGAAGACCTCATTGTTGATGCCATCATATAGAGATTGAAAGCCCTCTCGAACTCTCTATTATAACTTTAACATCATCACGAACCTGTGCCCTATGCCAAAATCTCTATGTCGTTATATGTATATGAAACGAAATCGCTAGGTTACAGTCTTGTCGCATCATTGAAGTAGTCAGATAATGACTTTTGACTAATGCATGTCCTACCCTAACCTACTCCCTTCAAAAAAGTGTGGTAAAATAGGTTTTCTTTTCTCGGTGTTTGAATCATCTTTATCTTTTCAATTTGTTTTTTTTTTAAAACTATAACTTGCAATATGTATACACGTAATAATCATCGCAATTCTACATAACACATGAAAACCCAATGAAGTTGAAAAGGGTTCTAGGTATGATGGAGATTGAAAGCCGTGTCGAAACAAACACCACAAATTGATGGTATATAAGTTTTTTTGGCTTCAAATGCCTGACTAGACTAATTTCCGGAGCACCTTATTTGCAATGTTTCCGATCATGGAATTCAGGTTTTTGATGAGAAATTCAAACCACATGCAAAGGGCAAAGTTGAAAGGTAGAGATAAAAAATGTTTGTATTGTGATGCCTTCAAAGGCCACTTCACTAGCGAAGCGAACAGACTTTGGTTTGTTCCGATTTATCCGACAATAACTTCCCTCGAGTTCGTCATTTCAAAAAAGTTTTGTTTATAAAGTTCAATGACATGAAGTCTAAAATTCCTTCAGCCATTTCAAATTAGGCTCTGTATAAAATTTTAAAGAGATAGAATGAACTGAATTTGAAAGCCATATCAATCAACTCACTTTCAAGTGTTCGCCAATCACCTACTGCGTTTATGTGAAAACCGTTCAATGACCAATGACGCCCTTCAAAAAAAGGATTTTCCTCAATTCTCAGAGATACATCTAAAGAAAAAAGTTTTTTGATAACAGATCAAAGTTCGGGTTCGTTTACTAACTGTGATCAGATAATCGTTTTCAGCATAAGCTCATTTGATGATTTCGCTCCATTCCAAATGTTTTTCGTTATATTATTAAACCAGTGACATTTCTACACATTATGAAACGGTTCTTGAAGAGGTTGAAACTTTTTCGCGCTTCTTTTTCCCTGTATTTATCTCGCTTTTCTAGCTTCATTCCCTTTCCTCTCAAGCTGTTCAGAGAACTGGACGATTGTAAACAAAAAAACGGAGAGAGAATGGATATGAACAAAAAACCGGAGTAGAATCAAATAATTATAAGATGAGGTAATACGAGGAATGCATGAGAGACGGATGAGAACAGAAATAGGAGAAAGCGAAATGCGATAGATGGAGATAGAGAACGAGAATGAAAGAAGAAAAGAGATAGGAAGAGAACAACAGATAATAGATAGAGAGTTTAACATATGACTGCCAGTAGTTTATCTAGTTTTTACGCTTGCGGGAAATCGCAATTACATATGTACATACATACATAGATAGATAAGCAGTCGGAGAGTGCATTAAGTAATTCTTGAACTTTTCTAACAAGAAAGAAAAAGAACAAAAGAATGAAAAAAGAAAAGAAGCTTGGCTTCACTTCATGACCACATATGAAGATTGCTTATGAATTGGTTAAACTTTTGTCTTGAGGTAAATTAACAGCTGCTGCCGTAGGGTCATCAAGAATGACAATCAATTGAAAATCTTTGAACATGATTAGAGATGTGATGACCGTTAGACTAGTTGTTTTGGGTTTTCTTCGAGATAGAGTGCAGTGGCAACCTAGAATTTGAAAACGGAGAGGAAAATATATTGAGAGTAAGAGATAGAGAAAGAGAGAGAGATAAATACATAATGTGTGAGAGGGAGAGAGAGACTGAAATAGGGGAACACAAACATAGCAAGAATGCTTTATGGTTTTCCGTTGTTGCGTTTTGCCGTAGGCGTTCGCCCACCTTGCATGGAGATAATATAAAAGGAGCAGCGAACCCACTGACGAGTTAAGCATTGTCTTTCACTCACAAAAAAATTTCTCCCGTTTACCTCACTTAGAATATGTTAAAACTCTGCTCAAAAAATATTTGCCTAAAATAGTTTTTTATGTGAGTATAACACAGTGGAAGATTGAGTATAATTTATCGAGCTCAATGATACGGGTTGTTTGAACAAATTGTGAAGTACTTATATCATTTCCAGAGCGTTATAGTTTCGAAGTTCTGACGGTAATGCTTTCTAGTTTTGGTATCTACTCGAGTAATTAGACGGTTTCAACTTAGTTAATAGTCTTGACTAGTATCTACTCGAGTAATTAGACGGTTTCAACTTAGTTAATAGTCTTGACTAGTATCTACTCGAGTAATTAGACGGTTTCAACTTAGTTAATAGTCTTGACTAGTATCTACTCGAGTAATTAGACGGTTTCAACTTAGTTAATAGTCTTGACTAGTATCTACTCGAGTAATTAGACGGTTTCAACTTAGTTAATAGTCTTGACTAGTATCTACTCGAGTAATTAGACGGTTTCAACTTAGTTAATAGTCTTGACTAAGCGAAACAAACTCACCGTGGCATCACTGAACTGTTGTATGAGAGTAATTATTCAAGCAATTATCCTTGCGAAATGTTGTAAAGTCGCTAAGAGGAGGGGGAAGCTACTTATTATAACTCAGTCGGCGTGTCCTTCTGTCCTTTTTTAAGCATGTGGATGATCACGCTTTTTCGTGTTTTCAGTAAATAACTTTCTCGCCAAACGATATCCGTTCATTAACATTGTATTCGGAGAGAAGTTTAGTAATCAAGAGATTCGAACAGTAAAGGAAACAATCGTGTATTCTTGTGAGATCTTTACAGTTTACACCTCAATTCTCTTCCAGAGTCTGCGAGATCGCAGTGAAAACTTGTAATGATCACTAATAAGAATAAATGGCTAAGTAATCGTCACTTTGAAAAATTTTCCACGTGACTAGTTTTTGAGGTCAGAAAATTGATTATTACGCTTGGAGTAAGAGTGATGATAATTTTAATTATGCATATTTCCTTCAAGTTTATGATAACTCGCTCTCTCCCGGACAAAGAATGAAAGATGCTGGACTAGCTTTTGACATGGGATAGATCAGGCGATTGCTATTTTTTTGTCAAGTAAACTTTTTTGTGAAAAGAAAATGGAGTTGTAGAATGCTGCGAGTAATTCTTGTGGTTCTCGTGGTGTCTTCGACCGTAGCGGATGCTTTTCTCTTCTCTCTCCTCGGCCTTGGAGGAGGCGGTGGCGGATGTGGCGGAGGATGTGGAGGAGGATGCGGGGGAGGATGGTACGTTACTCCCAGCTCGAACTTCTTATGTTTCACACTTTTATATTGAGATTGCCAGCTAACTCATGCTTTATAACAAACTTGTAAATGGGTTATTCAAACTATACTCAAGGCAAATGCTAAAAAAATATTCGATTTACTTACGCAAAAGTTAAAATAACTATGGGACACACAAGAGCTTCACGCTGAAATAAATCGAACCCAGCCGTCTCTTCCTTACCGCAAAAGAGTTACTCATAGACTACCTCTTTTATTTCAGAGCATAATTTGTTTTATAAAAAAATCTGATAAGCTTTTCAATTTTCTTTTATGGAAAGAAAATTCGAAATTCTCTTTTTTGCTTTAAGCGCTCCGCCTCCTCCCCCTTGCGGGGGTTCGTGTGGAGGAGGATATCGAGGGCCTGTTTCGGGATATGGAGGGTATGGAGGACTTGTCGGAGGATATGGAGGACCTATTGGAGGAGGCGGTGGCTATGCAGCAGCTCCTCAGGGCTACGGAGGCGGTGGATTTGCACCAGCACCGTTGAACTTTGGTGGTCCAAGGGGTGGTCCTGGTCCCGTTTATTCTCCTCCCGCGCCAATTTACGCTCCTCCGCAGATGTCCTTGCCCGTTTCTCCTCCTGTTTCCTTCGCTCGTGGTCCTTCTTTTTCTGCTCCACAACCCTCTTTCGCTCGCCCTGCTCCAATTTACTCACCTCCTGCACCAACTTATTCGCCCCCGGCACCCACTTACAATCCCCCGGCTCCTACTTTTTCTCCACCAGCTCCCACTCCCAGTACCCCTGTCTTCTCACAGCCGGCTCCTACACGAACTTACTCTCCTCCGGCAACCACAAGTCCTGCGCCCTATATTTCGGAACCAGCACCCACCGTCAACTTCGCCCAGGACTCAGGTTCCCAGGAGCAATATTCCGCTGAAGAGCCAGAGATTCAAGCCCCGCAGCCTGCTCCAATCTATGAAGACCAGAGTGTCTCCGTCGAATCAGCAGAGCAGCCAACCTTCATCGCAGAACAGTTGCCTCAGCCAACGGACTCATACAAAGAACGATCTAAGGCGATCGCAGTGTCTGCTCGCGCCGTTCGCTCTCGCATCAACAAGGAACGACATGAGAAGAGAGCTTGAGAAGACACCCTAGATTTACTTTTTCTGAGTCCTTTCAGAGTTTTATTTTAACAGATTCTCATTATGATATATGTATATAGGACTAAATTGTCGCTTGAGCTAGGGTCAATATTGATAATAGTGTGTCTAAATTGTTGCTGAATTCAAGACTTGAAATAGAGAATATCAGGCTCGTTCAGGGTTCAAAAAACTTCAAGGTTACTTTCAAACAGTTTAACATTAAAAGACCTCAAAAATGTTCTTCACGCGGTGTTTAAAAAAAGGGAATCTCTGATCTTGCTCAACCACAAAGTATAGCTCTCAGATGCCAAACTTCTTCACTTCATTCGATATCCTTCCGTTTATATGGTTATCGCTGCTATTGTTATGATTTGTATGCTTGTATGTACATATTTGTTGGTGATGAGAAAAAAAATATGGTTCAAATAATAAATTTTAAATTTTGTTCCGAAAGAGAAAGGTGACGCAAATAGATCATTAAGATTACAGAGGAAAGAATTTCAACAAACACTCCTTCTCAAACAAACAGCTGCTTGAGATCAAACATGCGAGCGGTAGCTTTTTTCATTTACGGAAATGTGACAGGAGAGAAACACACAAACACGGGTTGCTCAAATTTGAGAACTATTCTACAGCAAGAATAAATTCTTAAACTCTCGAATTATCCTCAACTTTCGGATCAATCTAATATTTTTCTAAATTGAAAAAAGTTTGCTCTTCGAATGAACGATATTGATGCAGGAACGGCTTCTTCCACGTACTTCTGATGTATCAAACGAACAAAATTCCTCAATGGGAACTCGCTAAGTCTGGTGTAACAACGAACTCGATAATTACCCCCTGTTACTGCCATAACTCCTTTTGTGCTGATGTACGACAGTTACCGCATTTCAAATATGTAGTACATATTCAATATAAAAAGTTTGCAAAGGACGGGAGATACAGAGGAATAAATATAGAAATGCTAGATAAAAATGGACAGAGAGGAGACGCGAGGGTGAGAGACTCAGAGACAGAGAAAAAGAGCCGAATAAAATAATCAAGGAAAGTTGAAGAGAAACAGAGGAACGCAAGGAAAGACACGAAAATACTGGATAGCTTTGAAGAAGTTGAAAGGGTGAATACCATGAGGAAAAAGAGAGTAAATGCTAGTAGAGGTCAAGTGTAAGATGCTCAATTTTTGATAGGTGGAAAGAAGGAGAAGAAGAAAATAAGAATTATGGAGAGAAATCTTTTTCGCCATTGTGCAACTTGTTTACTTTCTAAGCACAAAGTAACTCACCTTTTAAGCAAAAACTGTTTTGTTAGGTTATTGGGAGCACTGCCAATACTTCATATCAGTGACTGGAACGTTCTGTTCCGCAACCTTCATAAGATTCGGCATAAACTGAGCCTAAAAAGTTTTTTCTCTTTTTTTGAGCATTGAAGTAGAAACATGGAAAATTCACTCATAACATACAGATATCCTATCGAATTGCGTGCATTTAGCATACAAAAATACAATGAAGAACACATTATACGTAGAATGACGAGCCAAGAGAAGAGCCAAGAGAAATTGTGTTAAAATTTTGAAAACATGGATTTGTTGTTATGCTCAGTTTGTTATTTTTTGTTATACTATGAATCATTCGACTTTTCTTGCTAGGCCATGAAAGAAGCTATGAAGTTAAAGGCTTCAATGAGGACAATTCATGATGGAAGTTATGTCGAAACGTGGAACTTTGTTCATGAAACTAAAAATCAGCCAGGTTCTTCCTTTCAATGAAGGAAGATTCAACGAAAAGGCTCCTTCTCACTTAAACGCATTCAAATGAGTTTCTCAATCCGGGCTTCTAGAAAAAGTTTTTAATCTTCAAAAAGAGAAAAAAGTTATTGTATGAGTCGAGAAGCGGTCATGACTCATGTTAACAATACTTGGATGATAAATCATCGTGACTAAAGAGTCATGACTCATGTTAACAATACTTGGATGATAAATCATCGTGACTAAAGAGTCATGACTCATGTTAACAATACTTGGATGATAAATCATCGTGACTAAAGAGTCATGACTCATGTTAACAATACTTGGATGATAAATCATCGTGACTAAAGAGTCATGACTCATGTTAACAATACTTGGATGATAAATCATCGTGACTAAAGAGTCATGACTCATGTTAACAATACTTGGATGATAAATCATCGTGACTAAAGAGATCAGCAATTGTTTAACATCACAAAAAATTAATGTGAGTAAATTTCGAACAATTTATTAGTTTCAAACAAATGATTACCCAAAGTTCTAATGCTTTCGCTATGAACCTCAGTTTTTTTGAATTCGGATTCTCACTGTACTGCAAAACTTGCAGTTTAAAATTGGAGAGTGATTTTTTTTCTCTCTTCTGATTGACATTTCTACCGAACTGCACTACACTGCACTTTTTTCAGTGTTAGGGCAGAAGGAAGAGCTGTATACCCGATTCTTCCACGATCTTTCCATCCCTTTTGTTACCCGTGTATATTAAATAATTGAATAAATAAATGGATGAACGATGGAAATTTTTATGGATGGTTTGACCTCGCACCACGCTGAAATACCCAGCTGCTTAAATAAATGGGCTTGTTAGCTCACGCAGAGAGTCCAAGATGGGTCTTAATTTCAATTCTCCAAGAAGCTTTTTGTGATCAGTATTTGTCGGTTCAGCACTCTAAAACGTCCGGTGATAGCTTCTTTTTACCATCTAAGCTGTAGAATATACGTATGAAACTAATCTGTCTAGTAAAAGTGTTTTACCTTTTATTGATATCATTTTATTTCACAGTAAAATAAATACTATCAAATAAGGAAAAATTCCACTATCTTAAGGCAAATTTAAGAAAATTCGAAACCAACAACCTTGAATAGAACTGCTCGGCATGAATAGAACTGCTCGGCATGAATAGAACTGCTCGGCATGAATAGAACTGCTCGGCATGAATAGAACTGCTCGGCATACGCAAAAAAAATTGACAGCGTGAACTGTTATGAACAACGTAGAACATCGATGTTTTAACACAAAAACTAGAGATTTTTTTGAAGTTTCTTACAGGCTGTTGTTTTTTCGCATTCCTTGGCCCAAGCAGTCTTCTAAGAAATTTTTTATCATCGCAACAATGTTTTTTTGTTATATTTTACTCGTCCTTCTTTCTCTTTCTCTTGTACATACAATGCGTCCCAAAACTTTGGCCCACCTCACTATTTTGCTGTTTTTTTTCACTTAAGAGTTTTTTTAATATCAAATATATTATTTTTTAATAATATATATTTAATATCAAAAATTTTAATATCAAAATGTATAGAAAAAATCGTAAAAATTACTAATATGAACGTTTCATAGTTTTGTTCTGAAAAATAAAGTATCTGTTCGGAGAAAACCAAATTTGTTCTGTCCCAAAACTTTGGACCACTTTTAATTTTTTTTTCTCGATTTTTATTCAAATTCGACAAATGTTCGTAACAAAAACTTTCAATAACCAACTACCGCTCCTTCGCGAAGTACCAATTGATAAATAAGATTATCAACCGATGTTGAAAGCTTTCTAAGGTAGCTGACATCGAGGCGATCCCATTCATGAGTTATCGCGGCTTTCAGGCCCGCTAAGCTGCTGTATTGTTTCCCGTTGGCGTACACACGCTTGACCAACAATCTACAGACGTTTTCTATGGGATTTAAATCCGGAGAACAAGCGGGCCACGGTAAAACATCACTATTGTGGCCCGCAAGGAATGCCTTGGTTGATGAGCTGGCATGAATTGAGGGATTGTCTTGCAAAAAAGTGAATCCAGAATTCACTGGATTTGAGAAAAAAGGTACCATATCTTTCGCCAGGACCTGTTGGTAATCATTGGAATTCATTGTACTCGTGATGAACTGAATTGGAAAAGTGCCGTTTGCATGGAAAGCACCCCAGCACATCACAGACCCTCCACCGAAATTTCGTCGGGACTTTTAGAGCGGATCTTTCCGGAGAGCATGCCAATATGACACCTGGCCATCGCAACCGTCCAGGTACCATTTCTTTTCCTCGCTCCAGATAACCTGAATACAAAACAACAGTTTTTTTAGGACATAAATTTTTTGAAATTTTCGTCAGTTTTGCTCACCCGATTCCAGTCCCTTTTCATCTCTCTTCTAGCGAAATATAGTCTGTTTGTGATGTTAATTGGAGTGAGACGAGGATTCAAGAAGAGGGGATGCTGTGAGAACTCGATGAATCGTAGATCTCGAGACGTGAACAGAAGACTCCACTGCGATTTGACGAATGGACATAACGGCATTCGAAGCAACGTTGACAATGTGGCGTTTATCTCTCTCTGAAACCTTTGGGGGTCGTCCACCTCTTTAGTCGTCTTTACTTTTCAGTTTTCCTTCAACATAGTTTCGAATGGATTTTCTGCTACGGTTCATTTGTCTCGCCATAGCAGATATACTCTGATTTGAGGCATGAAGAGCGTCAATTTGGGCTCTTTCAACGTGAGAAAGTTGTGTGCCGCTAGGCATGGCTTCCAGACAACTGAAAATATTAAAAACATGAAAAAAAACTCGGGAATATAAAGTATTAAACATAATAAAAATAGCCTAGGCCAAAGTTTTGGGACACTGTAAAACTAAAAAAGTTATCGCAAAAAAGTCAATTTCGATCGGTGACCGCTAAAAAAAAATCATAATATTTTTCCACGTGTTTTGGTGTGTATTTGAAGTTTTTTTTAAACGGCCTGGTATAAAAAAGACCAAAAAAACTCGAAATGGGCCAAAGTTGTGGGACGCACTGTATTACCTGTTGCTCTTTCTCTATCTCTCTTTGTTCTCTCTCTTTCTCTCTCTCTCTATCTCTCTCTCTCTCTCTCTCTCTCTCTCTTCTAAGCACACTTCTGTCTTCCTTCCGTGATCTTCAAATTTGTTCTCAATTTGCCTATTTCTTTTTCTACACAAACTTTTTCATTGTCAATTTCAATCTCGATAGTCTTCAAGTCAAGTCTTCATTTTTTGTTGTTGTTGCTTTTTCTCCCTCTCTTCTCTCAACTTCTCCCACTGTTTTATCACTCTCACTGTTTTCAGAAACATTCAAACCTCATCGAACTGCATAGCTATCTGAAACGTGCCTTGGAACGCTATTTCGTGTTATGAAGAACACGATGGTCTGGCTACTTGCTAAGGTTCCAAACTTTTTACTTATACGTTAGTGAATGAGTAAGTCATGCATACTACTGAGAATGCGCGATAAAACCGGTTTTATCCGTTGACCAAGGAACGAAAACCAATGTGTCTTCGGAACAGCGATCAGACGAGCAGAGAACGTTGCAGTGAGAGGATGTTAGCAGGAAGAAGAGAAACGAGAGAGCGAGAGTGAACGTTTCCAAGGGTTTCTCGCTTAGTTGTGAGGAGGAGTGGCGCATCTGTCCAGCTATTAGTACTTAAATGAGCTGAGCGAAGAAGAAGATGAGAGCAGTAGCCTTCTCAGCTCAGGTCTCCCGACAAATTCTACTGCCATCATGTGGCGGAAGATAGGACTTATCTTCCTCGTTTCCTTTTCGCATTTCGCTCATGCGTAAGTCAAAATTTTTTTTTTAAACTTCAGTTATTGTCTTTTTAATTCTTATTAATTTTTTTCATGTAAAATATTTTTTGAATTTTTTCTTAGAAATTCTTGGAAAAAAGTTACTACGTTAGAAAATGAACTTAGAAAATGGAAGAAGGGCCGGAAGTGACTTGAATTTTACAGATCGGGAAGCTATTCTACCGGATCTGGTGGAAACTACGGTAATGTCGTGAGCGGGGGGTCTGGTGGCGGTTACGGTGGTGGCTCCGGTGGTGGTTACGGTGGCAGCTCAGGAGGTGATTACGGTGGAAGCTCCGGCGGTAGTTACGGTGGTGGTTCTGGCGGAGGCGGCAACGCTGTTGACTCCTATTTCGTTCCTCAAGAAACCTACCAGCCTCCTGCACCTCCTCCACCTCCACCTCCTCCACCCCCGCCTCCACCTCCCCCTCCACCTCCTCCACCTCCTCCTCAGCCTCAATACTCAGCTCCTCGTCCGGCTCCCGTCTCTCTTCCTCAATTCTCAGCTGATCCTCCAGCTCCCGCCCCTCGTCCTCAATACTCAGCTCCTCGTCCGGCTCCAGCCCCTCGTCCTCAGTACTCCCCACCTCCACCTGCTCCTAGCGGTGGTAGTTACGCTGGCAGCTCAGGAGGCGGTTATGGTGGCCCTTCCGGCGGTGGTCACGGTGGCAGTTCAGGCGGTGGTTACGGTGGTCACTCTGGTGGTGGTTACGGTGGCCACTCTGGCGGTGGTCATGGTGGCAGCTCAGGCGGTGGTTACGGTGGCAACTCTGGTGGTGGCCACGGTGGCAGCTCAAGTGGCGGTTATGGAGGCCGCTCCGGAGGTGGTGGATACGCACAACCTCAGCCAACATACCAACCCCCTGCACCTCCTCCTCCACCTCCCCCACCACCACCTCCTCCACCACCACCTCCTCCTCCTCCCCCACCTCCTCCCCCACCACCACCTCCCCCACCTCCTCCCCCGCCGCCTCCACCTGCTCCTAGCGGTGGTAGTTACGCTGGCAGCTCAGGAGGCGGTTATGGTGGCCATTCCGGTGGTGGTCACGGAGGCAGTTCAGGCGGTGGTTACGGTGGTCACTCTGGTGGTGGTTACGGTGGCCAATCTGGCGGTGTTCATGGTGGCAGCTCAGGCGGTGGTTACGGTGGCAACTCTGGCGGTGGCCACGGTGGCAGCTCAGGTGGCGGTTATGGAGGCCGCTCCGGAGGTGGTGGATACGCACAACCTCAGCCAACATACCAACCCCCTGCACCTCCTCCTCCCCCACCGCCTCCACCACCACCACCTCCTCCCCCTCCACCTCCTCCTCCTCCACCTCCCCCCCAGCAATCTTATTCTCCTCCCCAACAAACCTATACCCCTCCTCAACAAAGCTACTCTCCACCGTCATCAGGCGGTGACAGCTACAGCCTTCCTCAAAACTTTGTCCGTGCCCGAGCGTTGGCCGCCTTGCGATCATCAGGTCGTGAGCGTCTCCATAGAGGATCATCTATCGCTTAAAAAGCGTGGAAGATTTAAGCTCTCGGTTGAACTGAATCTTTTTTAGTGAGCTTTGTTTTCTTAAGGGGTTCCTAAGTTACTCAGGTGATCTTTTCCATAGATCATATTCTTTTCTCCTCAGACTTTCTCTACTGTTCATCAAAACCGAAAAAATTTTGGAATGCTGTATTTTTCAAAGTTTAAAGACCGATCTTTTTTCCGATCTGCATTAGGTAATCCGCGAACTTTTTCATGGGGTGTAGTAATATAGAACCTAGACATTGTTCTGTGATTACGATGTTATTCCCTCTTATCGGATGTGATTTTGCTCACTAACACTGCCCATTTATTGTAATATTCTTCTTTAAGATTTTGAAGAAATAAAATGTTCGAAATTTGAAGAGTAAACATTGCGTAGAAATCGCTCGCAAACATGCTTTATTTTTGTGAAAGTTGAACATTATTTACAGTACAAGCTAAATAAAAAAGCTTGTACATCTTCATTAAAATTTTCTCTTCAACCTATGAATATGTCGTGGTACATGAAGACATCGATAGACTTATTTTTCTGGGGGGTTTAAATGGGATCGGTAGGGAATATCTTAAGGCAGCGAAAGTCGTCATAAGCTGAGGTTGACAAGGACTTTTAGCATCCACATGGAGGAGGAGGAGGAGCACTGAAACAGAGTATACCGCTTATATGGTTATAGATGAAGAGAGAAGAAGATAAAAGGAGAGAAAGATCGAGATGAAGAAAGGGATGAATAGAGTGATTTTTGTTTTCTAAAGAAAATTTTCTCTTACATAGTCAAAAAATACAAAGTCAAACGAGTTCATACTGAATAGTGAAAACGAATTTTTTTCAAAATTAAGTCCACTCTTCATCTTTCCAAAGTTCAGGCTTTTGTTCTCAATAGATTTCTTAGAACCAGGCCAAAGTTGCTATCGTAAGTATAAAAGACTTAACTATCCCCTCAATATATGAGTTAAAATTCTCAACTAATTTGGCATCTGGAAATAAGCAATTTTATAAGAGAATTTTATAAGAGCTCCTAGTGCAACAAATATAACTTTTTATTTAGTCTACAAAGATTTCTGTTATGAAGTCGCTTTGGAAATCAAAAAGTCGAGAAAGTTAGTGGAACCATTATGAGTTCTAAAGACTCGCTAGTTTGTGCACTATTTTATTCTTAAACTCCCATTTTATTTAGAAATGTTACTTTTGCTTTTTTCTCTCTTTCTGACATTCTGTCTTTCTTTCTCAATCTCCTTTCTTTGCACTCTTTCTCAGTTTCTTTCTAATTCTTTTTTAACCTTTCTTTCTCTATCACTATTCCTCTCTCACTTTCGCTTAACTGCCTATACTTGCTTTGCCTATTTGGAATGACCTTTCCCGCTATTTGAGAAACAAGAAAGAAGGAATGTTTCTTTTTTCCCTCGTACAGTAAAAAAGATAAAAATGTTGTTCTGTATCGACTGAACTCGGATTGGCAACATCTACTTGCATTCAACTCCTCTACCCAGCCAATGCTAAAATACAAATTTCACAAATAAAACTGATAAACGTTCGTTGATTCACTGATTCAGAATAATACATATACAAATTACTCGAATTAGAGGTCGAAATACTAACCAGCCACAACCGCCGCCGCCTCCTCCGAGAGATGGCAAGGAGATTTGGGGGAGCGAAATACCTCCACCACCACCTCCGCATCCACAGCCACCTCCACCACCACCGCCGAACAGGAAGGCAGATGCGCTTGCGAAGAAAACAAAGAGGACAATGATTTGAACAAGTGCTCGCGTCATAACTAAGCTACGTTGGCTTCAGTGCTACGGCTGACGCTCAATCACTCCTTATATAGTTCCCCAGGCTGAAGGAGGGAAAGAGCGGGGGGGGGGGTCTCTTCAGACCACCACTCGAAACGCGCTTTTGTCAGCCAGCAAGCTAGTTGCGTAAATCCTAGCCAATGCGCAATTACGAACCTTCTCCTTTTCCCAACTTTTTTCTCAGTCATTATTCTCTTGTGGTTTTGTCTTTTTCCAACAGCATTGATGGATAAGAGTACAACCGCATTCTTACGTTAAAAAAACAGGTTTATTTGACGGAGGGCAAAGACAAAATGGAAGTGAACAAAGCACTAAATGACCTTATGAGTGTTAAAGTCACGGAGACGTTAAAGATGTCAAAAAGATTTAAAACTGAATAGTTTGCAATTGGAAATCACTAAGCAACTTATGGCATGTAATATGAAATTTGTTTTCAACGGCCTGCTTGGAGGAAATTTAAGAAAAACAAAAACGTTAGATAAAAGGTGATCAACAAGATATTTTGTAATTCTTTAAATCCCGAACTCAGAAGACTAAAAAACAAGTTTTAGCTACAACTACAGTCACTGCGGTTCTTTCGTTTTCGCTAAAACCCGTGTTTGCTTGGCCAAACAGGAAGTGTGCTTTATCCTGACCGAACAACTGTGAGGGCAACTTCCTGTTTAAATCATGCAAACATACAGATTTCCGGAGTGCTTTTAATCTCCGCTGTTTGAGTGAAGTCTCAGGCAATTTTTTTGTGATTGGTGAAAATGAAATTCTGAAATAAAGGTGCATAGTCAAGAAGAGACTGAAAGATCGATCAGTAGAACATTTCGAGTGCTACAGTACCGTTTAAAAGTATATGAACTTTTGGCTTTTTCAACACAACTTCTTTCAACCTCAACCAAAATTTATGAAATTTTAAGGGGTGATTTTCGCACTCAATTTACACTCAGATTTATGCTCATAGCGTTGGACAAGTTTGCAATTAGTGATTTAATACTTATTTATCGAAATGTGATAAAATCACAATTTTTACCGCAACAACTAAATAATTTATAACTAACCAGAACAGACCATTTTCAAAAGCAAACTGCCTAATATTTCTTCACACATCCCTTCGCATCTATTACTGCCTGACAGCGACGCGGCATCGAGTCAATTGGGGTGTCTGTGAGGGACATGGGGATGCTCTTCCAAGCAGCCTCAAACTGCTGGAACTTGACGGACAAATTCGATGCGTGCAAGGTCCTGAGCATCTTTTCGACCTCGTACCAGAGGTGCTCGATTATGTTCAAGTCGGGACTCTGACTGGGCCAGTCAAGAACCTCGACTCGATGTCGGGCGAACCACTCCGACACGAGGCGAGACGAGTGTTTTGGGTCGTTGTCCTGTTGGGGAATGAACGAACGACCCATCGACTGCAGCGCATAGGGTCTCATCGTGTTCTCAAGGATTTCTCGGTATGCGGCTGCGTCCATCCTACCTTAAATTCGAACCAGAGGTCCAGGATAAGCCGGTCCTTCACAACCCCAGAAAAACACGGAGCCGCCGTCATGTTTCACCGTTGGAAGCTGGTGCTGGGAATCAAAACGCTTGCCTGGAGGACGACGAATGAAATGTACACCGGAAGTACCGAACAAATAGTAACGTGATTCGTCACTCCAGAGTACTCTACGCCACTGCATAGGCGTCCAGTTGGAATGAGACTTAGCCCAAGCTATACGCGCCTTCTTGTTTTCCGTTGAAACAAACGGCTTCCGCGCCGGTCGCCTTCCATTCAACACAGCTTTCCGTAGACGGAGTTTTATGGTTCTCAGCAATGCCATGGACACTCCTGGAGATGATAAAACCCTTGCGACGTCGGCAGTAGTCCGCCTTGGGTCGGCACGAGGAACCCGAATGATGTTAAAGTCCCTAACGCGCGTTGTACAGCGAGAGCGGCCCGTCCTTGCTGGCTTCGAAATGCCTGAAAGTGCAAAATAGACAACCTGAAACTTAAGACAAAATCTTGTATCACGTCCTAGAATACGTACACGCTTCAATAGCCTCGAGACGGCTGATTTTGTAATGGGCAACTGCCTGGCGAGCTGTACTTGTGTTGAGCCCTGCTGGTGCTCCTTCACGATGGCATCCTGGATAGGCAACATCATTTCTCGCACTCCGAGACGTTTACCCATTATTCTGTAACACTATTCCACAATAAAACCGAGAACCAACAGAAAAAGTAATGAAAATGAAAAATTTCAAAAAATGCCAATTATGGCAAAAGATTAAATTTATGGTGTGCAATGGGAGACGTTCATCAAAATGCACCGGACTGTGAAATAAACTTGCACACAGAATGTTCTATCAAACCTGAAAGTTTCATAAATTTTGTTTGAGGTTGAAAGAAGCTGTGTAAAAGCTACTTTTAAACGGTATTGTGTCTATTTCTATGGTATAACTTATACTGAAGGGGTTAATTAGGCTCTCAAAATTATAATATGAGTGACTCCAAGAGTCTCAGTAGTTAAGAGCTCACTTCGTGTGAGGAAGACGTGGATATCTAGTGGAGTGCTTTAATAATTCAGAAAAAGTTTTGAATCTCAAAAATTGTAACAGACACTTTACTCAGCATGGAAACATTGTGGCACTGGACCTCAACTCTAAATGTAGGGATTGGAAACTTCTCGTTTTTGCGAGTAGTTAACAATGTTCTCATCTGATGGTAGCAATGTAGAAACTGAGATCTGGTTTAGTTCTTGTGAATCATCAGGTCGACTCGGAGGAAGTTGTGAAAGGATCCTGTTTCCTTCTTCATTAGCTGGCCACATATCTTTAGTCTCTTGTGGTGGGAAGGCGTAAGTAGAACGATCGAGAGAAGGAGTCGGGAGGTATCCAGGGATTTTTTGAGACCCAGGAAAGACATCAGACGAGGATCGGGTATGTGAGTTCTGAAAACTCTCAGGAAGCGACGGGAAATAGGTTGCAGGTTCTTGAGAACTCATCAAATCGTCTGAAGAACCAGACTGGAATGAATCAGGGTAACCAGAACTTCCTTGAAGTAAGTATTTATTTATATCCGGATTGTTCGAATAAGGCACAGAGAGATCTGAGGACATTGCTGGTGAGTACTCCGAGTTTCCAACCCGGGCTTTGTAGTCAGGAAACGTTTGATAACTCTGAGATGATTTTGATGGGGAGTTTATGGGATAAATATAACTATTCTGCCATATTGGTTTGTTATAGGTAAGCTTTTGATTATTCGGAAGAAAATGGTAAGAGTATGATTCAGCGGAAGATATGAACTGCGGCTGTGGATAATTTACGTCATTGAAAGTCTGTGAAAGGGTGGGATGTTTCAGAAAAAAAGGAAAAGAGTATGTAGTCTTTTTCAAAGAAGTTGGTCGTGCAAATCCATATTGGAAGATTGGAGAGAAAATCGGGTATGTGAAAGAGTTTCTGGATGAGGTGAGCATAATGGGAGTGAAGCAGCCATTGATTTCACATCCAGGGCTGAAGGATGCTGGGCTGAAGTACCCAGATGTTTGGCTTATCGAAGGAAAGCCGCTATACATCGGGTTCGGAGAAAGAGGAGGATTCATTCCATAGGCGGAAGGCGTCCCTGAGAACTGCCTGAAGATAATTTTTTGAACGAGTACTCACATTTTCAAAATGATGCAAAAATATTCTGATCAGTTTCCACTTTTTTTCGGTTTAGGCAATTAAGTTTTAATTTGTATGTTGTTCATGGAATATTGTTATATCACTCATTGTTTGGATGCTCAAGCTCAGCACTCCGCTTAAAACTCATGATCCGTTTTATTTTACTCAATTAAGTTTTTCTTCTTTTGTTGATGCTGTCAATAAAGTTACAGAAAAGTTCGTTTTTTTCGATTCCATCAAGAAAGTACAGGATGACTAATAAGTACATACATATGAAGACAAATCTGGGCTCTAATTCGCGTTTCAGTAGATTGACTTTCACTATCATTATTACATGTTTTAGGTGTATTAGCGGTCTATTCTTGCTATAAGTTGCATAGGTATAGCTCCGTTCTCTCAAGTTTGGTGAAGCCAAGACCCCTGCGTAATTCTATTGTCGCGTTTCATCAAAATGGCCACAAGAAAGCTGACCTGTACGAATACTCAAAGCTCCTCGGCCCAACAGTATATAGCACTATAACTCTGTTTCTGGAGAATGAAAATGTCAAGGACCGTGCACAAAACGGTCGTCCTTCAACAGTTACCACCTTACGCATGATCAACATCCTTCGACCCCAAGCAATCCTTGAGAAAGCTTGCCCTTTCTCTCTCTCTCTCTCTCTCTCTCCGTATCTCTCGTGAAACAACTCGAAAGATCACGAGAAAACGCCTCCATGCGTCCCTACAAGCAGCAAAAACGACATGAATTAGATGATCGGCATATGCGTCTACGTCAAGCACGCTCTGAGCTTCTGTTGCAGCGATGTGCAGGGGTTGAACATTTCCACACTCTTTGGACCAACGATGAAAATTTCGTCTTAGAGGTGTCTTTAATCTCTAAAAAAACGACAAATTTCTGACTAAAAATCGACAAAAAGCTACTCAGAATGGAAATTTGGTCGAGAAAACCAGTCAACCTCAATATCTTACGTTTTGTTGCGAATTCTGCGCAAAAGACTAAACACTGTTAGTTTTCATTGATCTGGGTTTGAAATTAGAGAACTTCTTGTATTGAAGATTTTCAGAAACGTGGTTGAGCCTTGAAGTAGGATTCCCTTTTAGGGAAGCAACTGAACCTTCCGGCAGGACTCAGCGCTAGCCCAGAAATCGAAAAAAAATGCTCAGGAATGGTTGCGCGCTCACACTCCGATCTTTATAAGCACTGCGGAATGGAACGAAATCGACATCCAATACCAATGGACATTGGAATCCGAACATGAGCGACATCTCGAGGCCTCCGTTCGGGCGAGAGGCGGTGCATAATTATATTTTAAGATGTGGAATGAATATACATATTTTTGAAAAGAATCCAAGATTTTTGTTTTGAAAGCAACTAAATATTACAATTTGAATTTTTCTCTATATTTACTGGTCTCCCTGGATAAGAATATTTACTGGTCTCCCAGAAAACCAGAACTTTAATTTACCGTCATGAAAATTTTTAACGCATAAGAATAACGATCGTGTAGTTTTTATGACGAACAATATAAAAATCCAATCTTCAAAAAAGTTATGCAATGATGTCAATAATTCAAAAAAGCAGATTTAGCTGCGTCAATCTAGTTAGCAGATTTTTCCGTACTTCTATGATCATGCAAGTTTTATTAACAAAGCGAGAACATACCGTCGAAGCATATCATAAATTCTCGTGAGAGCACGAAAAAAGAGTTTTAAGGTGTGAAATTACTGATTCCATGTCTGTGTCACTATTCTAAAGCGATAAAAGGAAAAGAATGAGTTAACTGACTCGAAGCATTCATGTTCGCAACCAGAGCACCGCACAGGAGGAAAAATCACCAGAATGGTGATAGTGACTCGAAAGGAGAACATGAGGTAATAACTCATCACATTTGCCAATAAACTAAGCCTGTCTGCTCTGAAAGATTTATCATGTCTCCCAGTTATGATTCTAAGGTAGGGGTGGGTCAGACTCTCAGCAATGGAAAAGTAGTCGAAAGTAGTGAAAAAGAACCGCATCGGTATGTTTGCACTGTTTAGTGGCCACGGAGTTTGAGATTATGCACACATTTGTAGTTATTGCATAATAAGTGAGACGCATAGAGTTTTTAAACTTGTTTTTGAACTGTGTTTTTAAGTGCCTACACTCTCATTTCAGCTGTATAAGAAATTTACTATAAGCTTGAAGCTCAATTTAGCAGAGGGTCTCTGTTTCTTCCTGTTTAGCTCTCTCTCTCTCTTTCTCTCTCTCTCTCTTCTTCTTCTTCTTCTTCTCTCTGTCATGTTTTATCTATCTCCTTTTCTGTCTCATTCTCTCCGTCTTTCTCTCTCCGTCTATCTTCCTCTAGTTTTTATAGGTACACATCCACTTCTCTACTTCTGTTTCATTCTTTTCTCACTTGCTTTGTTATCTGTCTCGCCCTTTCTGTCTCTCTTTTAACTCTCTTTTTTTCGTTCTCCCTACAACTACTTAAACTTCTCTGCACTTTTCAATCATTGTTTTTTCTTCATACTACCGCTTCCTATATGTGTAAACCAGCTCGCGAACATTGGTCTCCGAGGTTTACGGAAGTTAACAATTTCAATGTAAGCAGCATTGTCAAAACCCTATGAAAAATTTGAATGACAGTATATTTCGTGGTCAGTGTCTTGAGAAATGATGTGAGACTTGTTTGGAAATTTTTTTGGTTTCAAAATTTTTTTTGCACAATGCCTCAAATAAAAGTTCTCCGCAAAAATAATAACTTCTTTTCCAATCATATGTTCACCTCTTTTCTTATGCGTTCTCGTTCGCGACAACTCGGATGGTCTACTTCCCATTCCTCTTATTCACTTCGTTTGATGACCAATTCGAATCGCGCTTATAAGAACTGAAAGTTTTTGAGCCTTTTCGTCCTAACATGTTCCGCCTTTAACTCCCGAAAGTTTCGGATTCATCGACCTCGATAATGGGTCCGAGGAATTGAGTTCGTCCAGGAAAATTCCTTTTTTGTGTGCTTTTGTCAAGCATCTTTCATTATCTTCTTCATTCGAACATCAATATTTATTATGAGTTCTTCTTCAAAAACAATTCAGTCCAAAGTGAACTTCCGATTGTCTCAGTGGACACGACCGACTATTACAGTATAAGAAGCGATGGAAGATAGAATTAACATTTAAATTCACTTAGGAAAAGCAGAACATCATAAAAGTGAAATTTTCGTCGCTTGATGTAACTTTTTTGAGATTTACGTGATTTAAAAAATTATCGATCACAGAATTTGAGGATTTTTGTGGTTTTTTTTAATGAAAGGGAGAAACACTATGAAATCTCTTCTAGGAGCACAGAATTGTACTATTGTAATTGTACTATCTGAATTGGATACTATGTATTGTAGTTGTAACTTGCTTGCTCCTTGTGATATATATGTATATACGATGAAACTGCTGATGTCTGCAATAGTTAAATCAAGCCTGCTCTCAACTTGATTGAAATAATAAATGTTGATAAAGGTCATTTAAAGATGATTATTTGATTTGAATGAAACATTACAGGGAAAACAAAATATGAAAAAATAAGAGGAAACAAAATTTAAAAGCGTTTGTATTCGAGATCACCAAATCAATCTTAATCCGGATGCGAGCAGCTTTCGTTTGTCATTGATTTTAAAACGCTGTTGTGCAGCTAGGTGAAACTAGCGTTCGAAACAAAAAGTTTCGTTTAAATGATAGAAAAAGGTCAAACATGACGGATAACGACGCGGTAGGTTCGATTTCTCAAGGATAAAATTAGGGCGAGTGTGTTGAAACAGTAAAAGAAAATAAGGAGATTGTGAAGTTTCATATACGAATCAAACGATTTATATCCATTAATAAAGTGTCGAGAGCCAACAAAGAAACGTTTTTAAGTGCTCGTAGTGTGAATTCATCAGATCGTCCAGACTTCAAGGTGAATCTCAGTTTTGCTAATACCCGGTTGGATTTATTCAACTTTCTCTTACCCCAATTATGAAACTGTTTCCTTTACATAAATCAGTTTTTTGGATTATGATAACTGTCATTTCTGGAATTCTGAATCAGCTAGCGGTAACAGCGTACTACAATCTACCAAATTCATGTACAATTCTGATTCGTTCAACCAAACAAATCAGCTGTTCAAAAACCGCGTTCTCGGATTTTGATTGAACTCGATGCTCATCCACTCTCACGATGAGAGGCTGATATCGTGAAGGCTTTGAAAAATGCGAAGATTTTGAAGCCATAAAATCAGTCGAGGGGACAATCAGCGCTGCTGAACTGTAAAAAAGCTTCCGGAAAAGTTTTTCATGTGTTTTTAATGTAATTTTCAATTGCGTGAGAGAGAAACAGCTTTGAAATCCGAGATCCAACAAAATTTCTAACCTGTAATGGAAGTCTATCATCTGAAACGTTGAACAAATCTGAAAAGATAGAACTCGAGGAAAAGCAGTGACTGTCAGATGACCGTGATGTAAATATATAGGATACCCCGCCCCAGGACATGGCTAATGAAAAAGCTTTGGTCACAAAATGAGCTCAAATGTGGTCCTACTTCGTAATTCACCAATTCAAGCATTTCTAAGGTGAGTGCCTAATCTTGTTTGAACGCACTGTTCGAATGCGTAAGAAAACATAGTAAGATAAAGTGGAAAAGGCTTCTTGTAAGAAGGGTCGGATAAAGCTGAGAAAAGTGAAGTGAGGAGTAATGGAAATATAAAACTGAGGAAGTAGATGGTGTGGAAGAAGAAAAGTGATATGCAGAGAACAAGAGAGAGATAGAAAAAAGTCTGTGAAAAAAAAGAAGAAAAGTCAATGTTTAAAAGAGATGGTAAGAGGAGATAATGAGAAGTGGAATAGAAACTAGTTGGTGAGCGTAGATGATGAGAGAAGAGCGGGGACAGGCAAAAAGAAACAGAGTTGTATATGAATCACATGAAGGAACAATCAAGAGCCGATGGCAAGTTGTAAAAGAAAAGCTATGCTTCTCACTGAGTACTCCTCTCAGAGATAATGGATATTGGCAAAAATGACTACCATTCTGCATAGTAGCTTGATTTTTGAAGCAGAGTGAATATCCGGACCAATCTAAAACAGTGGCTTGCCCTGGAATCATTCAACCATGATGCGCATTTCACCAACTCATTGTATACATATATAAGAAGGAAAGGGTGCAATCATGCCAACAGAAATTTTTCTGCGATGCTCCGTCAACTCATCGTTCTCCTTCTGATCTCAGTTGTCTTTTCGAATGCGTTCCTCTTCAATCTGCTCGGAGGCGGTGGAGGCGGTGGAGGAGGTGGAGGATGCGGTGGTGGATGTGGTGGTGGTGGAGGCGGTGGTTGTGGTGGAGGGTCAGTTACCGATGTTTCAGCTGTTGAGAATATCCATATAAAAGTCTTGTTACATACCCTCAGCGCAAAAAACAGTTGGAATCTTCAGAATAATTAGGATTCGAGTCTCTGAAAAGTGTTAAGAATACACTATTTTCATTTCCAACGAGAGGAAAAGGTTTAGTAAAAAAGAAAAATAATTTTCCTCCAGAAAATTGAAACGTTTTTTTCCTGATCCAACTACTGGAGAGAAAAAACAGAAGCCAAGCGTAAATTAAAGCATTTTATTCTACTCTTCTTGGGTTTGTTTAGAAGTTATTTGCATGACTGAAAATATGAAATTTTTTGCAGGTGCGCTCCTCCTCCTCCCCCACCGATGTGTGGATGCGGAAAATAAAAGGAATGACCTTTTTTGCATTACCGCCAGGATGACTTATTTTCAAAACTTCGTCCATTCGAATTTGATTTTCAATAAATACCTCATTTCAAAAGTTTTTTAAACAGATAAACCTATGAGAATCTACAGGAAAACCTTTGAACTAATTAAATCTCCGACTCATGGTAAAAAGCAGGCGAAGGAAAGGCGAAAAAGCTTCCAAAAACCACACTTTTCATCTTCAAAATCCACACAAACCTTGCTTACTACTCGTGTTGAGAAAGAAGAAAGGCTTTATTCAATAGCGTCCTGTGAACTAACTTTTTTTTACATCCAATAACCAAATCAGTTTTCGCAAATTTGTTAGTTTTAATCTTTTCTCTTTCGGTACTTTCGAAGACTTTCGAAGTTTTTGTGTAACAATGCAGAAAAAATTCAAAGTTTTAACGCTCCGGAATCTTCGAAAAAGGCAAAAGGCATTTGTGGTCATCAAAACAAACAAGTTAAGCTTTAAGTGATAGTTGAAGGCTTTTTTGAACAAACAGGAGTATTTGTTATGATTATAGTAACTCAGTTTTACATGAATGTTAGATGAAATCAGATGGTATTTTTTATACTTCATAACATGATTCAAAAACAATGATTTTGGCATGTGGGAGGGGGGCAAATACGAAAATTTTGAGACAGACAAGACTTATAGGCAAGAAAACTGTGACACAGACGAGACAGACAAGACTTATAGGCAAGAAAACTGTGACACAGACGAGACAGACAAGACTTATAGGCAAGAAAACTGTGACACAGACGAGACAGACAAGACTTATAGGCAAGAAAACTGTGACACAGACGAGACAGACAAGACTTATAGGCAAGAAAACTGTGACACAGACGAGACAGACAAGAATTATAGGCAAGAAAACTGTGACACAGACGAGACAGGACAAAATTCCTTGCTCCTAAAAGACAACTAGATGAAGAGCAAGAACAGCAGAACAGCTCATAGAAACGGACAGAAGGAACGTCTGTTAAACAGGGCGACGGCATAAACGGCCAGAGAGACGGAAACGACAAGAAAGAGAACAAAGCGAATGCCCGACCAAGAGAATAAGCTCGCCTTCTCGTACTTCGAGCATTGAAGCCTTCCATTGTGTAAAGGATAACTCTGCGTGGCGTCACTCGTCGCATACGAAGATGAGGAACAGATAGACTCAGCCGAAGTTGACACTTGATTCGCCCGAACACATACAAGGTCAAACATAACGAACGATACAGAGAACGCAGCCGATCAGGCTATGGGCAACCGGACAGAATGGTTTCGTGAGAGGTCATCATTCCTTTTCCCTGCAAGAACAAGTTTTTCTCGCCAAATCAACGTACTTTTGTGCTTCTTTAGTGTCAGTTAAAAATAGAACTTGGCTTACAAACAGCTTCATGTTTACTTAGTAATTGTTGCTCTCGGTTTTTTTTTTGACGTTCCGTGTTTTGAGTATGCGTATGAGAATACTATGAGACTGTTGCGAGGACCAATAATGATTTTATTAGGTTTTTAGGGTCTTATTCCCTGTAAAAAGGCAGCATACTTTGCGCCTTATCTTGCAGAAATTGGAATACAAAACGAAAAATTGGCTTTAAACGCTACGGTTTTAAAATTTTTCTTCATATGTGATCGTTTTGAGCATCAGAGACTATGATTCTTGAAAAAAAAAATTTTCAATACAAAAATTTTTTTACGTTTAAAAACTCTTTTTACAAAAAAAAAAACGCTTAGGCTTAGGCAAAGATTACGCTAACGAGGCCGTACGGCTTAGGCAAAAGATTACGCTAACGAGGCCGTACGGCTTAGGCTAACGAGACCGTATCAAAAAATGGCACTATGCACTGTCTGGCGTCTAGTATGCCCATGAGTATATAAGAGCCGGGTTTTACTGTTCATAAAATCTCATATATGCGTTGTTACTGTAAGAGTTCGACCCTGAATAGTACGCGCCCCTTCATCATCAAAAGTTTCATTGAGCCCAAGCTCCCCTGAATGATAAAAAAACATTGAATTTTTCATAATCACGACAAAATTGACGGTTGGTGAGTCAATTGGTGGTTCATGAGTCGATTTCTGTAATATCATTTTTTCGGCTTGGGCATAGAGTCATGCAAACGAGGCTTTAAGGCTTAGGGTCAAAACCCTCATGAAATATTCAGTCACGAAATTAATGACAATTGACTCTACAACTGCCAATTGACTCACCGAACGTTAGAGTGCCATTGGATAAAAATTTAATCATAAAGTCAATGAAAGCCTCAATAGTAGTCAAATGAACAATTCAAAAATTGCTATCGCAAAAGTCAAGGGTTACTTGAGACAAATATTGATAACTCGTATCTATAGATTCCAGGTTTTCGACAGAGGCCTTTACATCCTTTTTTAAAACTTGTAATAAACCATTCTTCGGACTAGCGAATTGTTTTTGAACTCTCAATTCGAGTGAGCGGTAAAAATAGACAATCGATGAGTGATTTTCACAGAAAAAGTTATTTGCTCAATTAAGAATAGTGATAGCCTTAATTGAGATCTAGTTTAGAAAGCGGATAAAGTTTTCTATACCCATCACTTATTTGTCCGAGGAACGTAGATAAGAAGAAGATTGCGTGGGTTCATCATTTTGAACCATCATTGAGCTGCATCCATGATATGTTGGCAGGATTTTCAACACTCTTTCACTTTTCAAGTTTTTTCTCCTTAATTGCAATGACCTCTGGCCAAGATTTAAAAAAGTCAGGGATCAGGGATGAAAGAGTTAGGGAAGATGGGCGATAGAGTTTTTATATGTGAAGAGGTAGACAGCGAGAGGTAGAGATAGATAGAGATTCAGACAAAAAAGAGAGAGTGGAAGAGAAAGAGAATTGAAAGAAAATACAACGAAGAGAAAAGAAGCTGAAATAAGGAAATGAAAGCATAGGCGAGAGAGATAGAATATTATAGTCAAAATGCTCTTTTGGTTCTACTAAACGCATTTTCAGTTACGCGTAGATGATCAGTGTCATCATTAGCTGGCTTTGGTCTACCAAACACACATTCATATTGACACTTTTTTATTACCAAAGGATAACTGGTTAGGTCATCACTAAAATGGCTGACAAACAGAGAAGAAATCGGGGTAAACTTGTACAAAAAATTGGAGTGGGCAAGTATAGCGCTGCTATGAATGATCCTGGTAGATCATTTGGTATCTCAAACTCAAATTGTAGAAGAGTCCCGTGATAAGTTTAATCCGAGCTTTGAAAATGTAGAGTTCATTTGAAGGCGAATAGTACTAATTTTATTCATAAAGTATCGGAGCTGAAGATCATTGGTTAACGAAAACGGACAGATTGATTTTATACTATCAAGCTGGTTCAAGTGATTTTGTGAGCTAAAATGCTCTTTAAGAAATTGATTTAGCTGATTCTTTATGCGTCAAAAATGAATTTACAAGAATCACCAATCAAAAAGGAAAACCACTATTCGATAAGATACTTCTCATTCTCATCGAGCTTCTTTTTACCTGAACCAGGAAAGTTCTCCCGGGTGAATTACGCTGATGACGCTTTAATCATTACAGAAACTACCTACTTGTTTCCTTTTTTCAAGAAGCTCTTCAACTCGATCGAGAACGCTCTTTCAGTTCTTGAAACCAGAGAAAGTTCCCTATCACTGACTTTAGAGATAGATTTATCGCTTCCCCACTATACGAATAACGAGTGGAAAGAAGTTGCTCATTCACGTTATGTTTAGCGTGTTCTTTCGCTCGAAAAGTGAGGGAATTGCGGCTAACTGCAGGATCGGGGAAGGGTATGTCCATCTTGAGAACGGTACATTCCCGCCATTTAGTTTCTATTGAGTCACGAAATCGTTCTACCAATGTAGCGGCTCTTCCGGATTGAGCCAATTTACGCAGAGAAGGGGAGTTTTTGGAAGGAATGAACGAAGCCAATCACAAGGAGAGGAGATCCTTCTCTGCAACTGCTCATACACTAAGTGCAGTCCACAACTTTCCTGTCCACTGCATTAGCCTGCAATTGGTAGTCGACTGCTTGCCCATTCCCACAATCGGTTACTTTCTGTCTCTCTTTCTTTCTTTCTTTCTCTCTATCTCTCTATCTCTCTCTCTCTCTCTCTCTTTCTCTTTCTCTCTGTAGCTCTCTCACTAACACTATTTTATCCTTCCATTTGTTTCTTCTCTGAACATTTCAGCTGTTCGTGGTACGCATATTGAACCTACCTTATATAAATTTAAACGTTAGAACGTGAGTTACTGCAACTGTCCATACATAATGACTTTCAGACAAAAATCAGTTAATGTATAATAATGAATCTACAAAAATAATAATGGCATCATGAAATGTCATTATATACATTGAATAATTATAGGCTGAAATTGATATAGAAAAAATGTCAAACAACCAACTTGCTAGTTGGTATTTTAAATGATAGGTTCAAGCTTTTTCACTGAATAGTGTGGTTCCATTGCAGAAAAACGAACAATTGAAACTACAAAAGTTGGAAAAAAAGAACTTGAAAGCGAAAACATTCCTTGGTTAAATGAATACAAAATATTTTCTTCTAGGTTTATCGCGTTTCCATTAAATGAATTATGCTTGGTGTCATATTTTTTTTTGAAATTCAGGTTTTCGTTTAGAAACTGATTTCGAGTCATAGAGCCTACGATTAGAATGTTTCTGATCAGTAAAAAGCTTTTAAGAACCAAAAAGTGGATTTTTGAAGTTTCCTTTTGACGTCACCTATCTTCGAATAAGTTCGTCTGGATGTACTCGCTTTCCTTCTAGGAATCAGTGAATTGATTCAGGTAACCTAGCCTAATGACAATGAAATATATTAACAATAAAAATAACAAAAATAATAATAATAATAATAATAATAATAATAATAATAATAATAATAATAATAATAATAATAATAATAATAATAATAATAATAATAATAATAATAAAAATAATAATAAAATAATAATAATAATAATAATAATAATAATAATAATAATAATAATAATAATAATAATAACAAAAATAATAAGAACAATAAAAATAATAATGATAATAATAATAATGATAATAATAATAATAATAATTATAATAATAATTATAATAATAATATTAATAAACATCTATAAAAAATTATAAATCAATAGAATAGAGGGTAACTACCACAAAGATCTTTTCAATCTTAGAACATGACACTCTATCAATAGGCAGCACTATTTCACGACTCGAGTTCTTGCAATTTCTTGAAACCTTTAAAATTTTCAATTTCTTTGAAAGAATCTCCAGTTTTTTTCCTTTTTGTATTTAATTTGGCAGTACACGCATTCACGTACTTCCTGAGGCATTGCAAATTTGGATTTTAACAAGGTATCATAGAAAGGGTGTGGCTACGACCCCCCTACCAAATCCTCTTTTACTCTCCTCTCTTTTCGACTACCCCCTAACCCTCCCCTGCTCCATCGCTCTCTCTCTCCTTACCGTTCCCACTTCCAAGCAATTGGGCGGAGGCGACAAGAAGTTCTTTATAAGCGCCTTCCTACCTACTAGAGACAGCAGTGCTCGTTCCCAGCAAAATGAAGTCTCTCATTGTGTTAGCAGCCATTGTCGGCCTAGCTCACTCCTTCCTCTTTGGCGGAGGTGGTGGCGGTGGTGGTGGTTGCGGCTGGTGAGTTACTTTTTTCGGGTGTAAGGAATAATGTTACGGCCTTGACGAAAAACCCAGAGTTTAATGAACTCCTTGATAGATTGTAGAAAATGAACATTGTTTGGATTTTCCGATTTGCGACTATTCAATTGTTGATGCTTTTTGAGGGTTTTTTTGTTTTTGGTTTGTCTGTTAATTTCAATCAATTACTGGGAACCAAAATGCACTTGAAGCGTTTTTCGAGAGGAAAGTTTTAGCTCGTTATATTTATTTATTTATTTGAAGTACATTTTGCAATGTGACAACACGAGGAAGACTCCTACTGACAAATTTAAATTAAATTAATTAAATTTAAATTAAATTAATTTAAATTAAACAAATTTATATCTTTAAAATGATTTTAAAACTTTTTTATTTGACACTGTTTTTTCAAAAAAATATATTTATATGAACTCATCAAATAAAATTATCCCCAGTTCATTAATTGACAAACTCTGATCAAAAGGCTGACTTATTAAACGTTTTTCTCAAGTTGAGAATAACAATTATATGTGTACATGATTTTCAAACGAAGTCTCATAAATTTAATAGAGCGTCTCATCCGTCTCGTTGAATGAGTCAGCGTCCCCTCCATGAAATTGAGCATCTCTTTAATGGAATGAGCGTCTCACTAATATCCCTTAATTATTTTCAGCGGTGGTGGCGGTGGTGGAGGCGGTTGCGGTGGAGGCTGCGGAGGTGGAGGCGGATGTGGAGGAGGTGGAGGCGGATGCGCTCCTCCTCCTCCCCCTCCCGTCGCTTGCGCTCCTGTCGGCGGAGGATGTGGGGGCGGTGGATACGGAGGCGGTGGAGGATACCAAGGTGGAGGTTACAGTGGTCCCGCTCAAGGAGGATGGAGCAGCGGCGGAGGAGGCGGTGGCTCATACGCCGCTGCTCCCAGCGGTGGTGGAGGATGGGGAGGTCCAGTCGGTGGAGGTTTGTTGTCCTTGATTCAACCCTTGGAAAGAGAAAATTGAAACCAGAAAAGTAAGCAAGTTTGAAGGGAAAGTATACAAGTTATCTTCTGATCGCTGACATTGAGTGACGGTATTACGTAAGAAGACAAGTCTCCTCCAAAAAAAGAAAAGAGAGAGAAAAGTGGGACGGATTGAAAGAGAAACTTTAGAGGAGAATTTGAGAGAGAAAAAGAGTGTGAGAAATAGGGAGACCAAATGCTGTCTTAGCTAATTTGTCTACGAAAACAAACACAATAAAGTTTTTTGACTGCGTCTCAAATAAAATCTTTTTTGGTAATTCATGAATACACTGTGAAAAATGCTTTTCAGAAAATTAAATCTACCGTTGCGATTGGAAGGTTTTTTAAAAAGATTTTTTTACTAGAATGAGAAAAATAAAACTTCCCCTATTATATATAAAGAAAAAATTGTGAGACAATTCCCTGGGTGAAAACAACATATTGTGAAGCGAAGGTGCGCTTGTTCAGGATACTCTGCTCCAGTTGGCGGTGGAGGAGGAGGTTAGCAAATCGTTCCACTACTCAATCTTTTTTCCTTTTCAAGGTTGACAAGAACTCTAAATTGTTTGTTGAACGAGTTTGAAGCGGATGTTTATGTGTGCCACTTGAGGTTACGCACCCGCAGGCGGAGCTTCTTATGCGGGCAAGTAAGCGGAAGAGATGGTTGCCATCAACGCAGCTGCGGGCCGCTCCCTGTAGAAAGAGGCGCTCTCGTATGTCTCTCTGGCCGCGCTGCTATCACAGAATCTCAGCGCTAAGCAGCTTTATTTGTATAGTTCTAACTTTATTCATCAAGTTTTTTGAATGTGTTCCATGAAGTCATTAAATCAGTCTTATTCATACTCGTTGCATTTCACAAAGCATGCACACGTAAGTAACAAACCATGAAACGGACGTCAATGGGAATTCAAAGTTGAAGGTCAAGAGAACAGGGCATAAAAAAGGAAAAAAAGAGAAAAAGAGAAAGAGATAGATAAAGAGAAAAAGAGAGAAAGAAAATTGTATGAGTTTTGATTGTATGAGAAAAATAATAAGATAAGAAAGATCATTAGAGATATGAAAAAGAAAATGAAGATGGAGGGACAGTGAAGTAGAATGTAATATATATCAAAAGATACCTAAAAAAAGGATTGATGTGTACATATTACAAGATATTCAAAACATCTTTTAGAGAAAAGTTCTATGAAAAAAAACCAAGATAAGGTTTCAAGACAAACGAAAATTCTTGTTCCAGATTAAAACAAAAACTTCTTTTCTTACCAATTATAAAAAAACTTTGAATGATTAGATGAAGAAAAAAAGCAAATTTTCAAATCAAAAGCAAATCAAAAAAACTTTCACAAGTTTTCAAAGTGTTCAGATGTTTGGACTTGAACGGTTACAAAACCGTTTACACCACTTACATCAGACCACTACTTGAATATGGTACAATTATTTTCTCTCCGAAAGTCCGCAGTAATAATTCGAAAAGGTTGGAATACCTTCAAAGACTTTTCACAAAAAAAGCTTATTCTCGTTGTGGAAGTATTAGGTTGAGCTATCCCCAACGTCTCGCTGAATTAAATTTGGATTCACTAATCATTCGACGACTCCGTTCTGATTTTTTGGTAGTTTTTCGTCTACTTTCTGATAGAGCGGATTGTCAGACGTGCAAAAAAGAGCTGAAGTTAAGAACTGAAACCAATCTCCGCACTTCAGACCGAACCTCCAAATTAACTCTGATGAACTTTAAACGATACAGTGATCGACATTATTTCTTTTCTAGAGCAATTGCTTTATGGAATAAAGTTACAGATAATTTCAAAGAGATTCAAGATATCGAGGCATTCGGCAAGGCTCTAGAAGAAATCGACCTCTCGAATGTCATAGCTTTACCGAACTTTCTGTTGTCAAACAGCAAGAGTAGACACCAACGAAAATTGACCGTCTTATTCCTCATTATTCTTCTTCCTATTTCATGATTCCATATAAGCGATGGCCTTACAAGCTATCCTATGGTAATAAAGAACTACAAAAAATGAAAAGGAGTGAGCCAGAGAGAAGAGAGAAACAAAGAAATTAATAGAGAGGAGGGAAGAAAAGACGAATAGGAAAAGATTCTGAAGCTCTAGTTTTTAAATTAACAAGTTTAATGAAGATGAAAAACAATGTTTGGAAACCAAAACCTTTAAAAGTCTCTCTACTTCAGCCTCCGGCCAGATTTCATCGGGAACCAAGTTTCGAATCGTTAATAAACATATATGAAAACAGTGAAGATCGAATGAAAAGGAAACTGATCAAAAAATCGCACAGAAGATAGTAGTTTGTTACCTATCTGTGTTTTTTCTCTCCAACTTTCGCTTAGTTAAGCAAGAATCTTCGAGTCTTTGTTTTTATATAAAGGGTGATCATTATATTTGATGACACAGATTTTACCGCATATTTTCCTTTGATGCCAGCAAAATTCTCCTTTCTTCTCAATAAATTTTATTATCTGTCATATAGTAATATTATATAACTTTAACTCGGAATGACCACTTCTTTTGTGAATGACAGCCTAAGGATGACGGGGGTAGGCAGACACCGCGGACCGCAAATCCTCCCGGGGATTTCGGTTTCATGCTCGCTCAAGCGAAGTCTTGAGACTGGAAAACGAAATGTGGGTTTGAGCGCAAGCTTCACTCTCCAGGATGGACCAGATGGAGTAGTCCATTGGATTCAAATCTGGATTATAAGCAGGCCATTATTTGGCGGCGATGAAAGAGGAGAAGTTTTGTGATATCCACTCTTGTGTATACTTGCTGGTATGAGCAGGAACTTTCTCCTGCTGGAACGTCCAGTTCCGTGTCCCGAAGTGTCTCTGGGCCCAAGGCTTCACATGATGTTTGAGGATGTCCGAGTACACTTGCGAATTTTTTTTGCCTCTTTTTTGACGAAAAAGAGGGGAGTTCGACCCGTGGAGCAGGTGCCAGCGAAAACCATGATAGATTCCGGATGGGAAGCAAGTGAGACTGTTTGGCCGCCAGTTTCAGCTTCTTCAGAAGACTGAGCAAGAAATCTATCTTTTTTTTTGTTGTAGCTCCTCTCTACGGTGAACGTCTTATCTCTCCAGTCACGGTCCGAGCAAGGAGAGCAGGGTTATTATCGCGCCGTGCTTCCTGCTGCTCAGGAGTTAGACCATGACGCTTCTGATACTTGTATGACTTCATACCAAGCTTTTTTCGAGCACCATTCCACATCGTACCGTATGACGTATCCAGTTTTTTAGCCATTTTTCTGATGCTTCTGCCTTTTTTGCGGTTCAGGCGTTGCTTGACGATTTTTGTGATACGGGAGGTGGCAGCGAAAGTTGGACGACCACAGCGTGGACGATCAGTGAGTGTACCTCGTTTGAGAGTTTTATGCACAGTCTGACGGGCGATCCCCACATGAGCACACTTCAATAAAGTGATCCACTCAAACAAAAAACTTCTCTTAAGTTTTTGCTTTTCTAAACCACTAATTCATAAAAAATTTTCTAGAGCGTTAAAATCACAAAAATTTCAATAATATATTACACTAACAAAGTAAAAATTCGTGGGATTATTCGAATAAGTATTTTTTTTTTTGTTTTACACATCATGTGCTCAACGACTGTCACAGACACAGGCGAGCTACATATGAAGAAAAACGCTCGTAGAGACAGACCTCTATAATGTCAAATAATTCCTATAATTTTCCGAAGTCTTGTCTTTCAAGTTCCTTCACAATCAACGAATTTTTGATGCTGAGGTTTTTTGAAGAAAAAAAATCAAATTCTATTGCAAAGTTTAACCGTCTTCTTTTCGAAAATAATTACGATGCTCTTCTTCTATGAATGTTCCGCAATCTTTTGATGTTGAAGCCATTTTGTTCCATTAAAGGGTGCGCCAAATGTTCACGGGGACGAATTTGTCATTTTGTATTTTTTTGTTTGGTGTAGCGGTCGTTCAATTTTTTTTGCATGTATCGTAATGATAACTTTGCAAATATACGGGGAAATGATAAACGTCTACCTATGTGTTAGTGAAACGTCTACATAAATTAAAAAAAAACATGTCAGCCTTATTTTGTGCAACTTCTACCTATTTTTTCAAACACGTCTACCTTTTTTAGTGAAACGTCTACCTTTTTTAGTGAAACGTCTACCTATTTTGACAAACAAGTCTACCTGTTTTGACAAACTTGTTTACCTATTTTGAAAAAAACACGTCTTCCTATTTAGAAAAAACTTGTTTTTTTTCGACATTTTGATTTCGTGCGACGTCAACCTTCTGTCGGGCAACGTCAACCTATAACTTTTTCTTGTCTCTGTTGACTTTCCGCTGTATCTAATGACTTTCTGCTGTTTTTTTTCATGATGAGAAAGAGATTTTATTCATGAAAACTCCCTTCCCCCTTTTCTCCTTAGGGCTCCCCCTTCCCCCTCCCCCCTCCCCCCCTGGGGCCCCTACCCCCCTTGCTTAGGTAGGGCCCTCTTCCTCCCCCTTCCCCCTTTAGGCCCCCTCCCTTCCCTGCTTAGGTAAACCTCCCTCCCCCTCCCCCCTTTCTTTCCCCCAAAATTTATAAAGATAATTTAAAAAGAAAGAGAAAGAAACAGAACAAGTAAGAAAAAAGAAAGATAAAAAATAAGAAAGAGACAAGTTTGTCAAAATAGGTAGACATGTTTGTCAAAATAGGTAGACATTTTTGTAAAAATAGGTAGACGTTTCACTAAAATAGGGAGACATGTTTGTCAAAATAGGTAGACATGTTTGTAAAAATAGGTAGACGTTTCACTAAAATAGGTAGACGTTTTACGAAAATGGGTAGACTTTGCACGAATTTAGGCTGACGTTTTTCAAAATAGGTAGAAGTTTTTCAAATCAGGTAGACGTTTTTCAAAATAGGTAGACAAGAAATTGTCGTCCCAAAAATAAGAAGATAAAAAAGGAGATTTCCTCTCTTGTATTGAGATAACTTTCATGCGAATTATGCTTTTTCGCTTTGTTTTTACCAATTTCGTTCTGCTTTAGGGTAATTGCATATCGCTGATGATGCTTTAAATAAAGCGAAACGTCCGAACTCTTTTCACGAAACCACACCACATCTCTTCACGGGCACGACAAAGACTTTAACTGTTCTCATTCTTACTGTAATGTACGGAGAACTAGATGGAACCGTTAGATTTAATGGTGCTTCATGTCCCATGACATCGAAAATAAAGCGTTCGAAGACTTCTTCAAAGTTTAGAAAGCACCATGAAATGAGCCTGAAACGGAGAAAGGGGCAAATTTTCAATCGGAAAAAAGGTATTTGTTCAAGTTTTTAAGTTTTTTCCCAACATTCAGAATAATAAAAAAACTAATCGAAAAACCTTTGGACTTTTTTTCCCTGCATTTGATAGTAATGCAAATTCAAAAGCTTTTCGAGGAAAAAAACTGATCCACTTCCTATGAGGTATTGTAAGCTTCTACGACACACTAGTATTTTTCTCGTACTCTCCTGGCATCAATAGTATTTCAGTGTTTTATCGTACAACAGATTTTTCATTCAAGAGCCTATATCTTATTGAATTGATCAGAAAAATTAGAAGCGTATTCGATCAGAATTATATTGCAGGCACTTTTGAAGAGCGAGCGTCGAATATTGTTTGAATAAGCTTCTTCAAAAAGTTTTACTGGTTTGGTTGACTTTCTCCTCTATCGTTTCCAAAACCGAATGATCGCAAACAAATACTTGTTTTAGAAATAATTTTTATTCTTCACCCTCCTGGAGCATGAAAATATGAATATGCATTGGTTAATAATCAGAAATTGCAATAGAATACAGCCGTTAATAAGTAAATGTATGTCATTATTGCTAACGAAGTTTCTTATTTTCCTGCGGGGGCAACGGCGTATACGTAGGGTCCTTGAACGGTTTGGTAAACCGGAGCAGGAGGAGGGGCAGGAGCAGCACATCCGCCACCGCAAGGGGGAGGAGCAGGAGGGGCGCATCCACCGCAAGCAGGAGGGGCAGGTGGCGCACAGCAAGGAGCAGGTGGCTTGGGGGCGCAGCAAGGATTAGGAGGCGGTTCACAGCAAGGCTTTGGGGGCCTGCAGAGGAAAATAAGTTAGGTTTGTAGAGTTAGAAAAAAGTTCTTTAGGCTTTCGACGTTTTTAAGTTTCTGAGTTCCTGCATTTGTCAGGTCCTTGAACCATTCGTTCCATTTTGTTCAAATAAGCTTTACCTCTCAAGGTGAAAGATTCAAAGGCATCACGATGGACATGAACAATTAATAGTACCATTTGCTCTTTTTTTCCTTTCATCAACTTAGCCAAAGCATCTTCTATTTACCAAGTATCAGACACCAAAGCATCTTCTATTTACCAAGTATCAGACAACTAATGCTGATTATATCCACATAATGCCACCTATTTTTTGCTTGTGACTTCTCCTGGATGACTACCTTCGAAGCACTCTAAACTTGGAACTCCTCAACCGTTATTGGAAACCCCTTCCCAGATAAGAAGGGGTTTCCAATAACGGTTGAGGAGTTGCTCTTATTGGTACTCTAAGTATGTTTGCAATCCAAAGTTGGCCCTGACGGTGGGCAACATGCAGCTCCGCCTCCTCCTCCGCCGAGGCCACCGAAGAGAAACGCATCACTAACACCGAGAAGAGCGACGAGGGTGACGAGGGCAATGGAGCGGTGCATCTTTGGTAGTGAAAACAGAAACTGAAATTTATTGAACTTTGACAGAGCGAATTAGAGCGAATAAGTTTAGAATATTTTCCGTAGAGACTTTGATCAGGAAACAGGAGTGTGCGGGAGTTTTTTGTAAGCAGAAAAGAAGAGTTCACAGAAGTTACTGGAGAGAAAAAAAGAGGAGTATTCGGAGCTTACCCAAATATACTTGGGGATTCCTAAGAGTATTTGGGGCTATCTAAGAGCAGAAAAGAGGAGCTATATGTATTTGAAGAATTTGCTAAAAGCCATTCACGAGCATTAAAGAGGAATATTTGAAGACCTCATCGGGTTAAGCATTGAGGGCGAATCAGAAAGTGTGACTACGGCTCCCGGCTCTCGGCCTTATATATTGCTTCCGATGAAGTTCGTGACACAGATCGTAGACTAAGAAAAACTCAAATGAATTGAACAAAGGATCGTTGAACAAAAACCGGAAACACGAGAGGGTGAGAGTCAGAAAGGGTGAAAGCTGTTGAGACACAGGTGCGTTTAAGACTTCGGATAACTTGATGTAGTATATCTTTCTAGGACCATCCTTACCAGTCACAAAACTGTATACGGGTTATTCTACAATAATTAACGATGAAAAACAGTATAAAAATTATGGTAAACAGGTTTTCAATAGCCTTTTTTTGAAGTTTTGTCTACGCATTAGTGGGCGTTGCTTGTTCATGTGGATTGAGCTGTCTTTGTTTATTGAGATAGAGTGCCAATACAATCGAGATTTTACGCACGGTGCGATCCGGGTGTGAAAAAACAGGTACTAGGTTCTATCAATTTCATAAATAAGACAACTAAAAAGCAGAAAAAAAGCAATTGGATATACAAGGAGAGGAAAAGAGATGAAAGTAGATAAGAAAGAGATGTAGAGAGACAAGAGGAAGAAAAAGAAAGCCTAAGATGAAAGAAAGTGATAAAGAGTGAGAGTGAGAAAGAGAGAGAAAGAGAGAGAAAAGAGAGAGAGAAAGAGAGAGAAAGAGAGAGAGAGAGAGAGAGAGAGAGAGAGAGAGAGAGTGGAAAAAATGTTTTTTTGTTGTCTATAACTTTATCAACTCTCCACTTTTTCTGCCACAAAGCTTTTCTTATTTTTGTTGGCTTGTCTCAGTGAAGCTTTCCACTCAAATGAGGTTAAAAGTTTTCAATGCTTCTACCGAAGTGCGAAAGGCTGAGTGCCCTACTTTCGAAGCTGCACTTCCTTTCGTCCAACAAACGATTCAACTGCAACTGCGATCGAGTGTTTGTAGGAGAGAATAAGGTTTTCGTTTACTGTCTTTAGACCATCATTATACTTCTCTGTGTAACTTCCAACGCTTTGTGTTACTCAGACAGAATGTTTGGTTCCTGTAATAATAAAACCTTTTTGGCTTTTTTCAACCGTGTAAGGCTTCCTTTCACGCCATCAACGCCATACAATCGTAACCTTTTTTCTCCTTCTTTAAAAGTTTTAAAACTTAGAACTGAAAAACATCATCAGACAAGATTAAAAGTTGAAAAAAGAAAGAATTTTTCAAACAAGGTTCAACAACGCTAAAAAAAATTTTAATAGACCTGCCCGTTTGTATGTATTAGCTAAGATTCAGAGCCTAAATAGAATATATGAAACCTTCTCAATTACATTCCAAATCGCCATCAAGCAATGCGTTGCTATTATAAAAAAATTTCTAAACAGCTCAACAAAAACACTTTGGAAAGTTTCTCAATTTGAAAGAATATGTGTTATTGGTCTTTATCAATTAGAAAAACGATACGAAAGTCTCGAAAAAACTTGAAATCTCCCGCAAAAACATTGGAGAAAATATATGAATGTTAAAAAGTTGTCGAATGTGCATATCCTTTTAGTTAATTCAACATCAAAGAGAAGAAGATAATTCCTTGGCTATTTCTTCGTTAGAGAAAGCTGAAACTTTTTCCGATCAATTTTCTTCAATCTTTGTGAATGATAATAATTGCACTCCTCTCTTTGTGAATAGAACTAACAGTGTTTGTGAAAACATAGATTTTTCCCCATTTATTGTTGAAAAATTTCTCAAAAACATGGCTTCTAAAACTTCTCTATCCTTTGATAAAATTCCTTCCATCTTATTGAAAAAGTGCTGCACATCACTCGCATTTCCTCTCTCGCTAATATTCTCCGCCTCTTTCGAATCTGCACATTTACCCAATGCATGGAGACAAGCAATAGTCAAGCCAATATTCAAAAAAGGCAGTAAAAACAATCAAGAAAACTACAGACCCATTTCAATAACAAGTAGTATTGGTAAATGCCTCGAGCGGATGATTAAGCATGAAATCACTAAATTTTTGAACGAAAATTCTCTGCTTTCACCGTATCAATATGGTTTTCGTGAAAATAGAAGCACAGTCCTCCAACTCCTCTCTTTTCAGAATCTTTTGCACAAACTTCACACACAAAACGTTTGCTGTGACGTACTTTATTTCGATTTTTTTAAAGCTTTCGATACAGTGAGCCATATAAAACTTCAGCAAAAACTATCGTCTTATGGTAGAAGCGGCAAATTGCTCAATTGACTCAATGCATGGCTTGTTGATAGAGTGCAAAGTGTACAAGTAGATGATGCACTTTCTTCTTCAGTTTCGGTTATCTCGGGAGTGCCCCAGGGTAGTGTTCTTGGTCCTCTTCTCTTTCTTATATTCATCAATGACATTGCTGACTCATTACCTGCTACACCTTTTCTTTTTGCAGATGACTTGACACTCTTGGTAGTCGTTGATGATAATTCGTCCTATATTAAAATTTTCGATTGTCTAAGAATCATAGAAAACTGGCTTACTGCGTGGCAAATGACTGTTAACGTTTCTAAATGCGCTGTATTACATTTCGGAAAATCGAATCCGCGCACCTCCTATACTTTTTAGGGCAGCCATTGCACACACCCGGGTTTATTAAAGATCTTGGAGTGATAATTTCAGACAACCATTCTTTTTCTAATCATATTACTGACATAGTTAATAAAGCAACTAAACGTGTAAACTTTATTTTTATAGCAATAAAATCGTGTAATCCCATAGTTTTTACACATGTTTACAAAGCTTACATACGTTCTATTTTAGAGTATGCTTCCCCTGTATATGATCCACACTTGTTATACGAAAAGCGTATGCTTGAAAATGTCCAGTATCTGTTTTTAAGACGTCTTTTCTTTCGCTGTAATATACCATGGACTTGTTATAGACTAGCTTGTGAAATGTTTGATTTGCAATCTTTACTGGATAGAAGACAAATAGCAACTTTTCGATTACTACATTATATTTTGATCGGCTCATCCGATGTTTTGATCACTGATTTTTTCTCTATCAATGAATCAAATACTCGTGGCCTCTCAAATAAGCTTTTTCCGCTTGTTAAAGCTAGTGACAACATTACTGCTCATTCGTTTTCTAATCGTACGTATGCAACATAGTCAACAACATGGATGATAGCATTCTTAGCATTTCTTCTGAATCATTCTCTAACCGTGTATTGTTGATAATTCCACGTCAGTATTTAAGATAAGATTTTGTTTACAAATTTAATTGGAATTTCATTTCATTTCATTCAATTCTATTTTTATTTATATACGAAAGCAATGTGAGTGCAATGCTTTTCGCTGGATACTTTGTGATTGTTTGTAACATCTGTAATGATCACGAGATAAAGATGATGAAGATCTCTGCTTAGGCGAACCACCGTAACCTGAAAATAAAAACCTTTCCGCTCAGCAAATTGAAACTTTTTACAAGACTATAACTATAACTGATATCGCTTTTCCAACTGTCGTTACCCAGCTTTTATTACTGTACCCAATATTGACTGAATCATATCTACTCATATCTTATTACTCATATACTTCCAATAATAAAAAACCTCTCCGTATCTCAACCGTATGATTTGTTTGAAACAGGCTGCTCTGTATCGATCACCTTCATAAGCCAGGTTTTTACACAAAGATCTACTTTACGGTAGCTGCTCGCGAAAATGCCAGTCTGCCGACAGAAAGGAAAAAGCATTGTGGAACTAAATTCCTAATGGATTCATTTCCTTTAAATAAATATTTATCAAGCGTATGATTTGGCACGATGTGTTCGAATTACTTGAGGAACTCGCCTGAATCAGTTTCCTTCATTACGGTTTCAGGTTGTGACACTTATAATAAATAATTTCGAAAACTCAAGCCCGTGTTTTTGGTGCGTTGTAACTTAAGCTCCGTTGACAGGTTTTCTAGGGCACACTAAAATTCCACTGCGGTCTCTACACTTATTCGAGTATGCAACCTTGTCTTTTGTCTGACTAGAGTTTTGCCGTGAACACTTGCTTTTGATCATAAACGATTTACCAAAAAATTTATCCGTGCATGCGTACAGAGTGGAATCGCTCTTCGACGAGCAACGCGAAAAGTTGACAAATTCACAAGCAGATTAAGCAACAAGTGGGACCTTCTGTTTTCACATCTCAAACTATTTTGCGCAAATGGGTAAAAATCGCCCGGAAGTGAACAGACCTACATACCTTCTGAATACAGATCCGTCGTGTGCTCTACTTTTTGGAAAGGAACTAAGGAATGATAGGTCTTGTTCAACGTTTAAAAAACATTCACAGAAGAACCGATCTACAGTTGAACTACAAAAAAGGTAGCACTTCTTGAAACTCACGACACTGGATGATACAAGCAGATCAGACAAAATTAATCGAATCCCGGACCCTAAATCCAGGTTTCCTTCTAACAACTATAGCTGCATGAGTATATATATATATATATATATATATATATATATATAGCCCAGGGGCGCTAATCAAGCGTTTTATACAGCCAGATGTGCTTAAGAAATATTGCAGGGCACAGTAGTGGAAAGTTGGAACAAATAATCTAGTGAAGCTAAATAATTTTTAAGCTCGTTTAGAGAGTGCTTAAAAATCATGTCATTGCTAGTGTTGAATTACCTAAGTTCTGAAGTAAAAAACCAAGTAAAGTTCATTAAACGAAATGGGGAGAGCAGAGATGAAAGTGTGGAGCGACTTCGTACTCCCTTCGGTCAAGCAGTCTTTGTAAACAAAAAATAGTGTCTGACCTGCTTGTATTCTTTCACAGAACTCATGTTTAAAATCATCTAATTAAAAAATAAAGAATTGAAAAATTAAAGGAAAAAATAATGATATTTTGTTATCATATCCGCTTTGTTAGATCTCACTCTGTAACCATGGAAAAGAAGTATGAGAAAACGCGTTTTTCTTTGAATTTTTTTTCTGAATTTTTGTCGCAATGCTATTTGTTGCAATTAGCATGATTCTCATTTTTCACTTGCCTGTTTGGAAACAACGATGTCCAACCTTAACCTGGCGGCTAGAAAAATGGGTTGGGGACATATCCTCTAAAAGTCATTCACTTCCAAATGTTTGAAAGAACAGAAGGTGCTTGACAAAAATTATAAATCTTCGTAGGGAGTATGACAGCAATACACTGAATATCGGGGAACTTCAACGGATAATCTTGAAATTATCTTTCACAAAACAGTCTTTAATATTTATAATGTTGTGAAATGTTGAGATAGAGAAGAATTGAGGTAGGAAGAGTCTTTATTGACGACCCACCAGGGGTGAATATGAATCCGAACACAGTGAAGAAATCATTAATTGTTTTGTCATCATCCATCAAACAACTTTTTACTTTCCTGCGGGGGCACTCGAGTATACCCACACCGGAGCAGGGGGCAGGGCAGGGGCGGCACATCCACCCCCGCAAGGGGGAGGAGCAGGAGGGGCGGCACATCCACCCCCGCAAGGGGGAGGAGCAGGAGGGGCGCATCCACCGCAAGCAGGAGGGGCAGGCGGCGCACAGCAAGGAGCAGGTGGCTTGGGGGCGCAGCAAGGATTAGGAGGCGGTTCACAGCAAGGCTTTGGGGGCCTGTTGAGAGTTTTTTTAAGGTTTATTAGCTAGGAGAGTGTTGATTACGTTTACGAGGTCATAATCTGATTTTTTAAGAAAAATTTTCAGCTTTTTCTTGTATGATGCTCATAAATATTTTCTTTCCCGTAAAGTTGGACAAGCCAAGAGCGTGAACATTTTTATCAACCAAAAAAGTTTTCTTCATAAGGTTCATAATGGGTTTGTCTTCTTTTCTCTTTTTATTTAATTTTCAACGCCTCTGAAAAAGTCACAGCTAGACTAATTTGAGCTAATTTTGCCTGTGAAACTAGACGAATTCCCCCAAAAATCATTCTAAAGATGTACTGTTTTATTAAGAAAAAAACCTTCTTTTGATCAAATGTTTGATGCAATGATCACGAGAGAACTAAGACAGGTTTATACAGGCCTATGTTAAAAACTCAGCTCAAAGACAGATGAATAGAGCCTCCCGAAAGACGATTAATTATCCTACTCGGTATTTCAAGTATGCATGCAACCCAAAGTTAGCGACTGACGGTGGGCAACATGCAGCTCCGCCTCCTCCGCCACCACCGAGGCCACCGAAGAGAAAGGCATCACTGGCACCGAACAGAAAGACGAGGGCGACGAGGGCAATGTAGTGGCGCATTTTCAGAATTGAGAACTGGAGAACGAAAACTTTGGAAAAGGAATAAGATCGGCATGATAAAAACCAACGAAAAAAAATTATCGAAAAGAATTGTTCATGGTTTTGGATCATGAAATTAGGATATCCGGGAGCTATTTCGAGAAAGATATTTTTTTTATTATTGTCCGGGAAGCTACTTAAGTGTAGAAAAGACAAATGATTGTGAAGCTCGGTGGAATAGATGTTAAGGCGAGGATAAGAAGCTCGGTGGAATAGATGTTGAGGCAAGGATAAGAAGTGGCTTTCCTCCCGGCTAAGGCCGTCTTTTATATGTCTGCTGCCGATGAAATACGTGTAACTGACCGTTGACTTAGAAAAACTGAAATAAATTAAACAAAAGATTGTTGAGAGAACAAAAAAATAAAAGGAGAAATACAGAAAGCTGTGAGCTCGAGTTTGAGGAATCAAGAAAAAGCTTATGGGTTGAGTACTTCGAATATTCATGTTCTACATCTACAGGATTGTGAATACCAATTATCAAAATTTCTTATCTACTCCACTATTATTTTGTGTATGGTGTAGTACAGCGTTTACGAGTATTTTCGAATAGTTTGTTTTAACTATCAAGTTATTAATTTCTTCACTTTAGCGGCTTTGTCTCACCATCGTAAGTTCCGCTTTTCGAGAAAAGGTGTGAGGAAAAACTGCCTTTTTGTCTGAGATGAGTGTCAATCGGAAACACGCGTGACAAAATCCAGGTTGAAGAAACAGGTACAGGGTTCTATCACTTCCATAAATGAGAAAACAAAAACAAAGAAAGTTAACGGAAAGCTAGAAAAATAGAGAGAGAGAGAAGAAGAAAATTATGAAAAGAAAACAAAGACACAGCAAGGAGAAAAGGGAAATAAGTATAAGGTGGGAGAAAGAAAAGAAAAAAGAGTGCGAACTCGTTAGCACTCTAGACCGTATCAATCGAATCACAAAGCAGATGCGATTTAGTTGCGTAAGGGCCTACATCAACAATATCCATTCTTTGTTCCATCTTCCTGTTTAACCGGGATTTCTTTTTCGCATTGTTGATCCATATTTTTCCCTTGATATTTTTCTTTTTTCTGATCTTTTCAACCCGCACTTTTTCACACTTTTTGGAAATCGCTTTCTCGTGCCTTTGTAAAGATTTTTTTCTTCCAGTTTTTTCTCTTTTCTAATTTTCTCTAATTTCAATCTCTGATGGAGTATATATATCAAACCACAAAATATAGCCATACCCGCTCTCAAGTCTCGAGTCGGATAAGCTTTCGAACTTCTCGGTAACTCCCGACTTTGAGATGCGTTTCACGGTTGCCATCCTTACCCTTCTCGGAGTCACTGATGCCATTCTCTTCAATGCCCTAGGCGGTGGAGGTCCACCTGGAGCTGGTTGTTGCCCCCCGTGAGTGGCCAACTTCGGGTTGCATAGGTTGAGGGCTGAGTAGCAGAAGATCTCACACCTTTGTTCAGCTATCTGTCATTCAATTGACTAGTCTCTTCTAATAGAAGAAATTTCCATCCGAGTATATATATATCAAACCTCGGATGGACATTTCTTCTTTTGAAATTCTGAAATTCTGAAATTTTTCCTGAAATTTTTCGATTAAATATTTCCGTTCTATTAAAGCGAATGCAATATAAGACTTCTTAAATTTTTCCGATAAGATTATTTCAAGACAAATATTAAAGGGAAAAAAGAATTTGAATGATACTTGCTCTTTCTAATGGTAAGGCTTCCGAATTGTATGATTAAAAGTGTCGAAAAATTACGTGTATGAATTGGCTAATGAAAACTCTTTTCACAGGCCCCCAGCTCCCTGCTGCCCTGCCCCTGCCCCTCCTCCCAATCCCTGTTGCTCCCCTCCCAAGCCCTGTTGCCCTCCTCCCAATCCCTGTTGCCCTCCTCCCAACCCCTGCTGTCCTCCCCCCAATCCCTGCTGCCCACCTGCTGCTTCTCCTGCACTTCCTGATGCTGCTCGAAATGCTCTCGCTCCTCTACTGAAGTTCCTTTCTTCTCTTGCTCCGGCTGCCGGCGCACTTGGTGCACTTGGTTCTCCTAACCCCTGCTGCCCCCCTCCACCAAATCCTTGCTGCCCTCCTCCACCGAACCCTTGCTGCGCCCCTCCAGCCGCCCCTTGTTGCGCCCCTGCCACTCCTGCACCTGGATGCGCCCCAGCTGCTGGATGCGGAGCGCCTGCGCCTGCCCCTGCACCGGCCGGTTACTGGTACTACGCATCTCAGCCTGCCCCTCTACCCCCTGCTCCGGCACCTGCTGCGCACGGACGCTACTACGCAGTTGCGCCCACAGGAAAATGAAGGAAAAAATCTGCTAATAATATCGTATTTAATATATCAATTGTATTGTTGAGTTTGATCTTCACCCCTGGTGGGCTGCAATAAAGACTTTTCCTTTTTTAACTGTTCAAACAGCAGAATGTGTTTTAATAAGTTGTTCTAAAAGCAGAGGAAAATTTTCAAGTAATCGTACATATATGAAAAACTTTATGTTCCAAGACTTTTTGGTATCAAGATCCATTCCAGGATCGTTTAGACATATGCAATTATTGTTCTCAATGGCGTCCTTCAGGTTTTATGTCTCCAGTTCTTCGTTTCAAAGTTTGTCTCAAAGCAAAACTTCTTTTGCGAGAAAGCAGGGACTTTTATCGCAAAGGATCTTGTTGAAGTATGGGGCATATATTCGCTTCATTGGCGGGTGGTAAGAAACAGCCTGATTTAAAATAGCCCACAGCCTCTTCAAACGTACAATTTCTCAGACCCGTACAGCAACCTTTTTTTCTCCCCAAGTGATGATTTTTTGAACAAGTTCCCGAGTGCGATAAAGTAAATTAGTCTTGGGAAACATCTTCGTGTCGATAAAGACTCTTCTGAATCGGGTGCTTGAGAAAATAAAAAAGCAGAGGAGGTGCGGCTACACGTGGATTCTCCCCGGCCAACGTAGCAGGAGAAGAGGGCGGACATCAGTTTTGACATGAACGATGCCCTCACGTCAACGCCGCTTCTTACAAACAGGTTTCTGAAGGTGAAAACGATGGTGTTAAGAAAAATTGACTTGAAAGACTTGCAAAAGAGAATATATTCAAAAAAATTCCCCGTTTACGCAAGCCGAATCAACTTTGTTGGTTCTGTCAAATAGCGCTTGTTTATTTATTATTTAGTTATTTTATCTACATCATACGATGCAAAATCAACGCTTATTACAACTAAAATTCGAGCACAAACATTGAATAAGAATACAAATGAGATCATCAGCACTCAAGTAAGCGAAACACCTCTCCTATATTATTCCATCGACATCCTACAATGCAAGATTATGGTGAGACACACCATACATACATACAAAATGATACATACAAAGTATGGCTAGAAGTAAGGAAAATTTCTAAATGCTACTGATTATTTGCCCATTCACTGACCACATTCTCGTTACGGAGACGACTTATGAACTGCTCTACTGTTCCTGAATTTAATATTTCATTCGAGATTCCGTAAAACATTCTTGAAACCCGTAAACAGAAACAATTGAATCTAGGAGGGGAAGAAGTACATTCAATTGCAATACCATTAATATATGTACGAGTGGGGGAGGTGCGCTTGTAAATGCGTGGTTTTTCAATAATAGACTTATCATTGAAGATCTTCCAACCCATTTTAAGGTCTGCAATCACCCTTCTTTCAGCTAAAGTACTCAGGCCAACTAGATTCAGACGATCTCTATAACATGGAAGGCTAAGAGGGTAATAGGGTAATCCGGCTGTGGGAAACAACGTTAAAAGAGAATTCTAGTAATCGAGTTCTTCAATAACTATCATCTGTGAGAAAAGGTTTTGTATATGAAACCTTCGGATAAATACAATCATATATTCATAACCGGCTGAGTTCATGTTTTGGTTCCAATTGAAAGAATTGAAATTTAACCGGCTGAGTTCATGATTTGGTCCTAATTGAAAGGATTGAAATTTAACCGGCTGAGTTCATGTTTTGGTCCGAATTGAAAGGATTGAAATTTTCTAATAGCTTGGTTTTTTTCTCTTCAGAATTCAAACCATTTCTTTGGCTTAAAGTTCTCGGTAAGCGTTTGGAGAAGCAATGTCGTGATTAATATCTTTTGATAGTTCAATATTCCAATGATCTGGAACAAACATGTTTCAGTAGAATAATTAAGGAATGAAGAGGAGCAAAAGGGGAGCTCTGGAAGAGCAATAAAATCCTTGAGAGGCAAGATTCGAGGAAAGCGTAGTGTAGCAGATAAAATTCAGATCAGGGAAAGGGAAACTTGGAATAATAGCCGCCTGCGAAACAACGGCCAAGTCAATGTTCTGGTACCAATGAATATGAACGATTTTTACCAAGACTTAGCTCTTTTTTTATTATTTCGGAATTCATATCTGTATTCCACAATCAATAAAAAATTTTTTTATAATAGTTAATTTTTCCAAGTAAAGGATGGTTGTTTCTGTGAAGTGTGAATAGTATCAGAAAACAGTTGGTAGAGAACGGAAAAAAGTTTCGGGAATGTCGTAATGAAGCACATTTCACCAGTCTCAAATTTTTACTTCTACAAACAAAAAAATCACTTTTCTTCCACAAAAACCTATGTAACATTTAAACGAAGTCTTTTGTTGAGTCCAAAATTTTTAAGAATTCCAGAAAATGGAACACTCAAAACACTGCAGACGAAAAAGAAAAGAAAAAATTATTTTGAACAAGTCATCAAAAATTATTTTGAACAAGTCATCAAAAATTATTTTGAACAAGTCATCAAAAATTATTTTGAACAAGTCATCAAAAACTTAATTCGAAAAAAAACTGATTCTGCTGGAAGCTGGGTTTACTCTTAGCGATAAGTAACGATGAAAGCAGAGAGGCAGTATACAAACTATTTATGTTAGAAGTATAACTGCTAACGAGAGAGAATCGTAATATTCATGAGTAAAGTGAATAGAGGTTTAACAATTAAACGCGAAAAATCTAGAAAAAATTGGAATTTTTTATATTGTGAATTGTGCAATCATCTCTTAAAAAATTAGGCTTGGCACTGCTCCAATTTCAAATTATGAACCACAGTAGACATGAAACACTTTGTTTGTATAACTACAAAACATATACACACAAACGAAACTGAATATAAAAACAAATGAAAACAAAATAAATGAACAAATCGAAAAGATGTTCGAGAAAAAAGCGAATGAAAAAATTTTGTCGTATGAGACCGGAAAATCGGAGAAAAAAAAACAAGAAAAAACTAAGATAAAACCAATCCTGATGGCCGTCTTACAAAATCCGAATTAATTTCAACTCAGCGACCAACAGAAAGATGCGAATCAGGGTGGCCGGCATTTCTTAATTCACATAAGAAAAGTTAGAGCTAGCAGAATAGAATTTTTTTTTCTCGTGTGTGTTCAAATGTGTGTTTCAATAGAATAGTCTTCCCGGTTTTTTTTCTCGTACACATTCGCACCGCACCGCATGACCGCACCGCATGAGAGGGTTTTACTCGGTAAGAAGTCATTTGGAGATCAAAGAAGAGTTTAAGAAGACCAACTCAAAAGCTTATGAAGAAAAAGATTGAATTCTGCTTGTGTATAAGTTTTTAAGTGTTTACCGTACTACGCAGCCCGGAGAAAACATGTCTTCATGCGAAATTTTTACGCTGAAACTAACCTTGTCTGATCAAGAGACCGATGTATTGAATCATAATAACTATCGATTTTTGAAAGAAATGTGGAGATTATTTTTAATATTTGTGCATTTTTCTCCTGAAAAATGTTCAATGAAGAAAAAAGCAAAACTTTTGGTGTTTTCAATCTTTTTTCGAGTCTTCTCACTAATTTTTTAACAAAGTCGAGAGAGAATTTAACTCACCTGAAAAAATTTTTCTGTTTGAACAATTGAAAAATAAAGGAAAAGTCTTTATTGCAGTCCGCCAGGGGTAAATATTTGACCCTCCAGGGGTGAAGATCAAACTCAACAATACAATTGATATATTAAATACGATATTATTAGCAGATTTTTTCCTTCATTTTCCTGTGGGCGCAACTGCGTAGTAGCGTCCGTGCGCAGCAGGTGCCGGAGCAGGGGGTAGAGGAGCGGGCTGAGATGCGTAGTACCAGTAACCGGCCGGAGCAGGGGTAGGCGCAGGCGCTCCGCATCCAGCAGCTGGGGCGCATCCAGGTGCAGGAGTGACAGGGGCGCAACAAGGGGCGGCAGGAGGAGCGCAGCAAGGGTTCGGTGGAGGAGGGCAGCAAGGATTTGGTGGAGGAGGGCAGCAGGGGTTAGGGGCGCCAAGTGCGCTGACAGCAGGAGCAAGAGAAGAAAGAAACTTCAGTAGAGGAGCGAGAGCATTTTGAGCGACATCAGGAAGTGCAGGGGAAGCAGCAGGGGGGCAGCAGGGATTGGGAGGAGGACAGCAGGGGTTGGGGGGAGGGCAGCAGGGCTTGGGAGGAGGGCAACAGGGATTCGGAGGAGGGGCAGAAGCAGGGCAGCAAGGAGCTGGGGGCCTGTAAAAAGAGATTCCATTGGCCACCTCATACACGTAATTTTCTTACACTTCTAACCCTACGGTGTGCGATTCGAAAGCCTTACCATTGAAAGAACAAGTATTATTCAAATTAATTTATTATTCCCTTTATAAATTGTCTCCAAATGATCTTATCGGAAAAATAGATAGCTGAACAAAAGTGTGAGATCTTCTGCTACTCAGCCATCAACCTATGCAATCCGAATTTAGCCACTCACGGGGGGCAACAGCCAGCTCCAGGAGGACCTCCACCGCCTAGGGCATTGAAGAGAATGGCATCAGTGACTCCGAGAAGAGAAAGGATGGCAACCGTGAAACGCATCTCAGAGTCGGGAGTTACCGGGAAATTAGAAAGGCTGGAAGACTTGTGAATAAAGCGGTTGGGGTTAGCTTTTGCCTTCGATATATATACCTAGTCAGAAATTAAGAAATTAGATAGAAAGGCGACACAACCAGAAAAAAATTGGAAACTTTGGATAAAAAAGTTACGCGAAAGAATTTCTTAAAACGCTTGGAAAAATAATTTCAATAAGGTGTGGATCGAGAGTCGAGAAAAAAAAAATGAGAACAAAACATGGAATAACGATGCGAAAGAGAAATTTTACAAGAACAGGGAATTGAGGATAAAGAAGGAGTATGGTTGATATAGACCCTTACGCAACATTTCATATCTGCTTTGGCATCTTGGTTGATAAGGTCGAGAGTGCTGGCAAGTTTGCACACATTCTCTACCCACTTTTCTCATTTTTCAATTTAGTCAAACATTTGTCCACTGAGCTTTTTCTTTTCGTTGTTTCACTTATGAAAGTGATTAATCCCTGTATCTGTTTTTTCACACCTGGGTCGCATCGCGGACATTCCCGATTGTACTAGCACTCTATCTCAGATAAAAACGGCAGTTTTCTCCTTCGCCCCTCCCTCCCCCTTTCACTCTTCTTCTCTTTCTTGAACACAAAATAATTCACGAGTGGTCGGGAAATTTGGGCAGTAAGGCCAGGCGTAAACAGACTCGTAATGAGCTCGAAAAATCCAAAAAAAGTCTAAAAGTGATAACCTAGACCCTAGAAAGACCTGTAAAATATGAGTACTCAGAGTTCTAAGCATTTGCGTCTTTTCTTACTTTTCAACTTTTTGCAGTCTAAGTTCAGTTACCTTTAACGGCAGAATCCATACACAAGGTAGCCAGTCCGAAGTGAAGCCATTTCTTTGTATGACTCAAAGCCTGTCAAGCTCTATGACTCAAAGCCTGTCAAGCTTCGCGAGTATGACTCAAAGCCTGTCGAGCTTTATGACTCAAAGCCTGTCAAGCTTCGCGAGTATGACTCGAAGCCTGTCAAGCTTTATGACTCAAAGCCTGTCAAGCTTCGCGAGTATGACTCAAAGCCTGTCAAGCTTTATGGCTCAAAGCCTGTCAAGCTTCGCGAGTACTTGTTTTTCTGGGTTCTCGTATAGGACAGCTCTCAAATACTCTTTTTTTCATCATTCGAGCTTATCAAAAAAATCAAAGAGTGAAGTAATTTTTTGCGGTATTCTGTATAATTGGAGTTCTTCCTTCTCACAATGTTTGTAACTGCCCAGAATGGAGAATATCAGAGAGACAGAGAAAGAAAAGAAACTGCCCAGAATGGAGAATATCAGAGAGACAGAGAAAGAAAAGAAACTGCCCAGAATGGAGAATATCAGAGAGACAGAGAAAGAAAAGAAACTGCCCAGAATGGAGAATATCAGAGAGACAGAGAAAGAAAAGAAACTGCCCAGAATGGAGGAATATCAGAGAGACAGAGAAAGAAAAGAAACTGTCCAGAATGGAGAATATCAGAGAGACAGAGAAAGAAAAGAAACTGCCCAGAATGGAGAATATCAGAGATACAGAGAAAGAAAAGAAACTGCCCAGAATGGAGAATATCAGAGAGACAGAGAAAGAAAAGAAACTGCCCAAATGGAGAATATCAAGAGGGACAGAGAAAGAAAAGAAACTGCCCCAGAATGGAGAATATCAGAGAGACAGAGAAAGAAAAGAAAACTGCCCGAATGGAGAATATCAGAGAGACAGAGAAAGAAAAGAAACTGCCCAGAATGGAGAATATCAGAGATACAGAGAAAGAAAAGAAACTGCCCAGAATGGAGAATATCAGAGAGACAGAGAAAGAAAAGAAACCTGCCCAGAATGGAGAATATCAGAGAGACAGAGAAAGAAAAGAAACTGCCAGAATGGAGAATATCAGAGAGACAGAGAAAGAAAAGAAACTGCCCAGAATGGAGAATATCAGAGAGACAGAAGAAAGAAAAGAAAACTGCCCAGAATGGAGAATATCAGAGAGACAGAGAAAGAAAAGAACTGCCAGAATGGAGATATCAGAGATACAGAGAAAGAAAAGAAACTGCCCAGAATGGAGAATATCAGAGAGACAGAGAAAGAAAAGAAACTGCCCAGAATGGAGAATATCAGAGAGACAGAGAAAGAAAAGAAACTGCCCAGAATGGAGAATATCAGAGAGGAAAGAAAAGAAACTGCCCAGAATGGAGAATATCAGAGAGACAGAGAAAGAAAAGAAACTGCCCAGAATGGAGAATATCAGAGATACAGAGAAAGAAAAGAAACTGCCCAGAATGGAGAATATCAGAGAGACAGAGAAAGAAAAGAAACTGCCCAGAATGGAGAATATCAGAGAGACAGAGAAAGAAAAGAAACTGCCCAGAATGGAGAATATCAGAGAGACAGAGAAAGAAAAGAAACTGCCCAGAATGGAGAATATCAGAGAGACAGAGAAAGAAAAGAAACTGCCCAGAATTGAGAATATCAGAGAGACAGAGAAAGAAAAGAAACTGCCCAGAATGGAGAATATCAGAGAGACAGAGAAAGAAAAGAAACTGCCCAGAATGGAGAATATCAGAGAGACAGAGAAAGAAAAGAAACTGCCCAGAATGGAGAATATCAGAGAGACAGAGAAAGAAAAGAAACTGCCCAGAATGGAGAATATCAGAGATACAGAGAAAGAAAAGAAACTGCCCAGAATGGAGAATATCAGAGAGACAGAGAAAGAAAAGAAACTGCCCAGAATGGAGAATATCAGAGAGACAGAGAAAGAAAAGAAACTGCCCAGAATGGAGAATATCAGAAAGACAGAGAAAGAAAAGAAACTGCCCAGAATGGAGAATATCAGAGAGACAGAGAAAGAAAAGAAACTGCCCAGAATGGAGAATATCAGAGATACAGAGAAAGAAAAGAAACTGCCCAGAATGGAGAATATCAGAGAGACAGAGAAAGAAAAGAAACTGCCCAGAATGGAGAATATCAGAGAGACAGAGAAAGAAAAGAAACTGCCCAGAATGGAGAATATCAGAGAGACAGAGAAAGAAAAGAAACTGCCCAGAATGGAGAATATCAGAGAGACAGAGAAAGAAAAGAAACTGCCCAGAATTGAGAATATCAGAGAGACAGAGAAAGAAAAGAAACTGCCCAGAATGGAGAATATCAGAGAGACAGAGAAAGAAAAGAAACTGCCCAGAATTGAGAATATCAGAGAGACAGAGAAAGAAAAGAAACTGCCCAGAATGGAGAATATCAGAGAGACAGAGAAAGAAAAGAAACTGCCCTGAATGGAGAATATCAGAGAGACAGAGAAAGAAAAGAAACTGCCCGGAATGGAGAATATCAGAGAGACAGAGAAAGAAAAGAAACTGCCCAGAATGGAGAATATCAGAGAGACAGAGAAAGAAAAGAAACTGCCCAGAATTGAGAATATCAGAGAGACAGAGAAAGAAAAGAAACTGCCCAGAATGGAGAATATCAGAGAGACAGAGAAAGAAAAGAAACTGCCCAGAATGGAGAATATCAGAGAGACAGAGAAAGAAAAGAAACTGCCCAGAATGGAGAATATCAGAGAGACAGAGAAAGAAAAGAAACTGTCCAGAATGGAGAATATCAGAGAGACAGAGAAAGAAAAGAAACTGCCCAGAATGGAGAATATCAGAGATACAGAGAAAGAAAAGAAACTGCCCAGAATGGAGAATATCAGAGAGACAGAGAAAGAAAAGAAACTACCCAGAATGGAGAATATCAGAGAGACAGAGAAAGAAAAGAAACTGCCCAGAATGGAGAATATCAGAGAGACAGAGAAAGAAAAGAAACTGCCCAGAATGGAGAATATCAGAGAGACAGAGAAAGAAAAGAAACTGCCCAGAATGGAGAATATCAGAGATACAGAGAAAGAAAAGAAACTGCCCAGAATGGAGAATATCAGAGAGACAGAGAAAGAAAAGAAACTCCCCAGAATGGAGAATATCAGAGAGACAGAGAAAGAAAAGAAACTGCCCAGAATGGAGAATATCAGAGAGACAGAGAAAGAAAAGAAACTGCCCAGAATGGAGAATATCAGAGAGACAGAGAAAGAAAAGAAACTGCCCAGAATGGAGAATATCAGAGAGACAGAGAAAGAAAAGAAACTGTCCAGAATGGAGAATATCAGAGAGACAGAGAAAGAAAAGGAACTGCCCAGAATGGAGAATATCAGAGATACAGAGAAAGAAAAGAAACTGCCCAGAATGGAGAATATCAGAGAGACAGAGAAAGAAAAGAAACTGCCCAGAATGGAGAATATCAGAGAGACAGAGAAAGAAAAGAAACTGCCCAGAATGGAGAATATCAGAGAGACAGAGAAAGAAAAGAAACTGCCCAGAATGGAGAATATCAGAGAGACAGAGAAAGAAAAGAAACTGCCCAGAATGGAGAATATCAGAGATACAGAGAAAGAAAAGAAACTGCCCAGAATGGAGAATATCAGAGAGACAGAGAAAGAAAAGAAACTGCCCAGAATGGAGAATATCAGAGAGACAGAGAAAGAAAAGAAACTGCCCAGAATGGAGAATATCAGAGAGACAGAGAAAGAAAAGAAACTGCCCAGAATGGAGAATATCAGAGAGACAGAGAAAGAAAAGAAACTGCCCAGAATGGAGAATATCAGAGAGACAGAGAAAGAAAAGAAACTGCCCAGAATGGAGAATATCAGAGATACAGAGAAAGAAAAGAAACTGCCCAGAATGGAGAATATCAGAGAGACAGAGAAAGAAAAGAAACTGCCCAGAATGGAGAATATCAGAGAGACAGAGAAAGAAAAGAAACAGCCCAGAATGGAGAATATCAGAGAGACAGAGAAAGAAAAGAAACTGCCCAGAATGGAGAATATCAGAGAGACAGAGAAAGGAAAGAAACTGCCCAGAATGGAGAATATCAGAGATACAGAGAAAGAAAAGAAACTGCCCAGAATGGAGAATATCAGAGAGACAGAGAAAGAAAAGAAACTGCCCAGAATGGAGAATATCAGAGAGACAGAGAAAGAAAAGAAACTGCCCAGAATGGAGAATATCAGAGAGACAGAGAAAGAAAAGAAACTGCCCAGAATGGAGAATATCAGAGAGACAGAGAAAGAAAAGAAACTGCCCAGAATTGAGAATATCAGAGAGACAGAGAAAGAAAAGAAACTGCCCAGAATGGAGAATATCAGAGAGACAGAGAAAGAAAAGAAACTGCCCAGAATGGAGAATATCAGAGAGACAGAGAAAGAAAAGAAACTGCCCAGAATGGAGAATATCAGAGAGACAGAGAAAGAAAAGAAACTGCCCAGAATGGAGAATATCAGAGATACAGAGAAAGAAAAGAAACTGCCCAGAATGGAGAATATCAGAGAGACAGAGAAAGAAAAGAAACTGCCCAGAATGGAGAATATCAGAGAGACAGAGAAAGAAAAGAAACTGCCCAGAATGGAGAATATCAGAGAGACAGAGAAAGAAAAGAAACTGCCCAGAATGGAGAATATCAGAGAGACAGAGAAAGAAAAGAAACTGCCCAGAATGGAGAATATCAGAGATACAGAGAAAGAAAAGAAACTGCCCAGAATGGAGAATATCAGAGAGACAGAGAAAGAAAAGAAACTGCCCAGAATGGAGAATATCAGAGAGACAGAGAAAGAAAAGAAACTGCCCAGAATGGAGAATATCAGAGAGACAGAGAAAGAAAAGAAACTGCCCAGAATGGAGAATATCAGAGAGACAGAGAAAGAAAAGAAACTGCCCAGAATTGAGAATATCAGAGAGACAGAGAAAGAAAAGAAACTGCCCAGAATGGAGAATATCAGAGAGACAGAGAAAGAAAAGAAACTGCCCAGAATTGAGAATATCAGAGAGACAGAGAAAGAAAAGAAACTGCCCAGAATGGAGAATATCAGAGAGACAGAGAAAGAAAAGAAACTGCCCAGAATGGAGAATATCAGAGAGACAGAGAAAGAAAAGAAACTGCCCAGAATGGAGAATATCAGAGAGACAGAGAAAGAAAAGAAACTGCCCAGAATGGAGAATATCAGAGAGACAGAGAAAGAAAAGAAACTGCCCAGAATTGAGAATATCAGAGAGACAGAGAAAGAAAATAAACTGCCCAGAATGGAGAATATCAGAGAGACAGAGAAAGAAAAGAAACTGCCCAGAATTGAGAATATCAGAGAGACAGAGAAAGAAAAGAAACTGCCCAGAATGGAGAATATCAGAGAGACAGAGAAAGAAAAGAAACTGCCCAGAATGGAGAATATCAGAGAGACAGAGAAAGAAAAGAAACTGCCCAGAATGGAGAATATCAGAGAGACAGAGAAAGAAAAGAAACTGCCCAGAATGGAGAATATCAGAGAGACAGAGAAAGAAAAGAAACTGCCCAGAATGGAGAATATCAGAGAGACAGAGAAAGAAAAGAAACTGCCCAGAATGGAGAATATCAGAGAGACAGAGAAAGAAAAGAAACTGCCCAGAATGGAGAATATCAGAGAGACAGAGAAAGAAAAGAAACTGCCCAGAATGGAGAATATCAGAGAGACAGAGAAAGAAAAGAAACTGCCCAGAATGGAGAATATCAGAGAGACAGAGAAAGAAAAGAAACTGCCCAGAATGGAGAATATCAGAGAGACAGAGAAAGAAAAGAAACTGCCCAGAATGGAGAATATCAGAGAGACAGAGAAAGAAAAGAAACTGCCCAGAATGGAGAATATCAGAGAGACAGAGAAAGAAAAGAAACTGCCCAGAATGGAGAATATCAGAGAGACAGAGAAAGAAAAGAAACTGCCCAGAATGGAGAATATCAGAGAGACAGAGAAAGAAAAGAAACTGCCCAGAATGGAGAATATCAGAGAGACAGAGAAAGAAAAGAAACTGCCCAGAATGGAGAATATCAGAGAGACAGAGAAAGAAAAGAAACTGCCCAGAATGGAGAATATCAGAGAGACAGAGAAAGAAAAGAAACTGCCCAGAATGGAGAATATCAGAGAGACAGAGAAAGAAAAGAAACTGCCCAGAATGGAGAATATCAGAGAGACAGAGAAAGAAAAGAAACTGCCCAGAATGGAGAATATCAGAGAGACAGAGAAAGAAAAGAAACTGCCCAGAATGGAGAATATCAGAGAGACAGAGAAAGAAAAGAAACTGCCCAGAATGGAGAATATCAGAGAGACAGAGAAAGAAAAGAAACTGCCCAGAATGGAGAATATCAGAGAGACAGAGAAAGAAAAGAAACTGCCCAGAATGGAGAATATCAGAGAGACAGAGAAAGAAAAGAAACTGCCCAGAATGGAGAATATCAGAGAGACAGAGAAAGAAAAGAAACTGCCCAGAATGGAGAATATCAGAGAGACAGAGAAAGAAAAGAAACTGCCCAGAATGGAGAATATCAGAGAGACAGAGAAAGAAAAGAAACTGCCCAGAATGGAGAATATCAGAGAGACAGAGAAAGAAAAGAAACTGCCCAGAATGGAGAATATCAGAGAGACAGAGAAAGAAAAGAAACTGCCCAGAATGGAGAATATCAGAGAGACAGAGAAAGAAAAGAAACTGCCCAGAATGGAGAATATCAGAGAGACAGAGAAAGAAAAGAAACTGCCCAGAATGGAGAATATCAGAGAGACAGAGAAAGAAAGAAGAAGAAACTGCCCAGAATGGAGAATATCAGAGAGACAGAGAAAGAAAAGAAACTGCCCAGAATGGAGAATATCAGAGAGACAGAGAAAGAAAAGAAACTGCCCAGAATGGAGAATATCAGAGAGACAGAGAAAGAAAAGAAACTGCCCAGAATTGAGAATATCAGAGAGACAGAGAAAGAAAAGAAACTGACCAGAATGGAGAATATCAGAGAGACAGAGAAAGAAAAGAAACTGCCCAGAATTGAGAATATCAGAGAGACAGAGAAAGAAAAGAAGAAAACTGCCCAGAATGGAGAATATCAGAGAGACAGAGAAAGAAAAGAAACTGCCCAGAATTGGAGAATATCAGAGAGACAGAGAAAGAAAAGAAACTGCCCAGAATTGAGAATATCAGAGAGGACAGAGAAAGAAAAGAAACTGCCCAGAATGGAGAATATCAGAGAGACAGAGAAAGAAAAGAAACTGCCCAGAATGGAGAATATCAGAGAGACAGAGAAAGAAAAGAAACTGCCCAGAATGGAGAATATCAGAGAGACAGAGAAAGAAAAGAAACTGCCCAGAATGGAGAATATCAGAGAGACAGAGAAAGAAAAGAAACTGCCCGGAATGGAGAATATCAGAGAGACAGAGAAAGAAAAGAAACTGCCCAGAATGGAGAATATCAGAGAGACAGAGAAAGAAAAGAAACTGCCCAGAATGGAGAATATCAGAGAGACAGAGAAAGAAAAGAAACTGCCCAGAATTGAGAATATCAGAGAGACAGAGAAAGAAAAGAAACTGCCCAGAATTGAGAATATCAGAGAGACAGAGAAAGAAAAGAAACTGCCCAGAATGGAGAATATCAGAGAGACAGAGAAAGAAAAGAAACTGCCCAGAATGGAGAATATCAGAGAGACAGAGAAAGAAAAGAAACTGCCCAGAATGGAGAATATCAGAGAGACAGAGAAAGAAAAGAAACTGCCCAGAATGGAGAATATCAGAGAGACAGAGAAAGAAAAGAAACTGCCCAGAATGGAGAATATCAGAGAGACAGAGAAAGAAAAGAAACTGCCCAGAATGGAGAATATCAGAGAGACAGAGAAAGAAAAGAAACTGCCCAGAATGGAGAATATCAGAGAGACAGAGAAAGAAAAGACAAAACTCGGGAGCAAAAAATTTTAAAAGCAAATTTTGAATGCTTTAGTGAAGGCA